>VXBU01000314.1:366035-414610 GCA_013400315.1 Bombycilla garrulus
CGCACTCGGGGAGAGGCTCCCGCGGCCCGGCCCGAGCCCAGCCCTCACCTACCTCCTCCTGCGGGCTCCCGGCGAGGCGGTGCGGGGCGTGCGGGGCCGAGGGCGGCTACATCCTGCGGCGGGGCGTGCGGCAGGGGCGGCCCCGCTCGCATCCCCCCGCGGGCAGCCTCAAGGCGGAGGGATGGCAGCGGCGCTCCCGGCTGTCCACGGAGCCCCGGGGGAGGGGAAGGGAAACGAGGTAAATCGGATCCTTCGGCAGGAAGCTTTCCAAGGCCTTCCCTCGGCTGCGGCTCCTCACTCCTACCCACAGCCAGCGCCGGAGCCGCGTCTGCGCCGCCCCCAGCCCCGNCGGCTCCGGCGCGGCCGTGCGCGGCTGTCCCGGCGCGGGGCGGAGGGGTCGGGGCCGGGGCCGGGCAGCTCCACCGTGAGCTGGAGCCCAGCATTGCAGCTCCGCTCCCCCGGCCCCTCCTGCGGCGGCGGGGCCGTGCCAGCAGCTCCCCGGGCCGGCAGCTCCCGGGGCCGGTAGCCGAGCCTCCGGAAAGCGAGGAGCGCAGGGCGCGGGCAGGGCCCCGCCGCCACCCGGGCGGTTCCGAGCCGAGCCGGGAGCAGCGGAGCGTAGGGAGGCTGCTCCTCGCCCCCGCCCCGGCTGCCCCTCGCCGAAGGAACGAGCCCGACGCGATAGCTGCGGATATTTGCAGAAACACACAGGGGGAATTGTAGCGGATCTCTGCTGCCGATTAGGAGTATAAATATAACGGAAAGCAGCATTCACTAACCTGAAAACACAGCAGAAATAGAGAAAGCGTCGACTTTCCAGGCAAAAGCGCAGCAAACGAAGTGTTCCTCTGCCAGGCTGTCCCTCTTGTCTCCTTCCTTCACTCCCCCAGGGGAAATTACCCTCACCTGCAGCCTGGAGTTCCGTTAGTACTAATTAGTATCGCTTAATGCAGCTCACCTGTTTGTGCAGGTGTACCAGGGGTACACAGCTGTGCCCTTCTCATGCCTTGATGACTCGTGGCTCCCGGACTCTAGTGACAGTTCCTGAAATTGGAGCCAGGTGTCTGTTTTTATGTCATTAACTAGGAATAATGACCCCTGGTGCTGCTTTTTCCCATTTTCTGTGCTACTCTCACCTGTGCCTGGCTCCTGATGCCCAGTGTTCTCAGTGTCAGTGCTAGACTATTACATTTGGTTTTTAATGCCTACACCTCCCCGAGAGGTCGCCTTCTGAAATCCCAAACAGTGCTTTCATCCAGTACATCGCACAACTGTGTATCAGCCATATATTTAGGAATTTCTTTCAAGAAGATGGTCACTACCTTCCTTTTGGAGATTAGGAAATTAACACAGAGAAAAGTAAGATCACCCAGAAATGGGTGGAAGGACGAATTGGAAATAAAACCTGTTGACCAGCTTAATCCCAGCCCAGCGCCCCTCCAGTGAAGCAGCTCCTCCTACCTGTGAATATTTCCAATACAGACACTAGGGCAATATTCAGAGCACTTCATCTCTCCTGTTGCTTTGTCATCATTTCGCCTCCAGCCCCTGCTTTACTCCTCTCACAAGAGACAAAACCCCTGATCAGGGCTAGGAAGCTCCGTCTGTCAAAGATTACAGAATGCTTTGAAACTTCCAGCAGGCAGGTGCTATAGGAGAGCAAGGGATTGTCAGCACTGACCTTCTGGGCACATTGTCTCCCCTCGTCATGCGGGAGGGAAAAGAACAAGTAGCCTGATGCAGGAGATGCATCAGGTTCTCCAGCTGAGTCACTGGGGGAGAGGCACCTTGGCTTTGTTAGCAGGGCATTTGTATCTTCCTGCGTCCCTCAGGCTCCCCACTCATGTGCTGTGCCAGGAGAGGCACAGGAGGGGCACAAGGAGGGGCGGTGGGGCAGCACAGGCTCCTCCAGCACTGGAGCTCCCCTTGCACACAGCTCCTCTGGCCGGTGCTGAAAATGGCACTGAGGAAGATGAGAGAGGGAGCCCTGGGCAGGGCAGTCCCTCCAGCTGGCTCTGCCTGGGGTGATCCACGAGTCTGGGGAGAGGAGAGGATGTTTCCACCCCCAGGACATCTGCTCCCTGCAGCATTTCTTGTCCCACACGAAGAGTTTGTCAGCAAGGGGCAGTGCAGGCCTGAAGATGCAGAAATGTGCATCCTGCTCACTCTTCCCCAAGGTTATTTCACCCACATTTGGTTTGGATACACATTTCAATTGATATTTTTGTACTGAGCTTTGCAACTTAATTTATGGTTTGTTATTTCCCCAGCCTATGGAGCCAGCTAAATGTTTGGATGCAGTTTGTGCAAACCCTGTTTCTCCCCAGCTATTACAGCAGTTATTGACAAGGAAACACCTTAAACCCAAGTACATCAGAGGAAGTGTGCAGAGCACAGCGATGATATGTTCTCCTGGGCTTGCATTCAGTGGCACAGACGTGTCTGGATTTCACTGCCAGGCAGAACAGGTCTGTAAGGCAGTGTTTGTTAAGCTACAACAGGAGAGGGAAATAGCCTGGGCCTAAATGTGGAATTAAACATCCCTCTGCTGATCTGCAGTGACTCTGCCCGTGTGAGGAAAAGTGTCACATCTTCCCAAACACCTGGGCCGTGGGACAGCCTGGCATGCTGTCCCAGTCCATGTCCTGTCCCTGCTGTGAAGCAAGGGGGAAGGCTGGTTTGCATCATTTTACTGCTCGCAGAAAAACAAAGGCTGTGAGGAGAGGAAGGCTCCTGGCCTGTCTGCAGAGCAGCACTCAGCCCTGTCACAGCGATGGCATGAGGGTCTCCCACAGAGAGGGGACCAGCAGCTTTGGTGGCCCCCAAGCCTTGGCTGGCTCCCCATCGCTGAGTTTCACATTCTGAAATGTGCTCTATCATGTAACAATAACCCATATTGTTCTTGCAGCCCGAGGGCCTCGTGCTTGTCCTTGGGAGTGGGAAAGGCAATCATGCACAATAAACTGCCTCTGTTGCAGAGTGTTTTCTATTATGTCCCTTTAAGACTTCCCTCAGTTTCCAGGAGTTTTCTTTCCAGACTGAAAACACTTTAGGTACAATGGAGATTTTCTTTTATAGCCCAAAATTCTTTCCCTTAGATGGGAAAAAAATTATCAGGTTCCTTGGCAGAGATCCAAAACAAGTGTTTAAAAGTGCAGAAAGAACTGAGGTAGATAGTGCGTGTGCTACTGAGAGCCCAGGAGCATGGGAATACTGGAATACCAGGGGGGAACGCTGGAGACAGACAGCGAAGTACGATCCAAAAATGAAGCTTAAAGAAAGAGAAAGACTTGAAGTTTTCAGCTTGTCTAAACTTTTTGGATGCATTTTGAAGTCTCAGGAGTGCTCCAAGCCCCCTCGTTCCAGGCTGGCTTCCCTCCCTGCTCTGCCTGAGGAGGGGCTGGCAGAGCTGCGGCTCTGCTCACCTGGCACCACTCTGGAACAGCTCCTGCTGCCTCCTCAGCCTCGGGCTGCTCAGCTTCGGGAGGAGGGCAGGACACACGCCTTAGAGGCAAAGCAAACACTGAATTCAGCCACAGACAAAATCTGCTTCGTGGTCTGATGCTGGAAAAATGCCATCAATTGAATGTCCTGGAGCGCAGAGAGTTTCCTGAGGATAACGAGAACAAGAATTGCTCTGCTCTTGCATATGTGGATCCTAAAAGTGGAGATGCAGTCAGAGAGCAATGTCACATGGTTCCTGGGAAGAAAGTACCATAATATCCCCTTTCAGACTGAGGGATGGGCTCCATGGGATGGGGGATGAATGAGCAGCTAATGTACTTTAAATCTGAAGAGATGTCCATTAGTGATTCCTACCAAGACTGTTTGCCTTGGCCCTGTTACCACAGACAGGGGCTGTTGCCGTCGTGGCAGAAGCTTTCACGAGAACTGCACATCCAGGTGAGAATCAAGCTGAGGGAATATCCAACAGGTTAGGCTTTTTATGGCTCACCCTTTATTAGAAACTGGTAGAAAACAGGCAGGCCTTGAAGAAAGTTCTACAATAGCAGCCCTTCTTGGCCAGTCCCTGATCTGAATTGCCCCAAGCCTTGAATTAACACTTTCCTTCTGCCCTCCTTTGTGCTATTCCAACAGTAAAAGCTGGAGCTGCCTTGGGGTCGGGAAGCCTCATGCCAATGGCTGTGAAGGGACATGGCGAGGAGAAGTCAAATTGAATTTCCAGCAACTTCTCCATGTTCCTTGCGATGCTGAGGGAGCCCAACTTCCCTGGGGACAAGGCACGGGGGAAAGGCCATCTCGTGCCACCAGTGGGGCTGGCTCCTTGTGGGGGCCAGCTTTGATCTCGGTGACATCCAGTCACAGCACAGGAATAGCATGATTTATCTCTGGGAAGGGCCACTCCCAGCCTTTTTTGGGTTGTTTTGCATCTGTAACTCATCTTTAATAAACTACATTTTAATTTGGAGGATTATGAAGATCGTTTTAAAGCAGCTTATCTAACACTCTGTTCTCCTTCCCTGTTTTTCCCCAAAGTGCTTGTGGGTGATGCAGAAGAGCCTTTCGTGAAGGCTGTCTCGGATTAAACTGCTTCACATGGGACAGCGCTTCTCTGCGTGAATTTTAATGAGCGCCTCTGGAATGCCCTTTCCGCTGCTCTGCAGGGGAACAGGATCCAGCACCAGCACACCAGAAAGGACAAAGGGGATGTGGAAAGAGGATGAGAGCCCTGCAAGCACCGACTGAAAACGCAGCTTGCTCGCTCGGCCCGGGCAGGAGCTGCAGCTCGGAGGGGCTGCAGGGCCGGCTTCCACCTGCGCTCTGCACAGCAGCACAGCTCTGGGCAGAGCCGGCTGTGGAGCAGGAGCTGCCTGAGCCTGGCCGGGGGGAAACTGGAGAACAGAGCCAGCTAAAGATCACATTTTGGATGCCCTTCTGGCCCCTCTTTAGGGTGCCAGTGACATTTTTCTTTCCCCTTAGGATTTGCAGCCTGAGACCCGTCCTAAAGGCTGTTCTGTGTGCCGCATCTCCCAGCACATTTCTCAGTCTCCACTTTGTTTTTCAAACAGCAACAGCTGGAAAAGGTTGGAAAACAGCAGGTTTTTTGTTGTTGTTGTTGTTTTTTAGGAATTACCCAGCAGTGAGCTCTTGTCCAGAGAGCAGAGACCCCTGCTCAAGTCCTCCAGCTCAATGTCCCTGTCCTCAGTGCTTTTGATTTAGGCACCAAAGTTCCCAACAGCCTTGCAACAAAACCTTTACCCCAGCACCTGGCCCAGTCATTCCCTGCCCTGCTGAGACTCATTTTCTAGCATGACTAAACATCTAAAAAGGTCAACAGCTAAGAAATCTCTATCCTCTCTGAATTCCAGCATTGGAGTGCTCTAAAAAGCATTTCTCTGTCCAAACTCCTCATTATAACACAAAATTCTGGTGAACGCAGTTTTCTGCAAAAAGCAATTGCAGTGCAGCTCTTCAGTAAAGCACGAGGCTCCTTCTCTGCAAAGGGCAAAGGGCAGCCCTTGAAATCCTGGCCTGCGCTGCGTGTGCGGCTCGGCCTGCCCAGAGCAATCCCTGTGATTCGGGGGAAGCTGTGCAGGGGGCAGAGGAAACCATGCAGCAATCCAGCTCTTCTGATTAGCCAGGACAACGCAAGTTCCATTCCAGGAGATCTTAGGCTCCATAAACCAGCTACAATTTCTTCCTAGCCTAAAGCTATTGGTCCTGCAGGGGTGTTTTTTGACTTTCTGCAGTAAGAGTCCTGATAAAATGTGAATTGACTTTTGGGGTGCCACACGTGGCTGCACAAACCCTTCCTGCCTCCAGAGGAGAGGAGGGAGATGGATGGCAGCAGTGTGGAAGCTGACGTGTAGGCTGAGTGAATCCCAGGGGCTGTGGCTTTAGGGAATGTGCCGCCTCTGGGAGTGAATGCTCCTGGTCCCAGCAGCTGCTTTTCCATTTAAAGCAGCTAATAGCCCCCAGAACTCCTGCAGGCAAGGGAATTCAATGAAGATGCATTGTAAAAAGTCAGACTCAGCAATGTGAACAGCAGGTCTCAGAGTATCTGTTCGTAAAGCATCTGTCTTCGTGGATTTCAATTTAGTAAACAAAAACAGATCAATTTTGAAAAAAAAGAAATGGAATAAAACTAGAGTTTCCCTGTGGAAAAAGTTTAATTAAGATAGGAACAAGCACAAACAAGCAGCATTGTCTGGGGAACCACCCAGGAACTTCAGTGGTTTGCTTTACAAGTCTTTGCAGTGCAATTTGAAACCAAACTTCCCAATCCTTTGCTTAATCAGGAGAAATGTGATGCTCTGGCCCTAATACGGACGAAAGAACATTTTAAGGGGGTGACTTTGTAGAGACAAACAAATCCTTTAGCCTGCTCCCAGTTTCCAGGTTTGAATTCAGTGCTCCTGGATCCTGAGGGAGCTCCCTCAGAGTGAGCAGGAGGCTCAGCACACACTGGCTGCAGAGCTGCAGGAGAGGCTCCTTCCAGCCCAGGCCCTGCAGGAGGGAACCTGCACACACCCAGAATCAGCCAAGCAAGCGCCAGCCCTTCAGTGCCTCTGTGGCACTGAAATGCATCTCTGTGCAAAGGTGATTGCAACCTTTAGGTTCTGACAGCTGTTCTCCATTGAAACACACCTGCAGGATGAGCTGTCCAGTGTTCAGCCCCTGGGAATGACTGCAGAGCACCCACAGCCCCCGAGCACCCTCAGAGAGCCTCAAAGCCGCAGCCCCGTAGGGACAAAACTGATATAAACGAGGGTGGGGTGCAGTGCAACTTCTTCCACCAGTCCATCATCCCAATGCACTGCCCAATTCATTGGCTGGGTCAAAAAGGAACAATTCTCAAGAAACAGAGGAGTGGAAGATGACAGCCAGGTGATGGAAAGCAACTCATGGCTGTTTTACTCAATGTTCAATTGGTATTGAACCCTGATGTTCTTTTTTCGGGCTGTGATATCCCAAAGCGGTATCTTTCCTTGTTAAACCCCAAGATTTATGACCCAATGTCTTTCAAATCTAGTTCAGAAGAGGTCAACAGAAGGAAAATGCATCTGAAGGGATAAAGGAGTCAGTGAGGAAGAGCTGCCTCCTCTTGCTGCACTCGGGAGGTGCCGGCCTGACCTGCCCGGGTTGTCCCGTATTCAGTTACTTGTAACTTTGCCAAAGTTAAAAACACTCAGGTTGGAATTTTCCACCATTTGTTGGTCTCTAGAAGAAATGAAAGGCTATTTCAGGAAAGTTAGCTATTTTCAATGACTCAACCAGGAGAAAATTGCACAATATTAAGAAGGATAAGATGTTATTGGAGATGATAAAGAATGAGGGATTAATCTGACATTTGCAGGTTGCACTTCTCTGTAGATTAAAATGGGAGAGGAATTAGGATTTTATGAGAACCTTAATTTTAGCATTTCATACCCATCAGCAGCTTTGTTTTGCAATCCAAGCATCCTTCTTACAAACTAACAGAATAAAATTACTTCAACTACACCACCATGATGAAATCAACACAGCAGAGCCAGGATTCTGGGAGATCTCCCACTGTATTGCACCAGTAAACAATTCCTGCAGTTTAGGGCTCTTCCTGATCCATGGTACAAACCCAATTTTTAATTAAATAGATAAACAAGAACTTCTAAAAGCATCTACACGATTTGCTGGGCAATAAACATAAACAGATGGTTTGCAGTGTAATCATACACTGGAGATACCAAAGGTACACGGTAAATTTTCCAGGTGAAGAACTCTCTCTCAGGCTAAGGGACTTCAGCTGGATTTGGGGCCATCCCTGGGCTGGATTTGGGGCCATCCCTCCCAGGAGAGCTGCGCTGTGCCCGGCTGCATTCAGTACCGTTCCACCCCACAGCCCCAGCTGCTCCAGCAGTTAAATGCCTTCCACTCCCCCAGGGGAGCTCTTCTTTCAGTCCAGCCTCCCTGAGGGTTTTCACTGGGCCAAAGCAGAATTTGGGCCGCACTCACCAAAACTGTGAATGGAACAGAACCCCCAAAGCCATGGCCAGTGGGTCTCCTGACCCCCGCCACCTCACGTTGCTGTAGAGGCGCCCCCATTTCTGACCTTGGGGCTCTCCAGGTCGCAGCAAGGAGGGAGCAAAGCCCGCTTGCTCTGTGTTACAGGGGGGGGACAGAGCGGGGCTGAGGGGTAAAATCAGTTCTATATTTAAGGGCTGCTCTGGGTTGTTATGGCAACAGGAATTCCAGCCACCACCGCGGGCTCCTCCGACGCCTCCCTGCCATCCTCTGCAGAGCCCAACTTTGCATCACGCAGCAGCCTCTGCCTAACGCTTGGGCTGAAGGGGAGGGGAAAAATGTGCAACTCATCTTCTCACAGAGAGCTTTTTCCTTCAGGAGTGGAAAGCAGATGAGAACGGCTTTAATAACTGCCTGTGGATGCAGGCACCAAAACCCAACCCCAGCAGCAGAAACGTTCAGACCCCCTCAGCTCGTGGGGCCCGCAGGGACTGGCAGCCCCCAGCACGGCACACCCCGCTGGTGTGTCCCCAGGGGCACAAGCACGGGGCTGCTGGCATGTCCTGGGGGTGGGAATGACCCTCCTCCCACAGCTCAGCAGGACGGACCCGGGGCTCACAAGCACCAGCAGCCACCGCAGTCAGACCTCGCCTCAGCTTCTTTTGTCTGCCTGGTGAAAGTCTGCATTTCATCCACACATCCATCTATGTACTTATATGGTCCTCATCTCCACCATGTCCAAATCTCAAGGGCTACCAGGACATTGTTTGCTTTTTTTTTGCAGCTATCATGCTGGAATTCATAAACAGAAAAGCTGTATGTGAGACACAGGCCCTGCTACTACAGCCTCAGTTGGAGTCCTGCGTCCAAGTTTGGGCACTGCTCATCAAGAAAGTCAGGCCTCAACTGGCGAGAGCCCAGAGGGCAGCAAGAGGAGTGACCAGAGATCTAGACAGCAGCCTCTGAGGAGAGGTGGAGGAAAATGGGTCAACTCATGGGAATGGAAGGCATTCATGAAAGGCTTCTGTAGAAGAGAACAATGGTTTGTGTCCCTTGTCTGCTGGGAATTGGACAAAAGATAGTAGGATGGGAGAACCAGGATGAGTGTTGGGAAAAACAGTGTGAAGTCCCGGGGTAGCTTGCCTAAGGAGAATAGGGAGCGGAGACATCATTAAGGGTTTCAAGAGAAGGATCCTTAAGCAGCTGTCAGGATGGTCTAGACATATTGATCCTGTCTTGGTACAGGAGGATGGATTAGGGTACGTCTCCATCATCTCCCTTCCTGCCACGCCGTGCTGGTTCTGTGAACCTCACGTGCGCATTGCAGTTACACGCCCCAACACCCACCTGGAGCAGAGGAGGCTTCTTGGTTGCAGACCAGAATTAGGGCTGGAGTTTCAGAAGGTACCGAAGGTTTTCAGTGTTCCCTGGGCACACCTCATGTCACACACTCAGCAGTTCCCAGCCTTTCCACGGCCCCACCAGCCTGGGAGCTCAGTGTCCCAGCAGCAGCACTCCAGGGCTCTCTGCTCCACTTCTTCTCAGGGGTTCTCCTTTACCTTTGGTAGTAAATCCTGTTACTAATCTATTGACGTCCCTCTTGGAAATGGCTGTAGTGCAACAGCACCTTCCTGCAGCCCATCAGCTCCTAGTGCCCAAAGCTGCTTCTGCTAAACAGCCCTGCCTGCTCTGGAATTAACTGCATATTAATACCAACGTGCCAGTCACAACGGGGTGGCTCCTGAGCAGCAGGGCAGCTTGAACCGCAACTGATTCAAATGGCAAATATTAAAAAAAAAAATTAAGGTTGGTAATTGAAAAAAAAGAGAAAATGGAGAGTTACTGGTAACCAAAACAGGCAGGAGAGGAGCACCAGCCCAGAGTAGCTGCATCATGCAGCTACACCCACACATCAGCTTTGCAGCATGTCCTCTGCTTCAGTCACTGCTTCTAATTCACCTTGAACTGCTGCCATGGCTGGAGGAAACTTTAGGAGAAATAGAAGAAGCCAGAAAAACACAGGGCCTACATTACCCTAAAAATAAACAGCCGAAAGACTCAGAGTTGTTTGGAGGTGAGTGGCTGCAGGGAGCAGAGCCCCTGTGGAGCAGCACAGGGGTCAGTGACAGCAGCACCGTGGTGACAAATGCTCTGGGGTGACAGAAGCCCCGTCCTGGTTCACACATGGCACCTTCAGGGGGCTCTGAGCAGCCTCTTAGCAGCAAAACCACAGCTACTGCAAGGTAAGACTGGGAGGAAAAGCAGCCCATCAGCGGTGCAGTGAAGTATCAGATGGACCAGCTTGGGTATTTTTGTTCTTGGTAATAAATAAATAAATAAAATTGTGATGATTAAGTGGAAGCAAAATAGCCCTGTTATTGATACAAGTGCCTTTGCAGTACATTAAACCCAAGTAATTTAAAGACCAGAGAATTTTACATAAATAATTAATTCTTTTTTGGTTAGCACAATGTCACTATAGCTGCCTAAATTTTCAAAGAGAGGGCTGCTTTTTAATTAGAATACAGTCATTACAAATGCACGTGGGTCTTTAATCATTCATGTTGGAAACAAGCTGACTTGGTCATGAATCAGAAAGAATAAAGCAGCTCTTGTCTGTCTCTAGATCACACCCAGCAAACCTCAGGGCCGCAAGGAAATCTTCCTTGTGATGAGAGTGAGTTTTCCTCCCCTGTGCAGCACCAGGCTGTCTGGGAAGATGCATTTGCTGAGGCCAGACTGAGAAGGGAATGAAGTGCTGGAGAGCCAGAGTGATGCAGAATCACCCTGCCCCAGCACCAGACTCAAAGCAGGTTCTCTCCAGCAGTTAGGGATGCTATGAGGGTGGACAGCCAGAGTGCAGATGATCCCGAAGGGTTTAATTGCTTTCTTTCTAATACATTGCCCTCTCCCTCCTTTCCCGGATGTCTGGCTCCATGGAGAGTCCCAGCTGCTTCGGGGGATCTGGCCCTGGTGCAGGCAAGGACAGTGCCCCGGGAGCCTCAGCCCCGAGCAGCGATACCGTGGGTGTCTCGCAGCTGCTCTGCTGCTCTGGCTTCTCAGGCAGAACTTTCCAGAGGTGCTTCCTTCTCCCCTGCATGGAAAGAGAACCCAAAATTCAGGTGCCGACCTAAAATCTCTCTGCAGCAGGTTTTCCCAAATGACGGATGCACAGCTGGCGCTGGAGCTCGGGCGGGCGGAGTGGTGCCCCCGGGCCGCGGCACCGAGCAGCGGCTCCAGCCCGTCCCAGCAGTGCCATCTATTGCCACACGCGGCTCTGCCGCAGGGAGCCAGCTCGGGCATGGAAGGAGCAGAGGGAAAAGGCCAATTCCCGCCTGGAACAGGGGACACTTCCCTATTAATCCACGCACTGCTCCATTTTTCTGCAAAGGCTGAGAATGTTTAAAATGTCTCTGTGTGTGTCAGACCAGGCTCATCTCAAACCCCGTGGTATCTGAGAGCCGAGTTCTCCGTCAGAGCCTGGGGTGCATCTGGGATTATCTCCATCACATCCATATCCAAGTCCAGCTCCCTCAAGTCTCAGAAGGACAATCCATCGTTCCTGAGCAGTGGAAAGCAACAAAGCAGGGTTCAGTGAGTTCAACTGCAGCCTCAGCACCGTGGAAGGGTGGGAAGGGGCGGCTGCAGCCTCTCCCCGAGGGCTCTGCAGTTTTACAGACGCCTCAAGCAAAACATCCACTCTCAAGGTACTTGAAGGAAAAGAAAACAAAGCCCCCAAAGCCCAGCAACGAAACAGCAGCAGAGTTTCAGACGCCTCAGCCAGCGCTCCCTGCCAAGGGCTCTGGGCAGTGTCGGGCTCCGTGCTCCTCCCAGGGCACCACCGGGAGCTGGCAGAGGCCGCTGGGGATGTGCGGCCCCCACACCCTGCCCCAGCGGGCCCTGGGGACGCCACTGAACAAAGAAAAACATTCCACTTCTTCACTTCACTTCAGCCAAACATTTCAGCAGCTTGTCTCTTCCCTCACACGTCTTCCAATACTTTGTCATCATAAGTTGACTCTGGTTTATGTTAACTAAAACTCTCTCTTGCTCAGTATCTGGTTTGAAAAATGTTGGCAATAAGCATGAGTTCAGAGCAGATTTATACCCACAGTCTGTGTGGAGCACTGGGATGAGTTTCCCAGAACATGAACCCAAGTTTACCAAATAAGAACATGAAAAACCCAAGGAGCTCATTCACATCATCCAACTCTCACACGGCAGATCCACAAGAGCAGCGGGAATCCGGCACCATAAACCACAGGCAGACATTGCAATGCTCGTGGATATGGAAGGAAAACACGGCTGCAGTGTCTCAAGGGCAGAGGGACCTTCAAAGGGCTGCAGGATCAAATTCAAAAATTCACCACATCCTAAACTGTGCCTGGTGGGACACAGGAGATGCTTCCAGGGGATCAGCTGCTGCCACTGGCTTGCACAGGGTTTGGAAGCAGGGATGAGTAAATTAAGCCTTCAAGACACTTTGATTTTCCAAGAAACACATTGTTCCCAGCAAACTAGGGAAAAAAACTCTAAAGATAGAATCGTGGGATGTGCAGAAACACCTGTCTCCTTTTCCAAATGCCTTCCCAGATTTTCCCAGCTTATATCCTAACCTCCTCCTGTGCAGTCCAACACCTGGCTTTTGGGCCAAAACAGGCAAGGAAGGAAAGTAGGGGGAGCTCAAAAATGTTCAAGCCTAACAAAATGAAACAAAACAAAACAANGTTTTGATATTGTTTAAAAGAAGAAAAATGTTGTGTTGATAAATAATAATGGAGAAAAGGACTAAACCTAAGGGTAAAATAGCATGAACATGAAACATAATTTTTGAGTTTCAGGACAGATCTGAGCTCTCTTCAGCTCAGAACTTGGGCTGGTTTTGGTCACGGGGCAAGAAAATCCCCAGCAGACCCAGACCTGAAGGGGCAGGAGGAATTAAAACAGCTGAAAACAAGTTACAATGGTTTTTTCTTGGTAAGAGGTGACAGCTGTGAGCACAGGGATAACTCACCCAGGGAGGCTGAGAGTGCCACGAGGGTCTGGGAGCACCTTCGAGGCCGCGCTCCATCTCACACCAAGAAGCAGAAGCCACCAGCTGCTTCCCTGCCGGCTGCCCACGCCCTGGGCACGAGTGGACTTCGCTTTCCCTCTGCACTTGATATCTCTGAAAAACTGGGATTTCTGCTCCTCTGGCAAGAACTGGACCCGGCTGTTCCCAAGCGAGGAAAAATCCCTTGCTCTCCAGAAGAGGGACGGTGGTGCCGTGTGTCGGTGGGGACGGAGCGTGACAGCCCCGCACGTGGGGACACGGGGACAGAGACACGGGGACACGGGGACAGAGACACGGGGACAGAGACACGGGGACACGAGGACACGGGGACGGGGACACGGACACGGGGACACGCGCGGCAGCCCCGCAGCGGGGCCGGGGCCGCTCCTCCCGGCACCGCCAGAGATCGCTGTGGGAGCGCGCTCCGCCAGCGGCCCAGCCCGGCCCTGCCCTCAGCCCTCAGCCCTCAGCCCCCAGCCCTCAGCCCTCAGCCCAGCCCAGCCCGGCCCAGCCCGGCCCAGCGCAGCTCCAGCCGGGCCCAGACCAGCCCCAGATCCAGCTCGACCCCGCTGCTGAGTGCCCGGTTCGGGTCGCACCGAAGCTCCTGCCCACCTGCAGCTTGTTGAGATGAGGGGGTTGCGGCTGTGGGGGGCCCGGCGCTGCCCTCCTGCAGCCCCCCGGCCGGTTTGGGGCTGAGCTCTTTGTGCCTCGCCCCAGGCCCTCGGTCGCTCGCCAGGTGTGGCCGGGCAGCCGCAGGGCAGCCCCTCCTGCCGAGCGCGGACAGAGCGGACAGGGCTCCCTCAGCGAGGGGCTGGCCTGGGCTCCAGCAGCTGCCCAGCTGTCCCCAGGCAGCGCCCCGAGCTCTGTCCGTGCCCTGTGCCGGACAGCCACTGCCCATTGTGCTGCCATAACGCCGGATCGTGGCTCATTTACCACCTCGACACAGTTAAACCCCAACGGGAGCGAGCTCTGCTAAGCACGGCATCCTTGTCACCCCTCGGTGACAGCCCTGGGACTGGCTGCTGGGCTTGGCTGTCTCCAGGCTTTTCAGCTCGGTCACCTGTGAAACGTTTCCACTGCAGCAGCGGCTCTGAATTATGAATGAACGTGCTTTGTTGAGCTCAGGGCTGCTCTCAGGCTCAGGGATCAGCTCTCATCCTGTGCTGGAGGTAGCTGCTGATGACAAAGTCCCTGCCGTACACACACCCGGCGTGGATCCGGGGCCATCCCCCAACAGTGCGGTTAGCTGCTCTAATCGGGGGGAAGCAAGGCTGGGATGAGGGTGGGGAGAAGGAGGATCCCCAGAAGGATTTCCTGAGCAGCACGAGGCTGCTGCATCGCACCCATGCCGGGTCTCCAGCCAGTCCCGAGGAAAGCGCAAACTGCAGCGAGGCCGAGCTGTGGCTGCACGGACTGCGCTGAGGCCTCGGCTCTCCTGGCAAGGCACTGCCTGTCCCGACGCCTGCCGACACGGAACAGGAGAGGGAGGCTCTGTCTGGTCCTGGGGAAGCGTGGCAGTGCTGTGGCTCACACTGTCCCTGGAGCACGGCACCTGTCCCAAGGTGACCAGTGCGTGTATGGCTGCCAGGAGCCTGCTGTGGCCTCAGCCTGAGGGTGGTTGTGCAAGAGAACCCCAAACGTGCCACCGCATCCGTGGCCTTCAGACTGTCCCT
Organism: Bombycilla garrulus; assembly: GCA_013400315.1. Classification (NCBI taxonomy): domain Eukaryota; kingdom Metazoa; phylum Chordata; class Aves; order Passeriformes; family Bombycillidae; genus Bombycilla; species Bombycilla garrulus. Next base: position 380,721 of record VXBU01000314.1, read on the forward strand.
GGGGCTCGAGGCTGCGCCGATGGAGATGATTCCTCAACCGTGTGGCCAGGCATCCTGTGGTTCTCCCCAGCTGACCAGCACGGCCTGTTTGGCTCAGCCACCGCGGCCCATACGCATCCCTGCCAGCACCAGGGATTGGCATCCATGCCAGTGGGGCAAGGGACAGCCGAGTCCCCCTGCCCACAGGGGAGTGTGTGCTCTGGCTTCTCCCAGGTGACACCAGATGAGTTACTGGCTTCCCCCTTTCTGCTGCTGTCGGCTCTGATCACGGGAGAGCAGCAGGGAAGAGGCAGAAAGCCCCTGCTTAGGTGGCTGGGTTTTTGTTAGGCTGGGGTTTTTTACAGCTGCAGAGCTGTGCAGTGGCTGCTGCAGCGCAGAAGGCTGAGCTGTTCCCAGGGCTGCTCCTGAGGGAAGCTGTGGCTCGTGGCCGGGCCCTCACGGGGCTCCTTTCCTCGGCACAGCCCACCCAGAAGGGCTTTGCTCCCCACTCCTGTGTTTGTTACTGGCCCCAGCAAAAGGCCCCAGCAAAGGGGGTCACATGCACCCCTGTGACATGGGCTGGGGCTCCCCTGCCCTTCTCCTCCTTCCTGCTCAGGAGCTCCAGCCTTCTTTGTGTGCATCCATCTCCCCCAGCCCTGCCCAGCCGCCGCAGGGTCACACAGGCAGTGAAACCCCACAGCTGGGTACCCCTGCAGGACCTTCAGGATTCCCAAACAGGTCAGGAACTCCCAGCACGGCCTGGCCCCGAGTTCCGTGGGCTCCCACCCTCCCTTCCTGCCAGCGCTGGGGGAGCCAGGCCGCCTTCCAGGCAGCGGCAGGGCTGGAAGGAACCTGGCACCCCACAGGCTCCAGCCCAGCGCCATGGGTGGGAGGAAGCTTCCCAGAAGACAGAGAGCTAAAAAAAGGCAAGGCTTGGAGCAACCCAGGGCTGCCAGCTATTTATTCTAGCATGCCTGTATGCTGCAGAGCAGGAGAAAGATATTTTAAAGCTGCTGCAAGGAAGCTTGTCTGTCTGCCTGGGTCTGTTGTTCAAAAATTCAAGTACCAGCAGTCGCCAGCAGCAGTCCTGAGCCCTGCACCACCTTCAGCCAAGTGTCTTCCTAACAGCCTAAGGCAGCCAACTCCTCCATCAGAACTACACTGAAACAGATGCTTGGAAAAAAGGCTTAGGCACCACCAAGACATCAGGAAGAGTTTGAGGAGCACCCACATCTCACACCCAATTTCTTTCTGGCCAGTCCTACTGAGAAATTTCTAATCAGCTTTTAGCATACAGGGCTCACCCTTACTGACTCAGAATCTCATAGACACTTACCCCTCTGGGCTTACAAATCTCACCTCCTACTAAACAAGAACACCCCAGCCTCCTGTNCACTGCAATCTCTGTTCTTGGATATGTATTTTTACTGAAAAAATCATTCATAAATTAACAAATACAAAAATGTACAAACACATGGGTAAATAAATGTAATGACACAAAGGATTGCTTTGCTGAGAAGTGTGTGTGTGTTGTACAACACTAATCTTCAGTGCAAAAACGTCCCCCTGGCACCTCTTAAAAACATAACAGTAAGCTCAAAAGCCGTGATGATGGAAAGCTGCTTGAGAGTTTAAAGCCACTTCTGATGGTGAGGGGCCTGAAGTGCGCGGCCATTGCTCAGACAGTACCTCCCTTAGAGAAGCAGAGCTTTACAGAGAATTAACTGTCAATAAATAGTTTAGCAAATAAAACCCACATGGCTCATTTAAAAAAAATAAATCAGCATCGCACAGGACCTGCCCTCCAGCAGGGCTGATCGACGGTGCTGACGTGGAAGAGGCAAACAAGTGGCCTTGTCAAACTTCAGCTGCCAGAATATGTACAAGTCCTCCTTAATACAAGAATTTTTACACCATAACAGCACATGCGCTTGACAGTATGTTTTTAACAGTTACATTTACTATACAGTATTTGACATAGCTGATAAGATGAACAGTGCACATTTTCAGATAATCCACATTTTAAAAAGGGAAAATAAGTTGAATGTGGTTAGAACGAAGGATGGGATGCTGCTGGGGATGGGCCCTTCTGTGCCAACCGCAGAGTGCAGTTCTGAGCAGAGGTAACGGCTTTTGTTCCACACCAGGTGCAACGGGGGTCAGGGACATGGGAGGCTGAGGATCCCAACTAAGGTAGTTCAACACCTACTCACACACACATGCATGACTCTGGGGTAGTGAACTCGGACTAGTTGAAATACATTCCTTGTTTGAAGCACCATTAAACAAAGACAGGTTTCTAGCAAGGTCTCAAGATGAAAGAAAAGAGGGGCAGGGCAACTCGGGTTCAGCACCCGGAAAGGGTCCATGTGAATTACAGATCAAGACTCTGGAGCAAAAGTCTTTATTGCTGTATGCGCCAGAAAAAGCAAATCCTCACCTCTGCCTATAAATAACCAGGCTGAATCCCCTCGGGAAGCGAGTTTAAAGCACATGTAAGTTCAGAGACTTTAAAACTTAGTTACAAACTCATCAGCGTTTTTCAAGGGCAGGCTCGCTGTCCTCTCATGCCGGCCGATAAGATCTACACAAAACTTGTGTTTTCTAAACTAACGTTTTCTGGATACAGGTTAGGAATGCCCTGGGCAGTCACACCCACCACAGATGCGTATGGGGATCATACGTCCACGGAACTGAGGAAACAATGTAAACTATGAGAAGTTAAGGAAACCGAAGGCAAACAATGCAATTAAAAGAGTTAAAACTCCTTTGGAGGTCAAGTACCCGCCCTTGTTGTGTGGAAATACAAACTAAAACCAACACCCAATGTATTTACTTTTAAGTCAGAGAGGTCCAGTGGAAGTGGTGGTGTCAGTGCTGTGCAAGGGCTGGACTGTGTCCGTGGGGACAGGGCCCAAAGTCCAGCCTGCCCACAGCAGCTGTGAAGAAGAGGGATGACATTGGATGGGCTGTCAGACCAAGCTCTGGCTCCCAGTCCTCATATTTTCTGTGTCCTTCATGTCTCTCACTGAGCTGTGACCCCGTCCCACCGGCTGTGCCCGCACCGGCACTGCCAGGTGCCGAGGGGGACAGTGCAGGGCGCTGCCTGCCTCTGGCAGCACCTCTGTGCTGCTGGATTTACATGATAAATACAAACTAAACCAACCTCCCAAACCTTTTCAGCACGTTCCAGAGTGAGGGCAAGAGCTGCTGTGCGGGGAGGGCTCATGTGGGGACAGTGGCTCCATCCTGGCCGGGAGCAGTGTTCCTGCCGGGCTCCCTGCGCCGTCAGTGGGAACAGAGCCACAGCCATGGGACTGCATTCCATATGGCTTTGGATTCATTTGCACATCGTGTTGCAGAAGTGACAGAAAAGGGAGGTTTTTTAATAAATATTCCCATTTTCTCACCCTCCCTGGAACAAGCCAGCCCTGCAGTTTCCGGAATGAGTGATGACCCAGCTGTATTTCTCACCCACTGCACTGGAAGGTCCTGGGCCCTGGCCCACAACCATTTCTGCATATGCCTGGCTGGAATCACAATCACTGGCTTAAAAGGGAAAACCTTGCACAAGTACAGTGATGCTCACACAAGTGTTTACAGAACTCAGGACTAAAATGAGTGACCGTATGTAAACCTCTCGCTTGGACTTGAGCCATAGGAGAAAAATAAAAAGGGGCAATTTACACAGCATATTTACACTTACACTTCTTTAAGAAGCGATTCTGTTGTATATACTTTAAGCAGGTCATTTAAAAAACTGCACAGATATAGAAGAATGGCATCAGAGTCGTTTGATCTCCCACCAGGGCAGTTGCCAACCAAATTGCTCGCGACGTTCACCGTCAATACCAGAGTCCCTCAGCTGAGCCACTTCCCGGAGGAGAAAGTGCATCCGAGGAGAGTCCCAGTGCCAGAGATTGCTGGAGGAGGAATGTGGAGACGAGAGCAGCAGGTCGAACTGTTGTCCTGAAACCCAGAAAGCAAGTGGCAGAAAAAATAAAAACTGCTGAGCTCGCTGCCCGGGTATCGGGCTGGATTGGTACAGCTAGGGCAATTTGTGCGTGCACTTTCAGCCTCATTCTCCAAAATACTGTGATCCTTCATTAGACAAAGTGTTGCTTGTCCTCAATAACCCTTGGGAAAGAAAGTCTAGCATGGTGCTTTCTTGGTGAAGGGCAGAGCAAAGTTATTTTCTCCTCTCAATATTCGGTCACCAGAGCCAGCTCCGGTGTCAGGTTAACAGTGATGTTCTTATACAAGGCGTCATATGTGACGTTTGGAAAGTAGTTCAAGTTATTGAGGCCGTCCAGGGCTTGCCTTTCTTTTGACTTCCTCAGCAAGGCGTACCTGTGCAACGAGAACCAGAAGCCAGAGTCACTTCCATGTGTCTCACAGCACCTGCAAACTCCTCCCAAAACTACTGGAACACCTTCCAAAGAGCCAGGCCCAGGAGCAGCTGCAAATCAATGAACTTCCGAGTCCTTCGTAGGGGCAACAATCACATTTAAATATCTTAAATTTTCTATTTGTAAATATCAGAAAATTCCAGAAAAGTCCACTTGATAAAGGGCAAAATGCTCTCTGTGCCACCAGCAAGCATTCAGCTGCCAAACCAACCTGAGGCACCCCCAAAGCCCGCAGGTGCCACTCCCAGGAGGGGCTGAGCTTGGGGGTGCTGCCAAGCCCACCACCCACACCATCCCAGAGAGGTGCAGCTGAGGGGTGATGTGGTCCTTGCTGCTTAATGAAACCAGACATGAACAAGAACAGAACTGAATGGCTTTGTTCTGAGGGATGGGGGCGAGGAAGTGAAACCAGCAGAACGGTGGTATGGGGAAGGAAGCTGCAGCTGGTGCACAAGAACAGCCTCAAGCACATTTAGAGGCAGCGTGAGGAAACAGGAGGAGGAGGGTTGGGAGGGGAAAGAGGCAGAAACATCTCAGCAGGACAGTGACTCCCTTCAACACAGTGCTGGGGCCTGGAGGCACCGGCGAGCGGGAGCAGAGCCTGGGGACAGAGAAGGGACATGGAAAGGGCTGTGCCATGAGGCAGGGGAAGGTGCTGCGTGAGAACAAAGAGGGAAGTACCAGGAGCCACAGCTCATTCTTGTGACATTTTCAGCCTGCCACGCTTCAATGATTTGACAAAATATGGTTTTATAAAGCAAAAACAACTTCTCTTTTTTAAGAGTGACGTAAAAGAAGCATCTCTGACTGACTGCATTCTGTCCAACAGAGAAATGAAAAGCAGGACTAAAGATGGAAACTGAAATGGAAACATCCCCAACAATGAGTCTTCTGCAAAAAAACCCAGTAGATAGTTCAAATCTCTGCAGCAGCAGCCTAAAGTCCCTCTTCAGAGCAGAGCTTGCTTGTCTAACAGCTGCTCAGCTACAAGTGTTAATTCCTGAAGTTGTTTGTGAAAGATGTATTTCTCTGGTTTTCTATTGCACAGTTTTCAGAAGACGCAAATTCCACTGTGGGTTTCAGGCAAAAGCAATCAGTCAACCCTTGTACTCTCTGAAACAGCCCTGGCTCTGGGACAAGGGGGTTGGAGCCCTCCTGGGGAGCTCCAGGGAGAATTTATCTTGAGAAAAATACTCACACAGTACTTGTCCTCCTTTGGTCCAGGGGACAGTTACCACTCCTGAGGGATGTCTGCAGCCTCACAAGGGCAAACCCCGAGTTCAGGGGCTCTGTACACCCACCCCAGCTTGGGGCCAAGAAGCAGAAACGGAGAGGGTGTTGTGTTGGACTGTGCGAGTGCTGCCAGGGACACCTGATGCTTTGGCAGCCCCGCTGCAGAACAGCCCCTGCCCTGTGCTTCTGCAGGCTGAGCCTCCTTCAGCACTCAGGGCAGGCTCTCCTACAAACACTGAAGCTTCTCTGACACCTGGCAATAGCCACCCCTGTACACTCTGGAGATAAGGGACAGGCCCTGCCATGCTCACAGTCCCCTCTTTTGGATGGCATCCAAGCAGCCATAAAGCAAGGACCCCCGGCTACAGGATGTGGGGTATGAAATGCAGGGATGGAGGAATCCTGGCAACGCTCTGCCTCCATCTCCCTGCAGTTAATTTCCTTCAGGAGTTCAAGCTGTCACTGTCCTCAAACAGCTGCAGGGAACCTCCTACACGGTACAGGCTCTTTGTGAAAGGCTTTAGGACTCTTAAAAAAATTTACTTGCCTTCCTAGGAACTGCACTTCTCCCCGATGATGGTGGGGAATTGATTTGTATTTCCCTGTGTCTCCTTCTGGTCGAGTCACCGAGTAGCCTGCGTACTGTACTCTGCATTAGAAAGGAGAGAAATAAAATAAAATAAACAAAAAATAATCACCTGCCACATTTGCTGTGCTGGCAGTGCTTCCAGGGCTGCACTCAGAGCTCCCGGGGCTCTGGCCGTGGCTCGGCTGTCCCATCCACAGGGAAGCCATACAGACCCCCCACTGCAGCCCGGGCTCGGGCACTCAGCACCTCAGAGCCCCCTCAGCCATCGGTGTGGGACACTGCACAGAGCCAACAGCTTCCCAGCCAGCCCTGCTCAGCTTCCCACGCACTGCCTGTGCAGGCTGCAGCAGCCCCTGCCCCACAGAGCCAGCGCTGCCGGGCTGGCCTGTCCCCAGCACAGAGCTGTCCCCAAGCCCTGCCCCACAGAGCCAGTGCTGCCAGGGTGGCCTGTCCCCAGCACAGAGCTGTCCCCAAGCCCTGCCCCACAGAGCCAGTGCTGCCAGGGTGGCCTGTCCCCAGCACAGAGCTGTCCCCAGCCCAGCCCCTGCCTGCCCAGGGCGGGCACAGTGAGCCCAGTGCCCAGGGTGACAATTGTCCCCTCAGAGCAGGTGCCAGGCTCAGCTCTCAGGACCATCCCCGGGGCCCAGGGAGCCCGTACCTGTTCCAGAGGTCGTCATCCTCACCACCCCAGCCCCAGAAGGCGTTAGGGAATCCGTTGATCTTCTGGAACTGCTCGACAGTCAGGCCACTCACGCCCCCGAAGAACTCGTTGTACGGGAGCCTGAGTAGGAGAGAAGGGTCAGGGCAGAGCCCACTGCCTCTCCCACCTGCCATGGCACAGCCCAAGCCCTGAGGATGCTCTCTGCCATTCCCTCCCATGCTCCCTTAGCACAAAGCCTGAGAAAAAACCCAGAATCATTCTCTGCCTTAAAAGTCAATAAATAAATAAAATCTAACACTGGCTCCCTAGCAGTTATGGTAGCAGGGAGGCAGAACAGTGCTTACAGGTACATGTACTTATCCAGCTTGGCTGCAAAGTGCCTCGGCATCTGTCCACACCCATAATAGTTACGGTCGTTCTCTGGTATGTGGTCCACGTCGTGGAAGATGAGGCAGTCCCAGTCCAAGTCCTTCATTGCTTCCCGAAAGCCAACGTTGAAGAGCATGGCACGGTTGAAGGGTTGGTTTCCAGCCTAGCAGGGAGAAAGTTCCTTCTCAAAAGGAGTCCCTGCAGTTCTTGCTCTGTGTGTGTGTTCTCAGCCCTGTCCAGAAAACTGCAGAGGGCAACCAGCTCCCAAACTGGAGCTCTCCGTTTTTTTTAAGCTAGAGCTGAATATGGAGGCACATTTACTGGGTGAGAGTCCATGTACACATCAAAAGCCAGTCATGCTCTACATGAAATGCCTGACTCTGGCCAGGCCACTCCTGTGCCTGTGGGATGCTGCCTGCAACTACTGCAGGGATACACAAAAAAACTGCAGCATTGTCTGAACTGCAAATACCTGGTCCAAAGCTTTTTCTAAAACAAAAGTCCTACAAAACATAATTACAAAAATAAAACAACACAAATCCCTGAATGTGTATTTTTCCTATAAAACCAGTAATTTCTGGGCACATCTCTTAGCTGTGCTACTTTTAGACAGAACAGGACAACCTACACAACATTGCAACATGACCCCTACCCATGGCACATCAGAGATGTGACCTGGCAGGGACACTCGTTGGGACAGGGCCGAGCTGCGTGCCCTGTGCTCACTCACCTGCTCCACAACATAGAAGGCGAATTGTAAACGTTGCCGCTGCAGCATGGGAATGAGGTGTCTGAAGAGGACGGGGAGATGCTCGTATCGATTGCGGAATGGGATCAGGATCGCCACCTGAGGGACAGAGGACACGGCTCTCACTGCACGGACCCCAGGCTGGGGTTATACCAGCAGGAGCAGCACTAAGGAAGGTGTCTTAGCTCTCCCATGTAGAGCAGCCTGAAACCCTTCCAACTCCCGAAACGTGGATTTCCTGTTCACTTTTTGAGGAATTGCTGCTTTGGAAAAATTCAATGTCACCTTGAGCGGAAGGGAGACTTGCAGTGCCCCCTCGTCATCTCTGCCCAGCACTGGGGACACTAAAGCAGCCCTCGAGTTCACTGTTTCTTCCCTGGGCACTGCGCTGCCACACCCCAGAGCTCCTCACATCATTGCTCTGAAGGTGCAGCACACAGAGCTCTCCCACTAACACCACCCTGCCGCCTGCCCAGAGCGGGACTTGGGGCTGCTGGCTCCGTTACCTTCCAGCGAGGCAGGCAGTCACTCGGCTTCCAGTGCCCTCCCGGCTTGATGGAAGGGTCTTTGGAGAAGAACTGGTGGATGTCCTCCATGGTGATCTCGCTCATATTTACATCAATGGGGCCCTCTGCAGAGCGGGAGAAGCAGTAGGGGGTGAGGAAATGTGGTCCTGGGGCTGCGTCCCTGTCCTCCATCCCCAGCACTCAACTTCTTTTCTCCAGCACCAGAAAAACAGTTAGGAAATGCTGCCAATTAACACCTCATCTCCTCAGCCTTTGTGGCTGCTACTGGATGCAGCTCTCCAGAGAGCCCCACGCCAGCCAGGTACCCCTCTACTCCCTTGGCCTGTTCCCAGCAGACTAAACCCCCACCTCAGCAAAGAGCATTCCCCCTCTTTGGCAACATTTGCCCTCAAAAGCCCGGTTTCCACCTGAGGATAGCTTTGGCGGAAGCTTTTCTCCCAGCTGCAGCTCCCCCGGGGGTCCAGCTCGTCTCCCACAGCAGCCCTGGCACAGCTCGGGGCTGGGACTGGCAGCACTGGCGAGGCACAAGGGAGCCACCCCGCCGCCACTGCCCCTGGAAAAGGGCTGGCAGAGTCTTTTCACCGGCTCCCAGCTCACAATCCCTCTTTTGTTCGTGTTTGCCAAGCAATGGGCTCCTGCTTCAGCAGGGAGACATGCCTCTGACACAGCAGGGATTAATTCCTGAGGGTGGGTAAACAATGATTCCCAGGAGGGAGCTGGGCTCTAAACAGCCCTCCCATTCATCCCAGGAGCCTGGCAGGGAAAGGTGCAGTGGTGGTGGGACTGGGAATGCCACTGTGTGCCCCCCAAAGCCATGGGGAGCAGGACAGGGGACAGGGTGGCAGGATGCTACTCACTCATAGAAGGGAGCCTCTCAGGACAGGTATTGTTGGGGAAGTAGGTAAAATCTTCAGGAAGAAACGTTGTGGCTTGCAGAAAGGTGTCATTGTGGCTCAGATCAAGAGGATAATCTGGGAAATGAAAAAAGAAAAAAAAAAGAAAAAGATGAGTTTTCTCCTGAGCTATAGGCCTATTTCCAGCCACCTCCCCATGCCCCTGTGAGCAGACTCTGAAGTCAACCACAGCTGAAGATGTCCCCATCAGCACAGCTGTGTCCCCAGTGGGTCGTGCTGCAGCCTTGCAACCCAGCTGGGTGCTCATCCCTATCCCGGGACAGGCGGCTGCAGAAGCCCCAGCAGCCTTAGCACCACATCAAAGAAACCTTTGCATTTTCTGGCCAGAGGAGGAATTCTGAACATTGCCTTTGGATATCACAAAGCAGCACGTGGCTCTTGAAAGGAAAAGCTACCAGTGCCTTGTCCCTGAAGGACCCTGGCTCAGCAAGAGGGGCTGAGCTCCTCCAGCAGGTCCTTTCCCAACAGGAGAGAGGGAAGTGCCCAGGCAGGTCTCAGTGCCAGCCAGGACTGTCAGTGCAATATCCCACACAGGGCAATCCTGCCCGGAATCCTCCTCAAAGGATCAATAAAAACTATCACTTTACACACAGATTTCCCTCGTGCTGTGCACGAGCAGAGCAGTGCCCAGCTCCTCCCTGCAGCCTCCCCATTCCCACATCCCTGAACCTCTCCGGCAGCGCCCTCCAGCCTGCCACACCTGAGGATGTTTCAAAGTGGTTTTCCTGGAACAAGTAATTTGCTGTGTTGCGATAGTGCGGAACATCATATCAGTAACGTTGTTTATTTGCTCAAGTAAACAGTATCCAAACTATCTCAAAACTCAAGATGGACTGTACACAGAACCTAAGGGCTTTTCAAGTAGGATACACGTTATTTTGGATGCTTGATACTGTTCCAAATTTCCATCGGCAATGCTCCGGTAAACTCCCATTACCAGAGCACGCCCGCAGTACTCGGCCCAGGTCACAGCCCACAGTGAAGCTCACTGCCCTGCTCTGTTTTGCACCAAGGGCTGCCTTTTTTGCAGGGTTTCCTCTTGCAGCTGTCACGCAGTCTCACTGCCCACAGCGGTGTGGGGACAATGCACTCACCAGGCAGTGACACCACCCGGGCCCCAAAATCAGTCAGGGAGGGAAGGTTCTGGCACCAGGGTTAATGCAGTCCCTGCGGCCACAGCAGCGAGTGCCTTCTGGACGTCAGCACCAGCCATCCTGGTCTGCTCTGACCTGCCTGCCAGGGACAGTCACCCAGGGACGGGGCACGGTGCTTGTATGTGCTAAAACTGTCCTCATGGCTGGGGCTGCTGGGGAGGGACACCGTCCTCACGTGCCTGCGCAGCTGGGGCTGGTATGAGGTTCAAGCACAGCCCAGTATCGCAGCAGCAGCACTGGTATCACTGGTGCTGTGGTCACCACTTCCCTGCTGCTGCAGAAGGACAGGTTTTGGACCACCCAAAAAGCCCCCCAGGCCAGGGCCTCAGCAGAATGAAGGCTCTCACCACTGCAAACAGCAGCAAAGGAGCATCTACCCCTCCTCCCCCCAGGGGATCAGCCACTTCCTACCTGCCTCTGCTTTACTTGATATTTCCAGTCTTAAAAATAGCCCAGGGTGGCTGCCCTGGCTGGAGCCCAGTGTTACAGGAGGTGACCCGAGGTGTTCACCTCCCCTGTGAGTCAATAACTCCTCTCCTGTGCCCACCCCCAGCCAGGGCACAGCTGAACTGGTGTCCCTGCACCCCAGCAGGGACACGGCTCACGCTTCTGCTAACGAGGAAATGATCTTGCCTTGTAAAACCATCAGCCCCCACTGCTGAACCCCGGTGGGCGAGCTGAGCTCCCCACACCCCAGGCCAGCCTGGTGCCAACGGCACTGGGGTGAGGCTGTGGGGACAGCCAGCAGGGAAGGGACAGGCTGGCTGTCACCAGCCCGGCAGCAACGCCTCACACACAGCCAGGGCAGCTCTGCCTCATCACAACTCCTGCCCCACTCGCCCGTGTGGCTGAGGAAGGGGCTGGGAGGGGGAGCCTGTGCTCCACTCCCTGCATCCTGCCCGAAGGTCCATACATTATTTGTGGCAGATCTCCAGCCAAGTCATCTCGGTTCACAGTGCACGGGAAGAGTGAAGCTCATGAGCACAGGCTCCTCCACGTGCCCAGAGCCAGGGCTCTGCGCAGGCGCACGCCTGGGAATGGATTTTTTAAATATGAAACCTGATCTCTGCACTGAATTTCCAACTGTTTACTCTCAGACTGGTTGAAGCTACAAGTTGAATTCCTGGAAAGCAAAGAGGTTTTCAGCTCAAATCCCATCATTTCAGACCTTTCAAGACTTTCATCCCTTATACAAGTTAGAAGCATTTGAACTTTTCACATATATAAATAAATATAATTTTTATATTTTGACAATATTTCTATATATAGGGTATTTTTGTGTTACATATATATTTTCATATATAAAAATAAAAGCAGCAGACAATTAATCAAAGCTTCCACCCTGCATTTACCAGTATAAATTAATTCCTTCAACTTAATTTTCAATGAAAATGGAAACTTTAATCAAAATTACAGTTATTCAAGTAATACCTGAGTCATTCACACTGCTGTTCCTCTTGGCATAGGCACTGCGGACCACCTGCTCGTACACCTGAGCTCCTATAGTTCGCATGTTCTCCCGGATCATGATGCCTTGGGCTTGCATCATGAAGAGGTAGGTGTTCACTGCAAGGGAGGAAGAAAAAGGAATATTTCCATCAGCTTTTGTAGGAAAAAGAAATCAGGGTCTTTTGGGAGCATTCCAACCTCCCGCTGGATCTGAGCTCCCTCCTGCCAGAAGGATCCCTGGGCTGCACGTGCCGTGGCTCCAGGGCTGGGAAGGGCAGGGGACGGGGCAGTGCAGGCGTGGGGCACGTCTGGAAACCCAGCTGTTGACAGGGGGACGTACCCAGCCAAACCTGACTTCCAGGCTGTAAGACAGCACTGCAGCTCAACCAACAGCACATTTTGCTGCTTAATTAGGGAGGTTTAATTAGGAAATATCATTATAACAGGAAACCCAGCTGTGTGCCTGGAGAAGGGCTGCCATTCCAGACTGCAGCACCCAGGGCTGGCACTTGCTGGGCAGAGGCTCCCAACAGGCACCACAAAAACATCCCCACGCCAGGCTCCGAGCCCCCGGCACATCACACCCCGGGGCAGGCAGCAGCACAAGCCCTGGGTCCCTGGGGCAGCCCCCAGCCACATTTCTTCCCTCTCTCCTCTCCTGCTGACCCCGTGCCCCGGCACAGCTCAGGCTGAGCCTGATCAGGTTTCAGTTTAAGCTGACACCCAGCTGGCAGGACCAGGCCCCAAAGCAGACAGCAGCAAGCACAGCCTGTGTCACCAGCAGCTGCCACAGCACAGCAGGGCGGCAGGACAGCAGGACAGCCACCCACGGGGATGGCAGGACAGCGGGACAGCCACCATGCACAGCACAGCCACCGTGCACGGCACAGCACCCCTCGCCATCATCGCTGCACCGGCCACAGCCCTCTCGGTGCAGTTCTAGGCTTAAGAATGAAGTGGAAAATAAATAAAGTCTTGACATGAACACACCAAGAAGGGGCAACCTAGAAAGCCTAGAAAGCAAGAAGGGGCAACCTAGAAAGCACTAGTAACTAAAAAAACAGGTCAAAAGACACTCCAGGAGGATAAAGAGGGCACCAGGCCAAGGAAACAACAGAGACCCTGCTCAGAGAGGGCAGTAGCTGATGCAATGTCACCAGGAAACACCCACAGCAGACGGGTCGTTTCTCCAGCAGGCACATCACAGCCCAAATCCAGCAGCACCAGTGCCAGGAAGGCACAGTGCTGGCTGGAGTCACCGGGAGCACAGGCTGGATACGGCACTGACCGCGGGCACGCGCACCCTGCGCCCCACGGGCTGCCCCTCCTGCACCCGCACACCGAGGCGGTTCCAGAAAGGCTGCCCAGACATTTCCCAATCCCAGCTATATTCTGTTTTCACACAGCAAATATTTGAAAGGGGGATGGAGCCCCACATCATGCCTGGCTGCTGCCCATGCCCAGCCGGTCTCTGAGCCATGGGGAACCATTGGATTTTCAGAAAGGGGTCAATTGCATTAAGTGCTTGGCAACTAAATGTCTTGAAATGCATTTTTAAATGTCCATTTCCAGCCCCTCCCATACGTGTACCTTTTGTGGTGGGGCCAGTGATGGCACCTTAAGCCAGTGGTTACAGCAGCAGCGAGCAGGAGCTGGCTCAGACAAAGCTGCACCCAAACCCTCCTGGCCCACCCACCTGTTCTGGGGCCAGCTCTGGAAGCAGAGTGACCGCCAGGTCAGCAGGTGACAGCTGCAGCTAAAACGTGAGCTCTGGTGCAGATTCTCAGCAAGGCACCCCTGTTGCAATGACAGCGAGAGGTATCAAGAGCTGCTCCTCCTCAGAGGGACAGGGAATTTCCTCTAAGAGATGCCCAGCCACAGGGCTCAAGGAAAAGCTGGAATTTTGGTACAGCATCACAGGCAAGAAACAAAAATAGTTGAAATTCCCTTACAAAGGGAATTCAAAGCCTTACACCCAAGGCCCGAAACCTCCATAAATGTGCAACTGTCGGCTCAGAGTTCAGCACAAAACGGCCTAACCTGCCAGCACCAGCATCCCTCCCCAGCACAGCCCCAGCTTTGCCAGGCTCTGCCCACCAGGATTTATGGAAACGGGAGTTCCTGCAGGAGTTTTCAGAAATGGGCTGTTGGGGGTTACAGTGAACAGCGAGCGATGCAGTCGGGCTCTCGGAGCCCTGGGCTGTAGGGCAGGGTGCTCAGGGCAGCCCCAGCCCGACCTGGCAGCATCCTCCAGAGCCAGGCACGGCAGAGCACGGGCTGTGCCGGACAGCAGCACCACAGCCTCACCACAGCCTCCAGCAAACACCAGCCAGCACCCCTCCCAGAAACACAAAGCTACTCAAGAGCCAGGCACAGCTTCCCTCCTCTGCACAGAGCAATGGGGCTGAAGCCACTCAGCTGAGCTGGTTATTGGGCCCAGGCTGCCGCTAAGGCAGGGGCAGAGTCTGCACCTTCCAGCCCCCACGGAGCTGGGTCAGCAGTGAAAAACAACTCGCTGATGCTGATCAAGTAATTTCACTTTCTACTTCATTATGCTTCGACTTGCTGGGTAAAGCAGATGCAGGTTTGGTGAAGCATGAAAGAACAGGAGAGACAAATCAGCATCCAATCCCTGGTTAATTTGAGGAAGAGGGAGGTTTGTCGGGCGCAGTGAAAGCGCCGTTTGTTCCCCTGCACGGCGGCAGACGGAGCAGGGCCTCGCCACGGCCACATGACCCGGCTGGCTGGGCCGGGCTGCTGGGAGCTGCAGCGGGATCCTGGGCAGACTGTCACAGCAGCACCGTCCCAGGGGAGCCCGCGCAGCACAACACCGGCTTTGTGTCAGGCAGCAGTTGCCTTTGCACATGTTAACCCCTTTCAGCCGATGATTAAGGAGATACCTGGCCAAGGATGAAGTGCCATCAACACACCAAACACCCAGCACCAACAGCCCCCCACGACCAGGGGGCAGAGCCCCTTCTCCTGCCCCCAAAACAAACCACCTGCATGAGATAAGCTTCACAAACACCGTGTTTATCCAGAACACACAATTCATTCAAGTCGGAAAATCGGATTTAAAACACGTTATCACAAACATTTCACTCCCTGTGTGCCCACAGTGCTTAGATCAGCTCCAGGGGCTGCCATGGCCAGGACTGGGGCTGCACCAACATTTGGGAATTGCTGTACCAAGCTCAAATCTCTCTCCTCTTCCATTTACTGCCCTTTTGATGAACAAATTGGCCATGTTTTAAATTTATTAAGCCTGACCCGGCTGCCCCTACAGAGCCCAGTACGCAGAGGCATTTCCCAGAGCCACAGAGATGCCGCTCAGCCCCGAGCATCGGCTGCTGCAGACAGGCTCGGGGCGGGCTTGGCCTGAACTGTGGCTCAGCCAGGAAGCAATTCTCCCTGTTGTGATATATTGCTAATCTCATCACACAGGATGATCTCGAAAATTACATCAGCCTTCTGCCTTTCTTCCCTTTGAGCATGCGGCACTTCAGAGCACAGCACGGAGCGATAACAGCCTGGCTACTGCCACTGGGCAGCTGGGCAAGGACAGGACACTGAGGGGAGAGGGGAGCTGGTCCTTTTCCTATTAATTTCCAGCAAACCCTCACTCCCCACACAGAAAACAGGCAGAATTTAAGAATCCATTTGCCCAAATAACTGCCTGAAGATTATTCTTGTTGGTTCATTAAAGGAAAAGTCAACCCTGCTGTGATTTAAACACAGGGAAAACATGACAGCTTGTCACCAGCTGGAACAGAGGCACAAGGCTGCGCCCCAGTGCATGGCACCCCTTGGGATGTTGCACCCCAACCTCTTTGCTGACAAGCAAACTGGGAGAGCAAGTGCTCACTCCAGCCAGGAGTGGATGCAACAACTTCAGCCAGGGAAATAAAGTCCAATTACATAAATGAGCACTGAAGTCTTCCTGTAATCATTTCTCTGTCAGTATTTTTGGAGCACTTCTAATCAAGAAACAGCTGACTCTCTCATGGAAAATTAGTTTCATCATGATGATACATACTAGAAGAGGCAACAGGGCAATTTGCAGCTTGGGAGCTGATTCGGAAGAGGACAAAGACCTACGTGATCTTTGTGATCTATGGAAGCCATGGACACAGGACACGGACAGACCTGACACGTCTGACTCCTGACCCTGACACGCTCCCACCACCTTTGGAAAGGGCCTTCCTGCAGCATCCCCCTCAGGGGCAGCGGGGAAACGGCCACGGGGACTGGGCAGGAAGAGGGGCCAAGTGGCTCGCAGCAGCCCTGCATGCCTGCAGCAGTATCGCCCCCAGCACGGCAGCCAGGCTTTCCTGAGGAAGGAGCCAGTCTTCCTCTGCTTTGA
The DNA here is from genome assembly GCA_013400315.1 of Bombycilla garrulus. Lineage (NCBI taxonomy): Eukaryota > Metazoa > Chordata > Aves > Passeriformes > Bombycillidae > Bombycilla > Bombycilla garrulus. The sequence goes on from VXBU01000314.1 coordinate 397,116, forward strand.
GATGCAGGGCTTTCTGTCACATTCAGCATTTTTCCCATTCATTAGGCTGCTCGTGCTGCAGCAGCACAGAGGGGCTGTTTGAGCTCATCAAGGTCTCACTGCTACGTGCAGCCTTCTTCTGCCAGCACCTGGGGCCGCGCAGCAGCGAGGGCAATCCCTGCCAGCCCCCGGAGCCCACATTTCATCCAGCACAGCCACAAACCAGTGCACCACCAGAGAAACTCCTGCTGAACACTCTACAGATGCTTGGAGCGGGCGCAAGGTGCCCGGCAGAGCTCGTGGGACGCCTCCCACGGGAGATGCAGCAGTGGCTCGGAAGGGGTGTCGGTCCTGCCGGCAGCAGGGCGGGTGCTCAGGTCACCCTGCCACGACTGGGAGGTCCTGCCCACTGCAGACGCCTCCCGCAGCGGCCAGAGGCAGAGAAACCAGCAGAGTCATGTCTATGCTGAGCCTTTTGCTAAGCTCTCCCCGCAGATCCCCAGCATCAATCCAGCTCCATTAGCATTAGCAACACAAAGGGGTTTAATCAAACTAAGCCTCTAAGGCACTGATAGACAGTTACGATGGTCTTAACTCATAAATAACCCAAGTAGGAAAAGCAGCAGCAGCCCAGTGTTAATACTCCATGAGACCTCTGTCTCTATTAGCTTTCCAGTGGAACTGTATTCCCCAGACATGCTGAGTGCCAGAACAATTAAATAAGAGATTCCTATTAGTTTTAGAGAATTTAATATTAATGCCATCACTGTTACTTAGCCTTTTGCCTCTAAATAGCACAGGAAGGAATAATTTGATACATTAAATGGTCTAAGAATTAACAGTGCAGCAACAGCACTGAGCTGGTAATTACAAACCACTTGTCCCCAAAATTGGCAAGTTGGCAGCTTGCACGTGCACACAGCAAGCAGGAAGATGGGAGGCTAAAGTGACACTCAGTCAAAACCTGAATATGGGAAATTTCTATCTGAACTGACTTACAGAGAAACGACCCTGGGGAAGCCTCAGCAAGGGGAGGAAAATCCATATTATTCTAGGAGACCCTAAATTTTTCACGTACACATTTGAGGTGCCAACTTCCATTTGCACTCCCATGGCTGCCTGCACTGAGGTGCTCGTGCCACTCGCTCTGGAAAGAGCTGCACTGGCTTTAGGACACCCAGCGAGAGGAGCACGGCGTGCTCTGCACACAGGGGAAAACCCAGAGGGCCAAAGGAGCTCATAAAACCCCGACAGCAGGCAGGGCTGGCGGGGGACTGAGCCCCAGGGCCCCGGTGCAGCCCTCAGCTCCAGTGGGAAAGCCAGGAGCATACAGCTCACCTGTGCAGCAGGCAGCGATGCCAAGGATGGGTGTCAATCACACTGGGCTTTGCACATCCCAGGAGCAGCCCAGGTCTCTGCTGCAGCTCCTCTCTGTGAGGAGGGGCACAGTGACACGTGGAGGCTGGAGCATAGAGCACAACAAGCATTTACCCAAGTTAAATATTACCCTTCCTCGAGAGATTCAGACTCTCCTACTTTAATTGCTATTCAGGAGATGTGATTGCACATGACTGCACGTCCTGTTTGTTTTCCATCCCTCCATGCCCATCTCCTGCCAGTGTGTGCTCCCTGTCCCGCTCCCTCCAGAACCAGCACTCCTCGCCCGGAGGAGCAGAGCATCGCTGGCAGCAGATTCCCGTGCGGGCAGAGCACCAACGCCAGCTCCGGCCCCGCACAGGGAATGAGCAATCAAAGGCTCTTCAGCAGCCGCTGACACGGACCCGACCCGACCTCCGGGCTGGCAGCACCGGCTGCTGCTACCACAGCAAACATTTACACTTCCAAACACTTACAGCTCCGCGTTTGTTCCTTCGGTTCATTAGGAGACAAAGGGGTGGGAATTCCTGCATCCTGGACACCCTCTGAAGGCGCCAGGAATCCCAGTGCCTGAGCCCAGGGCTCATGTAGGATCAGGATGAACAAACAGAGGGAGAGCTTTTGTTAAGAAAAATAATAAATAAGAATTAAGTGAACGCTTGGGCAAGTGAGGGAGAGGAAAAACAGACAGATCCTCCCCAGTGCTGTCCTTGAAGCGGGAGGGTAGGGAAGGACATGGGCAGCTTAGGACATCTCCTCATCCCCTGGGTCATGGGAACTGGAACAGCTGCAGGAGACAAAGGAGATCCCCTACCGCAAGCAGGCTCTGCCACCAGCCTGGGCATCCTGCTCAAACAGGCAGTCATAGGGCATGCAGGAAAATGGGGACGTGTGGAGCGGTGCTGCCTAGGAAATGCAGTCAACAGGGAGTTCACCACTGCTGTCCTCCAGCAGCTGGAAGCAATCTAGAATACATTCAGACCACAGCAGAGAACAGGAGACAGGTGGGATTTGGATTTAAAATTTCCATATACATTAAACACCAGCTAAATAGCTTTTGAAATAATTGATCTGTTAGTCTTCCATTGGAGACTAACCAATTGGAGAGTACCCACTGGATATTGTTAAAAAACAACTAAAGTGTAAGGGATCTACTGACTCAGTTCACACTCTGCAAACTGCACTGTCTGGAGTTTTAACACCCTAACTTTGACGGAGAAAAAGAGAACAGTTCTGTTGTTTTGGCTATTCCCCCCACAAAACACCAAAGACCTGATTTTTCAAGCATGTTTTACAAGTTCAGCGTGGCTGAACAAAAAGGGTTATCACATGTACAGCCTCATGTCAGCTGCGAAGGAGCTGTTCCAAGGGGGGGTCCGAGAGGCCGTTCCAGGTCAGCGCTTTGCTGGCCCGTCTGGGCCGTGAGGAGCCCTCCCGCCCCGCGGCACCCAGGGCAGCTCCTCGCTCTGTTCAGCGGGACCCGCAGCACATCTCCCCCTGCTCTTTATTTCTGGAGCGTGCTCCAGCACGTCCTGTCAGCATTGGCTCGAAAACACACGGCACGGGCAAAGCCCTGCTCCAGCCGAGCTCGCCCATGATGCGCGCACCCCTGAGGATGAAGGGCAGAACCCAGGGCAGGATTCTCACCCCCGTGGAGGGCTGAGCCTGTCCCTGCCTCCAGCCTCTGCAGGGCAGGTGGGGACACGCCAGCAGCCACCAGGGAGGGGCACGGCAGGGGCAGAGCGTGCCACCTCGTCTGGGCTCGCTCTGGGCACACCCGGGCACCGCCAGCACTGCCCTGCCCAGCAGGACACGGCCACCTCCAGGAGCTGTGGCCTCTCGCCTGACCCGAATCCGCTGCTTCCACTCTCACCGGGGCTAAAGGGCCCAGAGACAGGCCCCTCTCTGCAATGCCAGGTGGGAATAAAGCATCCTGAGCTGCTCAGCCCTGACAGTACAAAGGCTGCCCTGCAGCAAGCACGATGTGCACCGAGGAGACAGGGGAGAGATTCCCTCTGTAGCAATGCCCCAAGATTGCCCCTGTTGTGGTTTCGTTTCTGTACATTGCCAGGCCCTGGGAAAGCAGCCATCCCAGCAGCCAGGGAAGGAGCACATCCACAGCCCCACCTCCACACTATGCATCTGCCTGGCTCGCGAGCCCTTTCAACTCCTAAAAAATTCTCCAAGCTGGAATTCTTCGATCACGTGGCATGATTGTTGTCCGAGATTTTCACAGGCAGCAGCTCAGAGCTCCCTGCCAAGGGTACTCTCACCATGCAGTGCCATTTAAGACCCACAGCAGCTTGGCCTGCACAGTCAGATTACAGAGTTGCTCTTGTCTGCAATAATTAAAGGCAACACTGAATGGCCTCTCCAGCTGCTGTGTTTTATTACAAGCAAAAAAGCTATCAGAGAGTGGGTGCAACTTTGAACTTCCAACACACAGACCATTACCTATGGGATTTTGTAAGACCTCTGATGTCCTAAGACATTTATTAGCTTTGTTGTGAGCTATGCAGCCTTGGAATACACAACATTTTTACATGATTTTCCTCCACCTGACAAGAAAACTGCTAATACACCTGCTGTAAATAAATGCACAGATTCCATTATCAGTGTAAGGAATGGCTTCACTGGAAAAAAAAAATCATCCCTCTATCTATGAACTTATTTAACACCTAAGAGACTGTCCATCAAATCCCAGCCTGTGTGACACCTTCCTGTGTGCCAGCAGTAAAGCAATGGCACGAGTCTGTTTGGGATGCCACAAATGGGGGAAAAGAAACCACCCTTCCTTCCATCACCCCATAGAGCTGTGCCATCCGTGCCTTCAGGGCCCGACCCCAGGGCTTGGCACACGCACACTCTGCAGGGACAGGCTCGTGGCTTGCCCCCAGCACTGCCCCTCTCTCCTGCCTCGTCCCTCCTTCCCAGACACGGCCAACATTTACCAACAGTGTGGCCGCGCTGGCGCCAGGCACAGGAGAACCCTAAACCTTATCGTGGGAAGGGGGAATAGAATGCCCTGACGTCAGAGAGCAGATCTGCACCGCCTTGTACCACAGCCCCGCACCAGAGCAGTGCCTAAGCTCTGCCGTTAAGTTACACATTAATCCCAGATAAGCAGTCACAAGGCTATTGAGCCAGCCAGCTCAGCAAGGGATCAGCACTTCCACAGCCCCAAGCTGCAGCCAGGGCTCACGGGACATCACCAGCTGAGAGGGTCGGGGAACTCACAGCCCGACTCCCGCCCCACCACGCTCACTTGGGTTTGTACAAACAGGGAACAACCTGAGGCAAGTTCAGCAGAGGTTGTCTGTGACCAGGCTGTGGAGATGGGGAGCTGGGCACAAAATATCCTGCCGGCCCCTCCATGAGCAGGCGCAGCCATTGATGCCTCCTCCCGCCCCGGGCCACCAGCACTCACCTGGCTCTGCAACAGCCTGGGGAGGGATGAGCACACACAGGGGCGCATGAAGGAACAGCAAATATCCTTTTCCTCCTTCCCTCTCTCCCACTGAAACACCTTTAAGCTCCTTGCACACAGCAGCAATGTAGGTTTCCTTAAGAGCCTTGAGTGTCTGCCAAGTGTTCTGACCACTCTCTCATTGATGTGCACCAGGGCAGAGGGGGAACAGATAATAAACGAATCAATTCCAGCCTGTCTGCAGCCAGAAGTGAGCTCTGCAAACATGAGTCAGACATACGGCTACCTTGGAAAAACTAAACACACCGGGAATGGGAGGCCAGTGCTGCCAGGTGGAACAGCCAGCAGAGCTGAGCAGGCAGTGAGGGCAGGGCTCCTCTGGGCCAGGGCAGCCCCGAGGGGCCTCAGAACGGCTGGTTGAGGCTGGTATCCCACAGACCCTGCCCACATCAGCACCTCCAACTCGCTGGGCATGGCACGGGCCCACAGCAATCAATGCAGGAGCCCACCCTCCTCCTCCTCCCTGCCAAGGCACCAGCCATTCCCTCCACACTGGATAACGAGATTTCAGATTACACCAATTTATCCACTCAAGTTCCCCAGTCTGTGCAGGCTGTGTTTGCTTCCCCAAGCTGTCACAGCTAAAGGCCATCCTCCCCTGCTCGCCCCTTCCCGCACGTGGCCGAGCCCTTGGCAGCCCTGTAACGCCTCTGGCAGCACCCCGTGATGTTCAGGGATTTGTGTCCCCTCCCCAGCCAGGGCCGGACACCCCTGTGCAGAGGGGAGGGAGCTGGGGAGAAGGGTCAGTGTCAGCTCCCGCCGTGAGCCGGCCCTGCCAGCAGCAAACCGGACAATTACTGCGATGACAGGCACGTTTCTCTTTTAATTAGGTGAAAGCAGGGTTAACCTCGAGCACCTGAAGCTGGGCAGTGCCCACCCCCCTTCCTGCCGCAGCTCCCTCCATCTGCTCTGGCCCTCCGGCCCTTCCCAGCCCAATGCACAGAACAACCAGCCCTGGAGCTGCCTCCCAGGGCCAGGTACCAGCAGAGACCCTGCTGCTGCAGCCTAGAAACTGCCAGAGCATTTGGTACGGCCCAAGACACGCGAAAGTCAGGCTGATGGGGTGACTGCACACTGACAAACCTGCCCAGGCCTTGAAACACAAAGGGATGTTGACCAATCGTTGCCTATAACTCCTCGTTCGAGTTAGGGCAGGAAGAGAACTGAGGCAGCACCTTATTTGCAATAAATTTGCACCTGATTAGCAATAAATTAAACATGGAACATTTTACACCTGGCTGTCATATAAGATGCTTTGCCAGCCCCACAGCAGGGCTCAGGCCACATCCAGGAGAGATGGGGCAGCCAGGACAAGGGACCCAGAGCACAGGCACGATGTGACAGAGCATGTCCCTGCATTTGCTCCAGGGTTATTCCCACTGCAGCAGGCAATGAGGCAAAAACAAGGATGTCTGAGAGGCAGAGGGGAGAGATGTTTGCAAAGTCCCAAGGCTGCTTTATGCAAGGGGAAGGAGCAGTGATGGTGCGGGGAGCACCTGCTGCTGCCTGAGAGCAGCCTGATTCACCTCAAAGCAGAAGCTGCCCGTACCCATCTCCTCCAGCCAAGCCTTGTGGTTGGGGTATTTTCAGTTCTACAGGCAGTGCCCACAGTCACATCCACAGAGCGGGAGAGCCGTGACCTCTGTTTTCCACCCTTGCACCAAATGGCAGCAAGACACGGCTCGGTTCCTAGAATAAACTTCTCCTTTCAAGAAAAAGAGAAGGTGATTTGAATAACCAGAGCATTTTCAACAGCTTGATCATGTGGACCATCTCACTGCACGCAGGTGAGGCGGTGCAGACCATGCTCACAGACACGGAGACAGGCACCCCAGAGCGCCAAGACACCTCTTGGGGCAAAACCCCAACCCTACAGGAAAGGGACACCACACGCCTTGGACAATGTGCTTGCCCTGCCACTGCAGGCAGACCCTGACAAGCACAAAGCTCTGAACTGGAAACTAATTTTAATCTTGTCTCGATACCTGCCTACAGGGATGGTTCTGAACCGTGGGCTCCCTCTGCACAGCCAAGGCCACAGCAAGGAATCCCCTCTGCTTCGCTCCTGTGCAACCAGCTCCAGCTCCTGTGCTGCCAGGGTCCCGCAGGTCCCGGGCAACGCTGCACCGGGGGCCAGGACAAGGGGACAAGAGGCCCTTGTGAGCTCCAACTCTGCTGACAGCCGCTGCAGGAGATGAGGGGCTCCCTGTGTGAGCAATAGAGAGTCTGGGCTCAGCTGCAGAGCCACACAAGCTCACAAGAGTCACAGCTGCTTTTCTAGAAGCTGGAAGCCTGACTGCCAAATGCCAGAGTATCTCACTTAGCTGCCAGCATGAAGATTTACGTATCTGGAAACACGGTTTCAAGCTGAAAGCTAGAAAAGGAAGCCTTTTCTCCAAAATCCTCCATGATGGTTAATGACTAACAACATTCTCACACTCCTACCTCCCCATCATCTCAGACTTCTCCAATCTGGTTTCGCATTTGGTCACTGCTGCCGCCAAGCCTGCCTGCTGAACCTGCGGCTTCTTCGAAAGCACGGCTTGCCACACAGGCACCCGGCTCGGCAATATTCCCACTCAATAGCTGGTCTCCAGGCTGGCATTTCCGAGGGCTTTGATCCATTCCACATAAGGCAATCAGCTTAGCCCTTGATTAAACACATAGCATAATCCACCTAAATCTTGTTAGCCGAGAAGCAAGTTGCTCGTCTCACCAGTTGTGGGTGGCATTGTGTGTCACCACAGGGCAAGCGGGGCTGTGGCAGGGTGAAGGTGTCCCTCGGGACACGTCCTGGCCGGGCAGCAGCACTGGGGCAGCTGGTGACCACAGCAAGGCCACTCCAGCAAGCCCCCGTGGACTCAGGATGCAGAAGTTCATTGGATCCTTCTGCAACGCTTCCCCTGTAGCACGCAAAAAGCGGAAGGAGCTTGACCCTCCCAGCTGGCAGGTACAGGCAGGGCGCCCCAGGGCACTGTGCACCCACCAGCCTGATAAACCCTTAGAGAAAAACATAAAATACCAGGAAGAGATAAATCACTGACCCTGAGCAGGGAGCCAGGCTGCAGAATGGAAGGAGGATGCGCTGCAGCTTTGGAGGAATTTCACACCACAGCAGTTTTCCCTTCCTCGGGAGGAATGAATCAGAAGCCCGGCACTGTAGAGCCTCAGCAGAACAGGATGGTCGAAGCATGCCACAAGGGCAACTTCTCCCCTGCCACGCAGGAGCCTGGCCAGGTGAGATGCAGGTGTGCAGCCAGGATTCCAGCCTCACACACACACACACCTCTGCCTGCTCCGGCCAGTTCCTCCAGCTGAGAAACTGGGAAAAGCAGCACACTCCCCTGCTGGTCCCAGACCCCTCTGCACTCCCAGAGCAGACACCACTGTGGCTGCACACACACTTGTACCGTCCCCAACAGCGGGGCACGGGGCAGCCTGGGAAGCCTGGCAAAAGGAAACCCTCCTTTCCAGGGTTCCCATTCCTCTCCTGCATGGCTCTGGGACAATATTTGCAGGTGAGTCTTTCAAAGCCTGCGAGGCAGAGCATTGAGCAGGGGAAGACCTGAGCATGAGGATGCTGTGTCCCCACGCCCCGCCAGCGAGCATCCCAGCAGCCTTCCCACCCAAAGATGTTCTGGGATAGGAGACAGGAGAGATCTGCTCCCGAGATTACAGTGGAGATGTTACTTGAGTCTTTAGAAGACAAATTCCCTGACAAGTGCTGCTGCTCCTGGCTCCCTGCAGGTTCAGAGCCGGCATCTGAGGATGGGCTCAGCATGCAGGTGGCCCACGGGGGGGCTGATCACACCCTGCAGGCAGGAGCCCTGCCCATCCCTGTTCCGTGCTGCTTTAGCAACTCCAACGCTTCCACCTTTCAACAGCTACTGGAAGGATTTTAAGTTAATTTAACCCCTTTAACATATATGGCTTCTGTCATCCCAATTACCCTAAAAAGCCCAGGTATAGATCTTGAGGGGACAGCAGAGAGGAGGAAAAATAATTTTAAAATCAGGAGGAGGGGAAAAAAAAAAAGTCTTGGGCACAATCCCAAAACACAGCTTCAGGCAGATCAGGAAAAAAACTTCACAGGATTCCAAACAAAAAGGAAAAATGCAGCTAACAGAGGCAATATCTGCTTTCACCAAACACTAGCCAGGAAGGCTGAGCAGAGCTCAGCTCACCAATCACCAGCTGGTGTAACAGTAATCAGGTTTTTGGCATGGGGATCCTCTCCCCAAGCCAGGCAAGGGAACAGGTTGCCCGCAGAGGAGCTGGGATGATAAATGACAGCAGTTGAGCACTGCAGGGGCATTTCACTGCTTCAGAGGTTGCTGCTATAACAATCTTCTCTGACTCAGCAGCTGAAAGGGACGCTGGGAAGGAAGCACCATAAAAAAAAAAGTCATGCATTATTAATATGGACTCTGGCAGCAAGACATGAGTTGGAAAAACACTGAGGGGGAAAAAAAAATGACTGCAGAATAAGAGCAAGCTGCATGTGTGGAAGCATTTCACATTCCTGCGGGAGCGGGGGCCACCCTGTGCCCCTCCAGGGTCCCCAGCTCCAAGGGAACCCCGTGTTTGCTGACAGGAATTCAACATCCACTCTGTTCTCCCTCGGCTCAGGCTGCTGCAGCCTGTGCAGAGGTCACCATGAGCCCTGGGCTCGCACTCGTGTCCAGCTCTGGGCTGTCCTGTTCAGCCGTTTATTCTGATTTACCTGGGTTCTGTGCAGCTTCCCCCCCGCGCACCACAGCCCTGCCAGCCCCGCGCGGCCGTGTCAGAGCCCGCAGCCTGTGCCAGCCCCGCTGACGCAGAGGGCATGGAGACAGGCACTGAAATGCCTTCCTTTTCCTGCCAGGTAGTGAGGGAAAAAATATCTGTTTGCACTTGACTACCTGGTGCACTGCAGCTTTTTCTTTCCTCTTCCATTCCATCTGCTTTGTACAAGTTTTTTTGGAGGTAATTTATAAACATTAGCATTCACTTAGCTGTCTGCTCCCATTCCCACCCAAAATCTTTGCTCCCAACCTGCTGCTGTGGGGAGACACCACCCATGAGCAGCATGGCCTCTCGTGTGGCAGGCATCCCGTGGCCCTGGCAGCACTGGCAGTGCAGGGTCCCCCAGCCCCACTCCTGGCAGGGCGTGAGCACAGGTCAGCTCTCAGCCCAGCTCGGTCCCCAGCCTCTCCAAAGCAAGGGAGGTGGCTAACGCAGCACCAGGTTTCAAGAGTCTCCTTTGATAACTTGTATGGCAATAGCATTCAATAAAGCCAATCAATTATTTTGCCATAAAATTCTCCAGACACACAAACAAACCGTGGTCGAACTGCTTACACACAGACCAACCCTCAGCAGTGCCTTGGGGTTCTGCCTGGGTCTGCTCTCTCCCATTCTGCATGCAGTGGCATCCTCCACACAGAAACGGTTCCCAGCCTTTCGGTGTCAGATGAGAAAGGCACAGGGAGGGAACAGCTTCACAGGAGCTGTCTCGCACACAGCCCAGCCACCACACGGGCACACACCTGCTCTTCGGAGCAGGAAACAGCAGGGAAAGCAGCACAGGCTCCCGCTGAGCAGGGGAGACTGAGGCACAAACCACAGGAGAAAACCATGGTCCTGTTTGAACTCACATCCCCCGGAAGCAGCCCCTTCCCTGCCACAAGAGCATGGACAGGCACGGACACCCCGGCTTGGGTCCCCTGTGCTGCCATGGGGGCTGGCCAGCACCCCAACAGCATCTCCAGAAGGGCCCCAGGATGAAAGCCCCGCTCAGGGCAGGGCTCCGAGAGGTTTGTGCCAGCCCACGGGTGCCACGCACAGCTGCAGGCTTACAGAGGGCAGAACCCGTTGGTTTTGCACATCAAACAAAAACCTAGGAAAATTAAAACTTTAGGGAGGCACACACAAGTCACCACACACTTCCAGCTAAAGCCCCAGCAAGCAAGCTGGTCGCCTGTCACCTGCTCCCCACAGCAGGAGCTCAAACCGAGCTTCTTGCACCCTACAGTGACATTTACACGCCTTGAGAAAGCAAAGTCTCAAATAAGGTGCATGGAAGCTTGTGGCTTTATCAAAGACACCCACAAAGCTCTGTGGATGCCCCAAACACCCCTCCCCCCCAGGTCCCTCCTTCACTTTAGCAATACCAGCAAGCCCCAGGAAATTCCTTTTATACTGAGAAAAGGACCCCAAGGCCCTGCCCATCATACTCTACACCACAGCTGCACCCACGGGGACACTTCCACCAGGACAAGGCTACACGTGCCATCCCTGCGACCCTTCCAAGCAGCAGATGAGGATGGCCCAGGGCTCTTCTCCTGCCCGGCACTGACATCACCCTCAGCTTTCCAGTCCACTTTTCCTTTCAAAATAAGAGCAGCTCCAGGGTAATGCTGAAAGCCCTCGTGGTTTTAATGTTATCTATCCCATATTCCCCAAAAAACCAAACCCACCCACAACTCTCAGAAATTTCTGATTTGGGCTTATTTTGTATTTCAACAGCATAGTCCACTATACATTCTCTCCTCTACCTCTCCAAGCAGGACTAATCCCCACGGTATTTAGAACTAGTGCTAGAAAAGCTTCAAACACACATTAACCACCCTAAAACATCCTTGTTCAAAATGCTGCCAGCCAAAACCACAGCCAGAGCAGTCTGAATGCAATGGAGAAGAAAAAGCCTGTATGGAAATAAACTTTACTAAAATAACCCAGCAAAGGTTTTGTCAAAGTGAATACACACATTGTATTGTGACAATGAGGTTTCAAAAATAAAGCTGTTCAGGGAAGGCTTTTCTTGCTCTGTACAGCTGTAGATCAGCCTCTCTTCCAGACCTGAGTGCAGCCACAGGGTGAGCAGAGGGCTCTGCAGAGCAAACAGCATGTCAGCCATGCCACCACCACTGCTGCCACCCTTGTGAGACTCCCCAGAAATTTCAGCTAAGATTAAGTATTTAAAGACTCCATGTGCTTGGATATTTAAATCCACCAATTGTAACAGCATTCAAATGGGATCAAGTGCAAACACACAGCTCCCCACACTGCTCATCTCTATTCCCTGCATCGGTCCCCAGGGGGGTTCATCGTACCCTGCAGAGCAGATGCTGCCTGAGTTAATGCAATTAATGAGTCCACCTGCAAGAGAGGCAGAGGATCAGCTCAGGAAATAAAGCAGCAATGTCAGAGTATCTCCACCTGAAGCAGCTGAGCACCTGCTGAAGCCCTGGCCTTCCATGGCCTTCCAAACCCATGAAGACCACGTCTCCTGGGCTGACAGCTCAGGTGGTTTTGCTTCAAGGTTTCCTCTGCTATGGATTATTGAAGTTTTGAAGCACTCAATTTGCAGGAGTGAACCAGTACCTGGAAGCTTTTGTGTCTGCCAATCAGCTTCCACAAGCCAGGCTTCCAGAGATACATGGATGAAACGAACTCTTCATGTACTCTGCAGTTGCAACACTCAGCAAGCCACCAGCAAAATAACCTAAACCAGACGTGCCTGACAAACAGCACAGGTTCTTACAGGAAAAGAAAACCCCATAATTCATCTGTCCTCAAAGAAACCGTGTAATTAGTTAGCCTTGAGCAAGAGGTGGTCTCCAACCAACGCTCTGCACCACCAGTACCTCGGATGCACTGGCACGGGAGGAACAGGGCTGTTCCCCACCCAACACCTGCCTTGGAGGAGCCTCTTTGCTGCAAGAGCGTGGTGCTGCCAAAGGAACAATTCCCCACGGCTGCCACCAGTCTCCTTCTGCTCATAGCACAGGAGATCCCAAGCTGAAGTTCTTGTACCAAGGAGCACTTGAGGAGGATTCCTTACTACCCCAATCACTGTCAGATCTGATGACTGCAATATCCTCTGTGGGATACGCTGTGGAACCAGGCTGTTCCTTCCTTAGGCTGTGAAACGCTGCTTGGCAGATCTTTCGGGCAGAGGAGAGGAAGGAGGGCAGTGCTGCTGTGTTCCACAGTAGGACACCACACTCCTCGTGCTGCCCGGGGAAAACCTGGAGATGAAAGCCAGGACTATGACAGCACAAACCTCATTTCATTATTCCAAGCCCCGCTCAGACAGCATCCAGACACCCAACATGCTGCCAGCAAACCCAGAAGGACACCTGCACCCACCACGGCCAGTGAGTGCTGCCCCTCGCTCGGGACCCTGCCTGGCCATCCCCTCCCGCCCTGCCATCCCCCCTGACTCTGTCCAGGCTCCTTCTGCCCCTGTTCCCACAGCAGTGCTCAGAAGGCAGAGCAGCAGCAACCCACTTCCCCGCACGAGTGCCCCGCTGCTGGACTCAGCAGCCCAGCTCCACGGCACCACAGTGCCATCCCCCTGCCCGGGACCTGGGCCACCACTCTTCCTCTGTCCCTCACCACCACGGGCAACTCAACCGCTTCCCTCAGTCCCTCCAGCTGGGACAAGCTGGCAGTAGCAAGATCTTTTGCCATTTCCCCCCCAGAACTCCTCTGTGCCAAGATCTGCCAGTCTGATGCATTAAATGACCAAGCTGGATCAGCCACCTTTGGTGATATAATATTGTTCCACAAGTGACAAATGAGCTGCACCGAGGCAGCTGTCGGTCCCCACAGCACTGCTCTGCTGGTCACCAACACACAGCCTGACTGAATGGTGTTTCAAAGCATTCCTGCCTATCAAAATCAAGTTCTTGTGCCATAAATGTAATTCAGGGCTAGTGGCGCTACCTCATGCCCCGAATGACCGATTGGGAACAATTCCTGATAAGTTTGGAGGAAGTAAAGCAAGTCTGAATTACAGCTCTCTCTCAAAGGTAACAATGTTTCACCCAATAATTTAAATTCTCTACATTATTTTCCTGCATCAGATCCAATCAAGTAAAACTTCTGTGGAAATCGAAACTTAAACAAATTAAACTAAAGAGTCTCCAACATCCGTCAAGACGACAAAGGAAAAGCCAAGAGCCACAACCTGAGCACCAGGGAAGGCCCCTGGCAGCCTCATACGCACTCAGCAACCCCCTACACCAGGACCAAGTCCAAGGTCTGAGAAGCTCCACTGTTGCAGTTAGAGGTATCAAGATGAAATAACTTGCAGCTTGAAAAAGCATTAGTGCTTTCAGCTGCAGGAGGAAATTCCCTTAGTTTCCTAGGCCCTGTTCAAAGAGAATAAAACCAGACACTTGTAGGAAAGCTGTATGAGCCACCACCATGTGAAAACAGGACATGCAGGGACAACCCCACATTTCATGGATGAACTCAGAAGCAGAGCATAGGATGAAACAGAAACAGCTTCTCGAGGTGTTCCACCTCAAAGTCAGCACACTCCCTGTGCCCGCATCACCCTGGCTCCAGTGCTGGGGTCTGGGCATGGACAGAGTGACTCTGGCAAGCCCATTTCTTCACATCTCAGCTGGGGAAGGCAAGAGGCACAATGGGCAGCTGTCCCAGGAGGGCAAGAGCCTCAGTGCCATGAACAGGCCCTGCAAGATAAGTGTCGAGCTGGCCCCTGACCCCCATAACAGGGCAAAGCTGCCTGCCCAGTGCCAAGTTCTGTTTTTTCCAAGATGAGGCCGGTGTGACTTCTTGCAGTGAAAGCCCAGCCCGCCCTGCAGCCCTGTGCCCTGCTGGCCCCATGGCCTCTGGGCACAGCAGCGAGCACAAGGAGCTCCCCGCCCGCAGGAGCATCCCCCGTACCCCGCTGTCTGCAGGGCCCCGGGCACTGGGGCCTGTGGACACGAGGGCAGCTCCTGGAGCCTCCAGCCACCGCAGCCCCGCCGAGCCTCGGCCCTGCTGGTGGCTGCAGAACAATTGGCCACCTCATCCCGCACACAATGGCCACGATGAGACAGACCCACACAATCAGCCGGGAGCCAGCGAGCGCCGGGAGCAGCGTGGAGCACAGGGAGGGCCTGCTGTGCCTGTGCCATGGGCTGGCTCCCCAGCAGATCACCTTCCCCAGCGGCCAGGGAAGCCCAGGGTGTAACTGTCAGGGTGGTGTGTGGGGAGGACAGGCGGGTAGGGGATGTGAGGGCTGGGAAGGAGGCAGCACTGGCTGTTTACATTGGACCACTCTGCACAAACTTAAGGCCACAAGAACATTTCAGCTCCTTGGGAGGAAACCTCAGTGAAGAACAGAAGTGAGGAGCTACCTTGGACATCACACAAGCCCAGGCACGACACAAACATAAGGTCCAAAAGCCCTGGACTCCCTGCAGGAGCCAAGCATGGCTATTTGCTGACAGTAAACACGAATTTCTCCCTGCATTTCCGTCTGGAGCAGACTGCTGGGTTACCTGGGCTGTGGGGAGCCAAACACCACGGTCAATCAGATAGCACTGGGCAGGCAACTCAGAACCCAGGCTGGGCTCCCCTTCCCCATCTCCAAAGGGCACCAGGAGCAGTTATCCAGCTTTTCCAGCTGACAAGCATGCCAGCTCCACACCAATGCGCTGAGACAGCACCCAGAAGTGCAACTGTCCCAGTTTTCTCCTGGCACTGGCGCACAACTGTCTGAACACAACGCCTCGGCAGTGCCGATGAAATTTTCCCCCACAAACACGGGGTTTGGGGACAGGCTCCCACCCAGGGTGACAGCACAGCCTGCCATGGGGATGCCATCCTGCCACAGGGCCGCTCCCAGCCCAGAGGGGCTGATGCTGCCCAGGCAGGGTGGGCTGGCTCCAGCCCTGTGGCCAGCAGCTGCTGACCCCCGTG
Source organism: Bombycilla garrulus (assembly GCA_013400315.1). NCBI lineage: Eukaryota > Metazoa > Chordata > Aves > Passeriformes > Bombycillidae > Bombycilla > Bombycilla garrulus. The sequence goes on from VXBU01000314.1 coordinate 412,660, forward strand.
AGCAGAGCTGGCTGGGGCAGACCCTTCCCAGCAGCCTGTGGCACCAGGCAGACAAAAGCCCTCCCAGGCTCCAGCTGCTTCAAGCTCACTTGCAGCTTCAGGCCCCATCTATCTGGATTTTTTTCTTTTCAATTGAGGCACAATCAAGGATTAATCACTTTCCTGCCCGTTGTTTAGCCAATGAACTGCAAGTCCTTCTTCAGGCACTTCCCCACCTGTCCTACAAGGGATGCTCTCAGGACAGAGATTTCCCCAGGCCCTTCAGTGGCCACGGAAGAGCAGCCCAGCCCCACTCCACACACTGAGGCAGCAGCAGGCAGGACAAATGCCCCAGAGCTCTGCTGACAGCGTCTCTCCATCACCTGCACGTGGTCGATTTATTCAAATCCCCAGCTCTGCTCATGTCCTGTCTCACTCACCCCTCTCCCAAGCTTCTATTCACCACTGCAGCCTGAAAACAAACTCCCTCCCAGTGCCGAGAGGACTAGCCCAGCCATCCCAGGAATACTGGGCTGGGTTTTCATGACGAAACATTTTTGGCTGAAAGAGGAAGGAAATAAAAAAAGAAAAAAGGAAGCAGATCTTCTGTCACCTGATGAGAAGATGACTCAGAGCATCACTGACATCCACGGGCGGGTGGGGATAGGGACCACTAACACTTCCCTGCCTCCTCTTCGGGCATCACAGGTAGCAAGAATGTTGGGTGGGATGTGACCATGTTATCTGAGGTCCACACAGGGAAGAACTGGTCGCACAGAACTGGTCGCAAATGTATTTATACCCTACACCATCCCTAAGACTGGTGACCGTGCAGAAGTAACACAAAATTATTCAAAATACTCTAAAAAAAAGGAAGAGATTCTTAAAAGAGAAATTTCTTTCCTAAAGTGCACTTCCACCTGGGCCCCAGGAAGCTCAGCCACAGCCACGCTGTTCCCCGTGCCTGCGCACAAAGGGCTGCAGGATGCACTGGGTGAGGAGCCCCTGGCCCTGGAACATGTGAGCAGAGCCAGGCTGGGCTCGCGGGGGGAGCAGGCACCGCTCCCGTGTGAAACCATCCTCCAGCAGAGGCGAGGCAGGGCTCGGCAGCCCTGGCCAGCCTGGGGGACGGGGCCAGGAGCCTGGGGGCCTGCCTGTGGGGACAGTGGAGCCCTGGGCCACCATGGTGAGGCTCAGCACACACAACCTCACTTGGGATGTGCCCAGGACACCAGCAGAGCTTCATACACCAGCCAACCCCTACTCAGCCCTGGGAAAGGCTCCCAAAGCCCAGAGGCAGCCACGGGACATCATTTGTAAATAAAAACCCACAGAAGTCACCTTGAAAGCACACAGAGATCTCCTTGGGATGTCCAAGATAGGAATGGCATGAGCAATACCAATGACATTTCAAGGAGAAACTCCTTATTTCTTTGGAAAGGGCTGTTTCTATAGAAATAAATTGCTGCCAAAGTTTGGTTGAAGGCCAAACCACAAGCCTTGGCTCCTTGCAGAAACGAGATACACCGTACGAAGAGAACAGATGCTTTCCGGGCACGAGTCTTCCCGTACCTCAGAAGAGATGGACAGACAGCCCCACCAGCACCAGTGCTGGCCATATTGACACACGGCTCCTCCAGCTCCCCATGAAGCTGTGACAAGGAACACAGGAACGAGTACACTCTCCTTCTAAAATACACACTTCTCATCTTCCCACTTGACAATCAGAGTAGGATTTCCTCCAGGGAGCACGTTCAGATCACAAGCACTTGGACAACACTCCAGTACTTCCAAACAAACTCCGGGTCGGGCGGCAGGCAGGAGACGGCTCACTGTCCCCCGTTGGGTGCCGGCAGGGGCTCCGCTCCGCTCGGCCCCGCGGGGAGCGCGGCCGGCAGCTCCCGCCGCCGCGGGGACCCGCACCCCGAGGGGCAGCGCCTCCTGCTCCGGCCGCGGCGGGAGATGAGGACGC
>VXBU01000314.1:414826-432681 GCA_013400315.1 Bombycilla garrulus
CGGCAGACGCCGCCCCGCACACCGCCGGTGGTCCCGGCGTAGCGGGCAGCGGCCTCGGGACGCCCGGCCGCGGTCCGGGTGCGCCGGCGATGCTCCTGAGGTACCCGGCGTTAGCCCCGGGACGTTCGGCGGGGGCTCTGGGCCCCCGACAATGGCCCTGAGACGGACTGCAATGGCCCGGGACACCCGGCAGCGGTCAAGGGACACCCCGCAGCGGCCCGACACACTCAGAAGTCACAAACCGGCCATGGCCCCGGGACACCCAGCCGTGGCCCCGGGACGTTCATCAATGGCTCGGGGCACCCAGCCGTGATCCGGGGACACCCAGCCGCGCACCTGGGACACGCAGCCCCAGGAGAGCGAGGGCTCAGCCCCTGCCCTGGCTCGCCAAGCAGCAGGGGTCTGCTCCAGGAGTGCTGGGTGCTCCCGGGGGAACTCTCGGCCAGGGGGGTGATGGACACAGACGGGTGGAAGGGAAGAGGGGGCGAAGTCATCACGGCCAGTGCAACAATCAGCACAAGCAGCAACCAGCCGCCCAGTCGGTTACAGAGTAATTAAGTAGTTTTGCACACATTCGTAGGCAGCTCCCCTGATGTGTGTAGGAGGAGTTGGAAGGAGATACGGAGATGCCTGAGAATGAAAATATAAAAGACCAGAAACACCATCTTTATTGAGGGAGCTGGAAGTAACTGCAGAGCAGATGGGGCCCAGCCCAGCCCAGCCCAGAGAGGACTGGGTTTTGCCTCGTTTATGTTGCAGACTTTGCTCGGGGGAGGCTGAAAGCAGAGAGAACTCTTATTTCACCAACAGATAGTGCTGAGAAAACCAAGCCCAGGATCCAGGCAGGAAGCGAGGCTGTGGGCCAGACATGGCCAGCTGCCACCTCCCAGGGTGGGCAGCAGAGGCAGCAGCGCTCCCGGCGATGATGGGCTGCGGGGTAGGAGATGGGGACGGGCTACCTGCCAGGACATGCCCTGTATGTCCCTCCAGACGCACGGTCCCGGGGACCAGCGTCTCCCAGGCAGGGAGCGAGCATTGCTCAACCCAAACTTCTGCGGGGTGACTGCGGGGCTGTGGGCTGGGCAGTGCCCTGCACCAGCCCCGTGCCAGCCCGGCGCCAGACACTGGGATAAAGGATTCTCCAGATATGGCTGTGTGTCACAGTAACCCCGGGACCAGCCCCTCTTCCAGCCTGGGTGCAGTAAGGGCAAATAAAGAAAGCAGTTCCCACGTTCAACGAATGGGACACAAGCAAGCTTCTCTTTGATACAGAGTCTCAGTGGAGTGAGGAAATAAAGTTAAAAACGAGGAGAGTTTAGCAGAAAAATAGAAAGGTAAGGCATTCATTTTCCATGCCAAGGTAGGGAAGGATGCTGAGGAGGAAAACAGGGATTTCCCTGGGAGGCTGCATGAGCTGCATTAACTTCAGGAATAAGGAAACTGGTACTTGTTCTTGTTTTCCAGGATTTCCACTCCATCACCACCTTCATAGAAATAAATTAAATCCTGAGCCCTATTAACTTCTGATAGTGCACAGTCCTGCAGCAGAACTGCATGGCCAAGTGGCGGCTGGACTTGCTATTCACAAAATAGCATTTAGCCAGCTCCTAAAAGGACGCCTTGGGCAAGGAAATGCAAGATTTCTTGCTTGTTTATGATTTGTTTGATGCAGACATGGTCAAAGGTGAGACATCATCGCAACCAATAATCTAACCCTTAGAACATATTTAATTAGCAATGACATTGCTGGAGGAGCCACCCAGAAACTCACTCCCAGCCCTGGGCTGCCGCAGTGGGGACTGTCATAGATAAGTGAAGTCAGGGAAGCATTGGAGCCACAGTGGGACATGCCTGCCCTGCTCTGACTCACCTCCCATCTCCCTCTCTCACCAGGGCTCCAGCCAATCCACTTCACTTTGACCCTTTTATTTTGCTTAGTCTCTTCCCTTCTTGCCCCTCCCTGCCTCTCCACTGCATCCCAGCTAAGGGATGAGGAACATCAGTCAAAGCCATCCTTCACTTGTCACCCTTTTCCAATCAAAAAAATGACATTAAATAGGATGAGAGCTTTCAAAGTCTGGGATCATTCCACAGCCAGGTTAGTGGAATGATCCCGGGAATGATGCGGGGCGGGAGCGCTGCCAAGAGGGGAAGTCACAGGGAGTGCCCGGGGAGCCCTGGCTCTGCCCCACCTCCAGCCTGCACCAGCCTGCAGCCCTCCCAGCTGTGGGGAGCAGCAAAGTCCCACTTTCTGCAGAGTTTATGAACCCACGGTGCCTGAGACCCTCCAAGGAGGGTTTGTGTGAGCAGCTTTGCTGACAGCCTCAAGGGGAAGGCAAGGTCTGTTAGTGCATCGCCACGAGCAGGAATGGAGGGACAGGTCCTGCCAGTGCACCTACAGTCCCCAGAAGATGTAGCTGCAGCCTTGGCGCATGTCTCCACATAAAAGACATTTTGTATCTGGAGGGAGAGCAGTTTTGATGGCTCGGGGGTGGCCCAGGGCTAGCGGTGCTCAGAGGGAGGGTACGGACCCTGTCGCAGCACGCGTGCTCTGGGGAGGCTGGAGCTACATGGTGCCAGCAGCAGAGAGCGGCTGCAGGGCTGCGTGTGAGGGCAGCTGCCACTGCTCACCCCGCTGAACTGGCCGTGGCACGGCTGGGCAGAGGTCTGCAGGCCAGATCCTGCACCCAGCCTCAGGACAGGGAGCCTGGGGGCCGCCTGGCACCCTGCACGGAGCAAACCCACCCGCCCAGGAAGGGCCCCGAGGTCTCGACCCGCGGATGGGCAATGTCACATGCTGCCAAGGGCCCCAGGGAGACACAGAGCAGGAGGCACCGCCTGGCAGGGTCAGCAGCCAAGCCTAACTGGAGCTGCCCCCAGGGGAGGTGAAAAAACTGCTGTGGAACACATAACACCCTGGTTTGGAGTTTGAAACTGTCATTTCAGGATGCTCCACTCTAGCTGCACTTCTCTTGTCGCTTTCCACAGATGCTCGATGTCGCCTGGTTAATCTGGGCAGATAATCTTTGTTCTGCCACTACAGGGAGGGACAGGTCACAGCAGGGAGGTCACTGCCCTGGCCAGCATTTTTCAGCCTTTTTCACGGATTCTGGGGCTTCTGGCACTTTCAGCCCCAATGACAGAGATGTTCCAGAATAGACTTCATGCTGTGATTAGGAAAATTCCTCCGTTTATGAAGGTGAGGACAGTCAGCATCGTACTGCATCAGACCCCGGCTGCTCAGCAGCGCAGCTTGCTTTAGCTCTTCCCTGGAGTTTCTGGTTTGTGAGGGAAGTGGGAACCTGGGCTGTGTCTCAGCCACAGACAGAAACTTGGGGTGGACTGGATGCTGACCAGCTCTCAGCCCTGCAGAAGCAGTGTGCTCCCTCTGTGTTTTACTAAATGTCTCTTTGCAGCACGGGCTTGCTCCAGCTCCCTTTAAAGACAGCGCAGCACCATCCCGGGCTCGGAGCAGGACAGGACACAGAGCATGCATGCACAGTAGGAATGTAAATATTTCTTACATGTACACCCACAGCCACAGCATATGCAATAAATACTCAGCATATGCTATGTGCCAGATCAGAGACATAATTATTGATGCAGCAGGTTTTCAGAAAGACACAACAGGGTGTGTACTTAATTTGGCAATAAGAGCACACCTAAGTGGCCCTGGCATTTTCAGCTGGGTATCAGACCACTGCCACCCACAGATGCAGCTATTTAATCTCACATTTATGTACCAGCAGTAACAAAGAGGAAACCAAAAGCAGGTGTTTGCTTGTTAAGATGCAAAAATTCCACCAAACTCTGCAAGGTGCTCCTTGCACACAGGAGTGCTGTAGACTGGTTCTCAGATTATGCCACCCACTACACCTTCTAACAAGACTGTTCAGGCTCTGATCTTAGTAGCACCTGTACATGTGCCTAACAATAGGGATGACTCATTCTGCCAGAGTCAACAGATGTGTCACAGCTCCCAAAAGGAGGCAATATCCTCAGAAACTATGTTGCAAAGCTCCACGTTCACTTGGAAGGGAACGCTCATCAGAGAAATAGGCTAAAATGTTTATCTTCTCATGGCACACTGCAGAGATTCAAATTATTTTGTTGCATCAGCCCACTTCTGAAGTCTAATCATCTAACCCAGTCAAAGTGGACTTGTGCAAAGACTCAGAAAATGCTTTTGAGATCTAAATATTCAGTCAAGCGAATGCAGCAGGCTGTACTTCCCAAAACTTCCCAAGGAAGGAAATTTCAGCTGACAAGATAAAATTATTGTGTAATTCAGTGCAAGTAATTAGTCCAGATTTTAAAATACTGTTTTAAAAAGTCTCTCTCAAAAGTCTATGGCTGGGGTAAACTACTGCCAAACAGACCAAACTGTCTAAAAGTCAGAAAATAAACAGGCTATTTCCAGTACACCTGGATGTCAAGAGGAAAATGCCAGAAGCTCTCCACTGGGGCGAGCCTTGTTCGCGGATCAGATGGAAGAATGCTGCTCTTCTCTGGCCTGTGAAGGATTGCAAGGACATCAGGCAAAATCAGATGAGAAGGCAATGCAGGCAGAGGTGAAACGCTGCCAGGTGACAGGGATGGAGAAACATCTGCATTATTCAGGCACACAGCTGGATTTCAAAACTAGCAGTGAGGCAAGAAATTGGGATGGAATTCTGCCTCTCTTGAAGCCACCTGTCGTCACGACTTCACACCATGCAGAAATGCAACTGCCTTCCAGAAATCCGGGGACCAGGACAACCAGGAACAAAGGAACATTTCAGAGGAAATTGCTTTCTATTAACTCATAATTACATAATGCAAAATTAACTCACAAAGGCCAATAGCTTAATTGGATTCCCAAGAGGGGAAAATGGTTGTATGGTGAATAAGAACCTTCCACGGTCGCATTAAGTGTGATGGTTCAAATGCAGAATATAAATTCTTCTGCTGTGAAGCTAAAAAAAAAAATGCCCATTTTAACCATTTCCACTCACTTGCTGACCAGTGGCAAGCTGCTCAGGTGACCATATGACATGCCTCCCTTCTGGATCCCTTCTTGCATTTTCAGCCACACACAGAATCATAATTAATCCTGTGAATATATTTGGATATGTTGCTGGTATAAAGTATGAAGCCTTCCAGCCACCCTAATCTTCTTCTCAATTTGGATTTTGATTAACTGGAATAAATATTTAATTAGAAAGGCAAAGAGATGAACCTCTTGACCACCCGGGCGCTGCCTCTGTAGTCATTGTCCTTTGATGTACAAGGAAAGGGCTTGTAGGACTGCCTTAAAACATGTGCAGCCTTTCATTTCCCTTAAAACTGTAGCAAGGTCAGGTTCTGGTTTTGGATTTGTCACCCAGAAGCCATGCAGTGAACGTGGCACAGAGTGATTTCTGCTCGTCTTGGTCAGATGAGGGAGAGGAGGCTTGCCTTGCCCCCCGCAGCCAACAGGAGCTTGGGTATTTCTTGTCCAGGTCCCCAGGTCACACGAGAAACTCTCCTGCTGTTCCTGCTCACCTGACAGCTGCCGGCCCCCCCAGCCCTGCCTGGGCAGTGGCTGCCATGAGCAGCTGGGTGCAGCCCCTGAGGGGCTCCTGGCCACGGCTCTGGGCGCTTTCCTGCCACCAGAGCAGCGATGTGGAGCCGCCACGAGCGGGGTAACATCGGCACAGGGCTGCAGCCAGGCATCGCTGTGCCCCCCGCTGCCCTGCAATCTGACAGAGCACTCAGACACTGCTGCAGAGCCACTGACCTCTGCAGGCCTTCGGCATGTGCTGGGACAAGGCTTAGGAATCAGCTCGGCCTGAGAGAGATCTGCTGGAACCAGCACCGCCGCCCTTTCGGATTCCCTCTCCTCTGGGCTTAATTACTGCCTGCCTTTGGCACCAGCACCCTCTGTGCCATGTGCTCTTACATTTCCCCGAAGGAGCATTTGCACCTTTACTATATTTATTTTATTCTGAGGAAATCCTAATGATTTCCTGTCATGCTTGATTCCGATCCTGTTTGCTGTGGGACTCCTGCTGTCCTCTATAAATATCTGGCTCTCAAATCTTTGCAGAAGCGAGCGTGACTGTGAGCAGGGAAGGTGAAATCAAGCTAAAGAGACCTTCACCAGCTCTAAAAAGAGCTGCTGCTCTTGCTGCTGCAGCTGATTTATTCCTCATCTGGAGAACAACAGTTCAGAGCTCAGAATCATTGTCTTCAATTATTTATTTGGCTGTGCTGGAGACTGGTGAGGTGCTGTATAATGTTTATTGCATGGAAGTGTCGCTCTGAGGGAGGTTTAATTGCTTTAAACGTGGATGGTGATGAGAATGCCTTGGAAAAGCTATTTGCATACATTTTCTCAAATGCCAAATGTGTAACTTCCTCCACGCTCAGGCAGTCTGAGGCTGCTTCCCTGCATTACTCAGCTTTGCTGTGTGCCTCTGCAAAATTAACAACCAGAAATTCCCCAGCATGGAGCAGAAAGGGAAACTCAGGGCTTGAATGTTGGATTATTTGTAACAGCCAAAGCAGCAGGACTCTGAATGCAGGGCTGCAAACGCTCCACACAGACTGCCCCTGGCCCTGGGGGCTTGATGCGACAGCACTGAGCACTGCCTGCTCCCAGCCAGCGGCTTCACTTGCCGACCAAAGGAAAGCAAATCAGGGATTTCAACAGTACAAGGCCAGTGAGCTGCCCAAGGGCAGGGCACACACCTGTGCCATGCTGCACCCACACCCCACTCACACCCTGTCTTCTCAGTGCTGATTCCAGAAAATGCTCACCAGAAACATCGCGCCAGCAATCTTCACGCAAGGCCAGGCACAAATCTCTAATCCTTCTTTCTCCAGAATTCAAGGGCAAAGTGTCTCTCGAGTGGCCTTGCAGGTTATCCAGCTTCAGTCACAACAATCTGGTCCAAACAGATCTTTACTCTGTGGAATAGCTCACTCTGCAGGGCAGCTCGTTTTTGTAATTACTTAATGCTGTCAAGTATCAGCTGTTGACATAAGCAGGACCCTGCCTATAGGAGTGAAATAGGTATTGATTTAATGCTCTCACTGCAAAGGATCATAAGGCATCTGGAAACAACTTATTTCACAACTGCAGCTGTCCCTGAGGATGAGCTTGCTGCCTGCCTGCCTTTCCCCAGATACCTGCTCTTTTTCAGCTGAGCTGTGTTGGAGAGCAGAGAGATTTTCAGCAGCCAGGGGTGTGCAGGCTGGCCAGCAGGGCTGTACAGCAGCCCCAGCTGTGTTGCCACACAGCAAAGTCAGGAAGAACAATGTTTTTCTGTCTGCCATAGTCCATGTGCTGCAAGATCAACACCTTCTGGAAGCATCAGGTTTATTGTGGAGGTGCTGTGCAGCTGCGTGCACAGCGTGTGATGGGTCAGCACCTTTCGAACGTGGTGGATTTGCTGAGCTGTACAAACCATCTACCCAGGAAAGCCATAAAGAAAGGCACCAGCCCCAGTCCCGACACAGGACAGCAGCAGCTCTGTTCCCCCCCAGGGAAAGATAGCAGCTAAGTCAAGGTGGGCTCTGGAAGAGGCAGAACACTGCCCAAGGGACACCATGGATCCAGTGTGACAGAGCTGTTTGTGCCATCGGAACAGGAGCAGGGGCTGCAATCCACAACCAGGCTGACCCTGCACTGCTGTTTCCTCTGGGAACCTCAGAATCTCCACACGAGCCCGCACCCGGGTCTGCAGCTGACAGTGCAGAAGAACCCTGAGATGTGGGGCAGGGCAGAAAACGCAGAGCATCACCAGCTAGTACAGCAACGGTGGGAAGCTGTGGCAGAGCAGAACAGGATCACCTAACTGGAATTTCTCCAGGACACCAGGGCTCGTGCTTGCTTCTTATGAACAACCCAGGTGACCACATAACGTAACTGCAGCCTGAAATATTCCAATCAAAAGTCAGGCAGCATTTTGAAGAGCAAAAGTGGAAGTGCTAGGTTTTTTTATGTCTTGCTGTCACCCAATTAAAGCAGTGTATTTTCATGGAATTTAAGTGTCAGCCACACATCCTGAAATACAAGATATGGGGCTCATTACAGGGCTTCACAGAGGAAAATACTGGCCTGTGATACAGAGGTGGCCAGTGAAGGTCACCTAATGGGTCTGCTGGCTCTGACTGCTGTGTCCCCAAATAGTCACCACCCCATGATTCACCAGGGTGAGAGGTGGCTCCCTGCATGACCAGCTGGTTTCAGCCAGGTTTGCAGAGTTCCTCTTCTTATGCAACCTGCATTGGTTATTCACAATGGCTGACTGAGCAGCCGAGTTTGCTAAGAACGGTGCCTAGTTACAACAACAAACCAGGCCTGGCCTTGCCATCAGCATATTTTTCTCAGACGAACCAAGAAAAAGATTTTTACAGTGTGCAGTTCATTGTACACAACCTGAATTTAAGCTGTTTAGCTTGTAAAGGTATTTTAAACTAAACAAACAGCTTTTTGTTAACGTTTTTCCCTGGTGCTGCAGATTTCTGGGTTTAGAATAGCATGGATCACTTTGATCCATCACTGCTTTGCTGGGACAGAGGGATGTGATGTTATATGTTCCAGTGAAACTCTGAGACTGTGCAACCCTTTTTCAGACCTGAAATTAATTGGAATATCAGCAGAAGACCTGGCCCTTGGAGAGCAGGGGGAGCTGCTGGTTACAGCTTCGTCTTACCCACAGCCAGGGACAGCCATGGGCAGCAGCACTACAGGAAAGGGCAGTGCACTCACTTCAGTCTGTGCACCACGGCTGGACGGGTGTGGCAGCTGGGTCTATCAAAGGAGTCACTGCAGGGGTGAAGGGAGGCTGGTAGAGCTGACCTCTTCTTGGACAGAGAGGAGTAGCCAAGGAAAATGGCCTTGCCAAGGAAAGAAATAATTCCCTTGCTTTTGCTTTTTTCTCAGCAGGCTCTCCTTGTCCAGCACTGCCAGACTGGGTCCGGCTGGAGAGGAGTGGAGCTCCTCCAGTGGTGGTGGTCAGGCGCTGTGGTTTGTAGCTCTGACTGAACCAACACTGGTAATGCCCCAGTGCTTTACCCACTGCCCAGCAGGGCTGGTGCAGCATCAAGGCCTTTTCTTTTCCACACTCTGCCCCCACAGCCAGGAGGCTGGGGAGGTGAGAGACTGGGGGGGATTGACAGCTGACTCTGTATGACCAAAAGGATATTCCACTCCACAGAACATTGTGCTCAGCAATAAAAGCTCAGGGACAGGACAAGGAAAGAGAGATGTTCAAGGTTACGATGTTTGTCTTCCCAAGTAACATTTATGAGCTTCCTTAGGAATGGTCCAACATTGCCTGCTGATGCAAAGTGGTGACTGAATTTCTTATCCTGCTCCTTTCTTGTACAGCTTTGCTTCACCTACTAAACTGTCTTTGTCCCAACACACTCCTTTTTTCTTGCTTTTGTCCTTCTGATCTTCTCCCCCATCTGACTGGAGGGAGTGAGCGCCTGGCTGGGTATTTACCAACCCACCACAACTAGATAGCTTTCCTTCCATTGTCTTTTCTCTTTCTTTCATAATATATCCCCTTTTTCCTATGAGATAGTTATTGCTTGTGTAGCACTAAATCTTTGTTATTGTTGCTTTTCCACTTTACCTCTCTAAAATCTGCATTTGTCCCCTTATCTATGCTCCAGGACGCAAGAGCTGTGTTCTCTACCCAGGACAAGACAGGGCACAGGGTCCTGGAAGGGATCCCGCTCTGTGTCCTATGGGTCCTGCATGTTGTGTGTCAAAAGTGATTTGTGAAGTAGGTGTGTACAGGAGCTGTGTTTTACCAATAAAGCAATTGCTGTCCTGGTGAGGGATTGCAGAGATAACAGAAGCAGGAGAGCATTCTTTTACTTCTTACACTTCAGGGAATGCCCATAAAAACCACCGGCAGCAGCCTCTGACAGGAACGAGAAGTGAGAAAGTGCCTCAGACGTGACATTTAGGTGATTATTTTTCTCTCTGCTCTGACTTTGCTGGGTACTGAACAGAATGCTTATATCATTGCAGCTGTGAAACTTCTCTCTCCCAGCAGAGGCTCCATGGACAAGGTAATGGAGCCCCCCAAAAATCCTAGGTTCTCCTGCTTGTATTCCCAACAATCTGCTAAATGGCACTGGGCAGAGGTGTCCGGTTAGCTGCAGCAGGGCTACTGAGCACAGCGGGCTGAAGGCGGGGAAGACCAGCTGGGAAATCTGTGTGCATGCTGGCACACACTTTGGAGTGCCACCCCGTGTGCCTTCCTGTGGCCCAGCTGCCTTTGCCAGGCAAAGGGCAGAGAGGACAGGCATCCTTCTTGGAAGGGTCCTGCATTTCCTCCTGCAAATGAGGGCTGGCAATTCCGGGGGCAGCTTGAGAGCAAGACGCTCGTGTGAGTGAGAGGTGACAAGTCCTGGGAGTGCCCAGCAGCTCCAGGCTGCTGCCGTGAGTGAGAAATGCAGTTGTTTGTACAGTTGCTCTCTATTCCAATTGCCATTTGTTTGCAGACATGTCACAGCAGATGCACCTCACCAGCACAACAGATACTTGGACTCATTTGCAGCTGGCACCAGTAAATGTAATCCAGCTAACCAAACACTGTTTATCAGAGTTGTCACAAAGATTTGTTAATTCCCATTGACAGAAGGGCTTTCAGGATAGTCTGTAATAAGGAAAGAGGAAGAACTTTTAATTTATAGACCAACAAGAATGTAATCCAGAGAATACTGAACCCTGCCCTTAACAAACTGGTATTCAGCATTTGAAAGAACACCAGGCAGAGGGCAGGCAGTGAGGAGGTGAGCTGTGCAGGAAGGAAGGCAGGGCTCAGGCAAGGCCAGGCTTTCTGCAGATGGGGTTGGGGTTTCACCTCCCGGTTGACGAATGGCTTCTGCCCGGGGAGCAGCTGCTGCCCGCCCACCGAGGGCAAATGTGGACACAGCACTCACGGGTCCCCGAGCACAAGGGCCCGTGTCCAAGGAATCTGGTGGCAACCAGGTCCAGAACAGAAAAGGAGGTGGCTGTGCTCACAGCCCAGAGGGGCTGGCTGCCAGAGCAAGCTGCAGATACCAGAAGTTTCCATGGTTTTTATATACTGAGGAGTAGCTGGAGAGGCTCTTTGGGAGCCAGGCTTACCCAGCTCTTTGCCTTTCCAGATGCCTCCTTACAGCCTCTACTGGCTTTGGGTATGGGAAGAGAGGGCAGTTGGTTGTTTCAATTCTAATTCTGGCCTGGCCATAACTGATTGTTCCGTTCATCGTTATTTTATTTTTCTTTCTTAATTTACAAATTATGCTTTCTACTGCTGTTGTCTTCTTTCCCATGTCATTCCATTCCATCAGATTCTGGGATGGATACACATGCACCAAATACATAAATACGCTCCAGAAACCACACCTGGGGCAGGGTGCGGGAAGCTCAGACCTGCAATGCTGGTTTGAAATGAAGCTCTGAACAGCCCTTTGAAAAAGAAAGTAGATGGACTTGAGAAAGACATTCAGGAAGAAATGGAAAAGGATGTTACTTAGTCATAACTGCCTCCTCACGCCTCATGTCGTGAGCATGCAGAAGCCCGTGGCCACTGCTGGGAAGAAGACATGGGGCCTGCAGGACCCCTGGCCTGTGCGGTGGGGCTGTGTTCCTGGGACTGCAGGAGGCACGAGCGTGGAGCCGCCCCGTGCTGGGCTCCAGCACCTGTGGCTGCTTCCTGCAGGGTGCAGAATGGGCAGATAAGTAAGTGGTGTTAGTGAGAGCCATCTGTGCCTGTTAACAACCCAAAATCTCTTTCCTGGGAGATTGGGGTAAAAAAGCGGGAGCATGTTTCCCCAGAGCGTTTGGGTTTCAAGATGAAGTGCTGGTCAGAAAGCAGGTGGAAAGGCCCCTGTGAGATGCTTCCCATCTCACGTGTTGACTTGCTGTCTGTTCTGGGCACATTTCTCTGGCCTCTCTGCGCCTCAGTTTAGGCATTTGTAAAACAGCAACTGCCTCCTGCCGAAGCCTGTCACTAAACATAGCCCATTTGTGCTGGGAGAGTCGCGTCATGAGACAGAAGGCCCATCACACACTGCTGGGAGAGGGGACTGGATGAGTCACAGCACAGCACCAGCTCTGAAATTCATGAAATGCCTGAGTTCACAGTCAAAAAATATTCAATGTTTAAAACAAAAAACAAGAGAGGAAAATTCCTCTGTGTCCTGTCTCTGGGGTATCACCTCCTGGCTGTACCTGTCAGTGTCTGAACCACGCAGCCATCAGAGCCTGTCTGTTGGTAAACCAGTGAGCCCTGTGCACGGGGACAGTCCTGTGCCTGCCTGGCACAGCGGCTGTTGGCATGGGGCAGGGCACAAGCCAGCATGAACACACCTCTGCTGCCAAAAATGAAGACATGAGGTTGGGCTCAGGAGAGCTGCGCTTCCCTGAAAAGCAGTCAGGGCTGGAGCAGTTGGCATTGCTCCTCAGCAGGTGCTCTTCACCCCATGCCCATCCAAGGTGAGGGAGGAGCTCGGTCTTCCCAGCCTGTGTGTTGAGCCACTCTGCCGGCAGTGCCAGCAGGTGACGTGACAGTGTCCTTGGGGCACTCCCTCGAATGCCCTTTGGGTCCCTGTTTCCAAGGGCTGATCCCCTTTGCATTTCAGGTGAATCACGCTGTTTGGTGCCTGGCTATGGCAGCATGTCCTGCTGGGAGCTGGCTGCAGCCACACAGTGTGTGTGATTCCCACTGTCACTGCTTCCTCCTGGATCCCCTCCAGACTGAGCATGTCAAAACCAGGCTAAACACGCAATGAAAAGCAAACAAACCAAGTACCCAATAGTTTCAAACAACAGATAACAAAGCAACAGGAGAGACATTATCTGTTGAGAACTGATGTCTGGAATTTGCCTGCTTATGTATTTATTTATGTTTGTACATGCAAGTCTGTGTATATGTATATGCACCAGGGCATATGCCTACTGCACACAGCTAGAGAACAAGAGAATAAAATGTTATACATGCTAAGGTGCATTAAGAAATGGAAAAACGACTCTGTACAGTGAAGGGTCTAAAAGTATTTTCAGCATTTCTTCAGTCAGCCTGAGAGAATCTTTCACATCTATCCCAAAGCAATAAAGTAAATCACATGCTGATGCTTTCCCTGCCTCCTTAGTGGCAGCTGAACCTTCACCTGTGTAATAAAGAAATGTCCTGAGTTTAATAACAAAGATCATTAATCTGCCCTGTGAAAGTACCTTCAGGTCTCTCTTTTTGAGTCTCAAACTGAGAGAGGGGAGTGAAAGGAGATGATCCATTTGCACAGGGGTTGTTCTCGGGCCAGTGCAGCTCCCCAGTGCTCACATCCCAGCCTGCCAAGATCTTCAGCAGCTGTAATGGGACCAACCCCGGGTGATGCTGAAGCCCCCAAAGGCAGGTCTTATGTAAGCAATAACTGCCCTGTTGGTACTGTGATGTCATGGCCATAGGCATTCCCTCCTCACATGCACCCCACAGATATGGCCATTTTAAGGCCAGTGCTGACCTTAGTGTTCTCAATATTGTTGATTTTGTCTTTGAAAACACTGGCTCATTTTGGATTTTGGCCTATACTATATTCCATGCCAGAATCAGCATCTGGCCTCAGGAGAGTTTAGAGCTGAATCCCTCTCCATAACCCAGGAAATATTTTATCTTTACTATGAATCTAAGCTTGGAAGGGAACTGATGTATTTAAACACTTGTAGGCTAGTTCTACAGTAAATCTAGCTGAAGCTCTT
This sequence comes from Bombycilla garrulus, assembly GCA_013400315.1. Taxonomy (NCBI): domain Eukaryota; kingdom Metazoa; phylum Chordata; class Aves; order Passeriformes; family Bombycillidae; genus Bombycilla; species Bombycilla garrulus. The sequence goes on from VXBU01000314.1 coordinate 428,556, forward strand.
CCAGCTTCCCTACATCAGGCAATCTCCTCCCACTGTCGCTGCACCCACTGCAGAACGAAGTTCAGCACTCTGTTTCAGAGATAATTGACTCAAGGGTGACTTCAGCGTGCCTGAGATCACCCTGTTTGCAGATAATCTAAAAGGCAAATCCATGTCTTCAAGGCCAAAGATCGTCAAAAGACCATCAATTCCTAGAGTAAATCTGGCATGCTCTTGGAGCTGATAGACTCCACTCTGAGCGAGAGCAAAGTCCTGGGCTGTAAATTAGCACCTTCCCCAACATTTCAGCACTGGGTTACAGCTGGTCGCTAACACATCTGCGCCTGCCCTCGGTGTTGTACATAGCTATCTATTTAGGCTGCTCTGCATAATTCAAGAATTAAAACTAAACACTGTGTTACCTACAGCCACATCATCTTAGATGAGCTTAAACAACTCTGAAATTCCTGTGATCTATTAAAAGCAACATTCAGTGCATGCATTAATCAACAGATGCTCAGTAGCTGTGCATCAGAAAACCACAAGTGAGAAGCAACCTGAACAGCCTCCTGCCAAAATTATTACTTTCCCTATGACCAAGTCCTTGAAATACCAGGTGCAGTGTGATGCTGGAGCGGTGCTTGGCTTGGTTGCCTCAGTGGCAGTAACAGGGACTGGCCCCTTCTCACTGGAAACAACAGGTCAAACAAGCAGTGGTATTTCCTGCTGATGAGTCAGAGATGAGACATGAAAATCACCATCTCTTGGCACAGAACATTCGAGACATTATAATTTGGTATCACCTGTGGTTACTTCACCCAGAGTGTGCTGAGGTGCCCGTGTGTGTGCAGCACTCCAGCTCAGTGGAAAGAAGGAAGTTCAGAGCAGCTGACCAGCTGCTACGTGCTGGTTGCTGCAATTTTCTGTTCTCACACACTAGCCTGACCCAGCAGCCCTTGTTCCCTCCAACTGCTCTGATGCACCCCCTCCAACAGGGCTCCCTGGGACCCTTGTTCTCCAGCTACCTTTTACCCTTTTCCTGTTTTTCTAGTTGGTTTTTTTTATTTTATTTTATTTTTTTGGGGTTTTTTTGTTTTTTTTTTTTTTTTTTTTTTTTTTTTTGGTTTTTTTTTTTTTTTTTTTTTTTTTTTTTTTTGGTTTTGTTTGGTTTGGTTTTTTTCCCTTCAGATTCTGCCCCTTGTGAGGTTCAGTCCTGGGTTTGTGTTTATGTTACCAAGCCTCTACTTTCCTGGCTAAACCTCCCTCCCTTCCACATCCCTTCCTGAATCCTTCCCATGGCTCCCAAACCCCATCTGTGGTTTCCCTTTGGCCAGGGCCAGCAGGCACACTGAGGACAAGGTCAGTCACATCTGGAAGAGTTACATCTGTACTCATCCCTTTTCTGCACCAGTCCCTCATGATTAAAAGCACATGACAGTTAAAAGACCAGTACAACAAAACAAGTGTGGAGCTTTCTGATCATGCCAGTTGAAAGATTCAAGGAACAAAAACAACCCAGAAAATGAGGCTGAGGCCAAGGGCAAAACCAAAAAAACTCCAAATGAAACAAAAGCAAAGAGAAAGCAAAGCAGTGCAATTTCTGGCCTTCTTTCTCAGGGCAGATGACCTCCTCATTATGCCAAACACAATTCAAGTGACTAGGAAAGAGAGTTAAAGATTTTCCTTGCTCTGCACCAGCCCGGTACAGAACTGATCATTGCTCTGGTGACAAGGGCAGGAGCCCTTTGCCGGTTGAGATCACACAGAGCTCCAGCCATGCCCTTTTCCCTGACCAGCACAGCTGTCACGGCTCTCCCTCCGCTGGCTGACTGGATTTTAAAACACCAGGAATGGACACAGCTCCTCCTGCCTCAGATCAGTGCGGGCACAGCTATACGAGAGGAGGAGCGGACGCCTGCCATGGCACCGGCTGTGAAATGCAACAAAGGGCCTTCCAGCTGCACAGCAGAAAGAGTTCTTCACCCTGAGAGCAGTGCAGCACGAGCACAGCTCTCCCAGAGCAGCTCCATTCATGCTCCATTCATGGACCGGGGACATTCCATGCTTAGAGGTTTTCAATGTTTCTCTGGGCAAGACCCTGAGCAACCTCCTCTGACCTTGAAGCTGGACCCACTGTAAACAGAAGGTGGACTGGAGCTCTCCAGAGGTTCTCTCAATGGTATTTTTCTCTTATTTCCAGGAGGACAGGATAAGGACCTGCCAAAGAGGACTGGACTGCACATCTGGGGAGTTCCTTCCTGTCCTGTGACCCAGAACACGAGCCATACTGCATGGAGGAGAGAGGCACATGGCCCCCAGTGTCCTTCTCTGCTGTAATCCCACCAGCTCTTCCTAATCCCTGTCAAAATAACTCCTGGCTTTTTCACTGTGCTTCCCAGAAAAGCAAAGAAAAACTCCAAACAGTTATTATGACCTAAAAACTTGCAAGTTTGCAGAAGAATAATTTCTTCTAAGAGGTGTTGTCAAGGGAAACACTGATGATTCACATTTTAGTGACCAGCTACTTCCAGTCATCCTGTGCAAGCTCTGAGTTTTAGTTTTCACAGAAAAAAAGGAAGACAGTACTCACAAGGAAACTTCCTGTGTTTCATCAGCTTAAGTGCATCTCATTCTGGATCAAGCCTCATTATTTATGGATGAAGTGTTGTTAAATATCTCTACTTCAGTACATCATGAAAACTGAGATCAAAAAGCAGAAGTGCATGAGTTTCTGATGTGTTGGAGGCCTGCAGTCCTGCTGTTTCCAAGTGGAGGAAGATGTGCACATCACTCTGGAAGTCAGCTACCACCACTTTGCAAAGTGCCGGTCTCATTTTTCACTGGCACCTGTGGGCTCTGAGTCACCCCATGAGCTGTGCCTCGGCTGAAGCCACACACTCGGTCCCAAATGGTACTGGGATGCAGACTGTTAAAGCAGATGGGGATTAGCAAACTGCACATTGTCAGAAATTACCCAGTGTGGGAAAAAAACCTTGGTCATAACTGTGGTGAGACTATCTAAGTAGGTCACCACAAAACCACATCAGATGAGCAAAGGAGGTGTAGCTTCAGTCAACACGAAACTAGACATTCTCCACATCTGCCCTGCCAGCAACATGCAGAAAAACAACTGCTGTCCTAGTCACTGGTTTTTAAAATTCAGGCATATTCATATCTATTCAGGTGGCTTTCACTTTTACGTAAATGAGCGTCATTGTCTCTGTCATAAATCTGAAATTTCATTTGATTAAGCTGGTATTTTGGAGGGTCTTTAAAACAATTGGAGGTGTTCAAATCAATCAATGTACTTGTACAACTCCCCTTTTATTTCCTGAGCTATTCAAACCAGAAATTAACAGAAACACTTGTGATGCTGTTATACATGTCCCTGTCAGCCCAGCATCTCAAACTGCACTGGATGGGTGGATGTATGAATGGATATCCTCAACTGGCTTTGTAAGCTGAAAGGTGCTAATTAGCCTCATTTTCCAGGACCACAGGAGAGTTTAGAGACCCAGCCCCAGCAGCAGCCTGGGCCAGGAGGCCATTTGAACTTAGAGCAGAGAAATCTGGTCTGAACTATATTTTAATTTGCTGATTAAAATTGCTAATTAATTTCTCACTGATATTTGAATTCAAGTGCATTTTTACGCTGGTTTTGAGGCAGTGGCCTTCTGATTCAGCTCAGCGGGACTTGTCTGCTGCTTTGTTGTTGATGTAAGGCCAGGCTGGGCTGGTGAGGACCAGCTGTGGCCTCGCACGGGCCAGCCCAGCTGCGGGAAGGGCTCTGGAGCTGCAGGTGAACGGTCAAAACCTCAGGAGCCATGTCCTGCCTCCAGGCATTGCAGGGCCTGACGTGGCACTTGGCAGACATTAAACCAGTGCCCAGAGCAGCCTCGGATACAAGCCTGTGCCACCAGGCCCTCAGAGGTGGCTCTGGGGACAGGGAGCAATGGCAGCTCTGAGGGACAGGGAGCGATGTCGGCTCTGAGGGACAGGACACGATGTCAGCTCTGGGGACAGGACATGATGGCGGCTCTGAGGGACAGGGAGTGATGGCGGCTCTGAGGGACAGGACACGTAGTGGCTCTGAGGGACAGGGAGCGATGGCGTCTCTGAGGGACAGGACACGATGTCAGCTCTGGGG
>VXBU01000314.1:433791-484521 GCA_013400315.1 Bombycilla garrulus
GTGCCGAGCCGTGCCGTGCCGTGCCGAGCCGAGCCGAGCCGTGCCGTGCCGTGCCGTGCCGTGCCGTGCCGTGTCGTGTCGAGCCGTGCCGAGCCGTGCCGTGCCGTGCCGTGCCGTGCCCTGCCGTGCCGTGCCGTGCCGTGCGCTCCGGGGCTGGCGGGTGCGGGTGCGGGCCGCAGTCCCGGTGTGACAGCGGGGGTGTGGCCGTGCCCAGCCGGTGCGCTTGCCGTGCCCTCCGTGCCACGCTGTCGCGGCGGGGGCTNGCAGTGGGCACCTCCATGACCGGGAGCTTGCAGTGCTTGTCTAAGCAGACGCTGCTTTTAGAAAACCACTGTAACGAGCTGGCCGCCAGCAGGAGCTCAACGTGATTGGTGCTTGGGTGATGTGTGCATATCTATGGTGGGCTTTATCGTGCTCCTCCAGTCCACTATAATCACGTATTGTATTGTATTGTATTGTCCTGACAGGTCTGCAAATGCCACCCTTGAAGTCATCAATGCCACTCTCCATGCCATGCTGGCTGCTACGACCAAGCTGGTGGCACCTACACCTCCCAAACCCATCCTTCCAGTTCAGACTGGAGTCCAGGCACAGCAAGAGGAACAGTCTAGTGGCATGACCATTTTTTTTAGTCTTCTTGTTATAGGTGAATGATGAACTGGAAGTCTGTTAATGTCTGTTAACTGTAGTGTGTCTCTGAGGACACAGGCCTGCTCAAAATCGTAGTGCTTTATTTAGGCTCTGGTTCTCTCTGTGAAGTGGGATCTTGCACAGGGGTTTGGAACATTTGTGGTGAAGGGAGCTACTGCTTACACTGGGGCTTCTGGGTTTATAGCCAGAGTGAAGTCTACTAAATTGTTAGGAGAAATTTGCCTGTGTGTTTTCAAAATACTACTTAAAAGTACATTTTATTCTTTTCTAATGCTCCTGAATCTCAATTTTTTTTCCCTTCACAGCTATTTGCATCATATTGGTTCATTTACTGATAGAATACCGGCTTCATTTTTTACCGGAGAGCGTGGCTGTTGTTTCCTTAGGTGAGTAGCCAGGACATTTTTATGCTGGATTTGTGTTAATGCAGGCACGGTCAGCAGTGTGCACTGGAGATAAGGCTGTGTTATGTGTTAGCCGTCACTAGGAAGATACAGCAAACTGCGTGCAGTGAAGAAAACAGCTAATTCCTGGAGTTAAATTGATTGAAGAAATAGAGAAATGAGCGTACATGCAGAGACTGGCCCAGGAAAATGTCACCTCCAGGGATGTCACTGCCTGGGTACTTTGGCATCTTCCTCTAGTTTGCATCCTATGGGTAGGGACAAGACATGCAGCACTCGCTGGTGATGAGGCTCCAGCCTTCCCTTTGAGGTGTACATGTGTACTTTTTTATTGGTGCTGACAGAATTATATCTGAGTGTGGGGTTTCGTGTTGCTGGGGACTGCAACCATCCCAAAAGCTCGCCTGGGCTGCCAGATCCTTGACTGTCCCAGCAGCACCATGACAAGAGCTCTTCTGTGGTTGAGCTGTGAGAGTGTCACCTTTCATGGACATCAAGCGTGTACTTAATTTGGATAAATTTGGAGTATTCCTGAACCTGTGGTTTTATGTCAGGGTAATTTAATTTATTTGCTGTTTCTCCTGATTTATAAATGTGCAAATGAGGAGCAGATCAGGCCAGATACATTCACTATTTTTTCTACATGCTGTCTGATGTTTAAAGAACCTGATCTGAGTGTTCCCAGCACCAGTTTTTCAGCTGTGACTTGTCTGCAAGATTCTGTGATGTTTTTGCTTCTCTTGCTGGTGATGCTTTCACTGACAGTTCTAAAAATACGTCAAGAAGACAAAGATTCTTAGTTATAATCCTGAGGCAGTTCAAGGGACCATATTACTGGTTGAGCAGGTAGATTTTTTGATTTTGGGCTAGGCTGGTACCTTCTGTCATATTTCTTAACTGTATTTTTACAGTTTCTCAGCTGGAGCAAGTGAACTTTCTGGTGCTGGTCGGTAACTTTGCTTCCTGTAAAACAGGGATCTTAGAGCTGTTACTTGGCAGAAAGAGAAGCATGTTTTCCCTGGATTTGTAGATAACTGAATGTGCTGGAGACCACATTGTGTTTCTTACATAGTAGGTTTTGGAGCTTCAAGCAGCATTCACTTGCAAGGCCCTATGTGAGTTTCAGTATTTCGGTCCAACAGAAGAAGAAGCAGGTGGGTGAGGATCCTGTCCCAGGGCTGGGTGTTACCCCTCATCTTTATAGCAGTGTCATCCGTCAGACTTCTGTGCCTTTATGGTTTTGTACCTGATCAGAGGTGCTGCAGCTCATCCTGACTCACCTTGGGATCCTCTCAGGAACACCCAGTGCTTGGTCACTGTTGACACCCTTCTCTTTCCCTCCCTCCTTACGTTATTGCCGTGGACAGGTGAGATGTCCCAGGGTCCTGAAAAGTGCCAAAGGACATTACTGTCCCTTCAGGATCCTTCCCCTTTTACACAAAACCCAAATACAGGGTGTTATTTGGCTTCAGATCAGGTTATTTACCATCACTGTTAAGTAGCTAATCTAAATTTAAACATAATCCCCAATATAGAATGCAGCAGTATAGTGATTGTTCTTGCTGGCATAGTTCTGGACTTTCTGTGCTGTCATTCTATGTATCCTGGGCAGTGCAGAGCAGAGTGTTGTGTCTCTGCTCCTGCTGAGCTGTGCAGAGCAGCAGATGCACAGACATTCTCCTCTTTTTGTTTCTTGTTCTTGGCATCTCAGCTGCAGGAGAAGGGTTTTAGCTGTTGGATTTACTACTGGTGTGTGCTGTGTTCCTGTGAGCCCCATGAAAATCCTGTTCAAGAAACAGGAGAGATTCTTGCCAGGGCTGCTGCTGCTGCTCAGGGTGAGTCAGAAGGAGCAGTGCTGCATCTCTTGTGTTCTGCTCAGAGGCCGTGCAGGGTCGTGCTCAGCTGGGTTCTGGGGTGAACCACGGCAGTCTGTCCCCCAGTGAGGTGGCACGGTACCAGCAGATGCAATTCCTGTGAGTCAGCAGGCTGTTACACCCTGGAGCAGCCCAGGCAGCAGATGGCCTGTGTCATTTCAGCCTTGTGTATGGTTTATGGCTCAGGGATGTTTGAGGTGCCTCAGCCCTGGTGGCAGGACTGAGCGCCTGTAGAGCCACGGAGCTGCCAGCCCAGGCTGCTCAGCCACCACTGCTCCTGGTGCTGCTCTGCACAGCTGCAGGAGCACAGCTTGGCTCTCAAGCATCCAGTTCTGCCAGCAGGGCCACAAGTGAGGTGTGTCCTGTTTTGACTTGTAAATTAAGCAAATGCTCTCAGGAAGTTATTGAAGGTTAATAAAAGTGGCAGCAGAGAAGAAAGGTACGATTTTCACAAGCGTTCTTCCTCCCATTGTCTAAGCTGCTCGGAAGTTTCTGGTTTTTAAAGGGTGTGTCTCTCCTGGTGGACAGGGTGGGAATGCATTCTCTGGGGCTGAATTTTGATCCTCATCCTTGTAAGTTTCTGGAATTTCGTTAGTAAAAATAGTTCCCAGAAATGTTTTTTTCTCTTTGATTTGTTACTGAGTTTTAACATGTTCTCAGGAAAAATAAAGGTTGGTTGCAATAAGAAAATGCTTATAAAATTAAAAAAAAAGTGGTATAGATTAACTGTTACAGACTTACCCTTCTAATTAGCCCATTGGCAAAACTGACCTCCCTGATGTACTAGAAACAGCTGATCAAAACCTGCGTTCACTCATTTACTAATACAGGAAGAGTAGTTTGTAAATGTCTGTGAGTGGCTGTATCTGCATTCTGTCCTTCAAGGAACAGCAGCCCTTTGATGTTCCTTCATTTATGTTTTCCTCTTCCTTTCCATAGAAACCAGTTCATGGAACAATTATTTTCACCCTCTGGGACTGATGCCTTCACAGATTTTTGTATAAAAGAAGGCTTAGGCCTCATGGCTTTGTGTGTGTGACACATCCATCAGCAGTAATCCATGTGATTCTGTTTGTGAGGCTCTTTTGTTAGCATCAGCATGAGAGGAGGTCTCATGAGTTACAGAAAAGCACACTTAGCATGAGTTACAGGAATACTGAAAGCTTCTCAGACACTCTGTACCTTGCATTTGGAGTATTTGACTTCTGTGTCCAAGTGTTTGACTGTGAAGTCTCCATTCTGTAAATAATAAAACACAACTATGCAGAAACAGAGCTCTGAAATCTTGCTAAAGACAAGTTCCCTGTAACTACTTGAAAACAATTAAGGACAGTTTGTGAGTTATCTTCATGACTTCCAGAAGAAATCTTGTTACAGTTTTCTGTCTTTATGTTTGAAGATGTGTGGGAGGAAAGAGTGAGATAACCTTTAACCACTGAGTTTGCAGCAGCCTTGATGAAATTCTATCTTCTATATTCACATTATTTCTACATGACTTAAACAGTGTGTAACTCATTTGGAAAATAGTTCTGACTGGGTCTCCACCCTGATCAGAGTTTGTTGCCTTCTTGGTTGCCAGAAAGTGCTGTGATTTCAGTCAAACAAAATTCCCTTCTGTGGAGAATACTGATTTCATTTAAGCTGTTTTAACTGCAAATTATATTGAAGTGACATGAGCACAGATGCCTAACTCATAACTTCCTGATTCTTCAGCAAGAAAGGTGACATTTCATTTGAGTGCAGCTTAGATGAGAAGTGTTTCTGAGTAGTTAAGCCTGTTATCTTTCTGAACCAGTGAGCATCACACTCTCAAGAGGTCTGTTTGGAGCTGGGGCATCCCAAGAGACAATCTGTTGTGCAGGGAAACTCTGCAGTTATGTAACGTATTAGAAACTGGGTATTTGGGTATTAAACCCAAAACCACTCAGTATTTTCATGGTTTAGGAATGAAAGACTTGCTGCACTATGTTTTGCCTTGTTTTCACTTCTAAAACTTGGAGAGCTGATAAACAGTGACGTGTTTTGTGGCTATTTCAGAATGTTTTCTTATTCTCTCCTAGGTATCCTTATGGGAGCTTTTATAAAAATCATAGAGGCTCAAAAGCTGGCCAACTGGAAGGTATAGTTGTAACAATCAATTTTTAATTGTAGAAAAATCCCTAAATCTTATGAAAAAAGCTTTGTAATATTTGATGTTTTAGAGGGCAAGTCCTGGCAGAAGTTTCTCCAAGAGCTGAGGTCTACAGTGAGGGAAGGATTTTGCCTCCTACTGTTTATCTACATTATCAAAGCAATGAACTCTTCACTGTTCCTGCTTTAATTTAAAATCTTGCAGCATTTAAACTGTGATTTTTTGTTTCACAGCACTGAACAATTTATTATATCAGTGAACTGATTTAAGTCACAGTGATTTGAATTGCCAGTTCTAAACAGGATTTATATCAGCAAGTGAACGTGTTGGTCTGAGTAGTGAATTTTAATCCTAGATTGCAGTTTTATATTTCCTAGCAGTTATTGCCCTAAAGGAAGATATTTTTCTCCTTGTTTGAAATACATTAAAATGCGTAGATTTTCAATCTGATGTAGCTTTTGTACTACATTATACTTTTTTTTTTTTGTCAACTAACTACACTGGTTCTGTGTACATTTGTTTAAACAATTACATAGCTCAACAGTTGTGTTATAATATTTCATTTTACAGATGAAATCATTAGAAACAGTGGGGGCTGCAGTAGTTAGTGCTTTTTCATTCATGATTTGTGTCAACTGGATTTAAAATGGAAAATTAGTTAAATGGCCACAACATCAGCATTTTAAATTAGTTTTTTTATGGATTAAATTAAAAATCTGAGTAAGATCATATATGTGAGAAGGAGAAACAAAGGTTCATGCTGTGATTTGAGCGCTTATTCTCCAGACATGGGAAGTGCTGATCACAGCTGATGAATTACATGGGGGTTTTCTGGGAAGTGTTGGTCACATCTTGGGAGGCACTGGGAGCTGTGCTTGCTCGTGTTGTCAGCCAAGGTGAAAGGCCACAGATACCACATTATTATTTGCTGATTTGAGTTACTTTCACAGTAATAATGCTTAGGTTTTAACATAGGCTGTCATAATTTTAGATATGAAATTTTCTAATCATTACAGACTTTATTACATGGTTATAGATTGTTCTGAGTTTACTGAATACCTTTTGTTTATCTGATAAGATAAAAAATGAAATATTTAACTGCAGGCTATATCCCTGTACAAAGCAAATCTTGGATCATATCCCTGCCTGAAATCTTTGCTGTGTAATTTCTAGTGATCACACCTTACTAAGTTTTCATTCAAGTTCACCTCTGAGAGCTTGTGCTTGCTGGTGGTTCTTGGCTAGCACAGCTGATGGTCAGAGTCCTCATGTTTTATTTTCCTCTGCTTCCGTGCAGCACAAACACAGTCCTTCCTTTCCATTGTTCTCACTTCCTTGCCCAGCTCTGGCTTCAGGGGCTTTTAGGGGGTGTGGTGGCTCAGATGTGTGGGTTTTGTTCTGGTGCAGTTTGTGCTGGCAGAGCAGGCAGTGTCAGCCACTGATTCACAGGATTGTGCGTGCTCAGTCACGGGCTGGAGCATTTCAGTCCAAAGGATGAGTTTTGTTTTCTAAACCCCCAAATCCTTTAAGATGATTATCACTGGTACAGGCAGGAATGAGACTTTAAAGAGATGAGTACCTCTGTTTTGAAAGCTGATGTTAAAACAGAACAGCCTATCAGCTGTTTACCCTGGTTTAATTAAACAAGTTACTGAGTGCTTGTGGAGGTGACAGCTCTGTGTTCAGAGAGAGCAGGAAGGAGTGAACAGGGGCTAAAGAGACTGGCCCCCTCAGTAGGATTCACTTGCCTTCTGTGCTTACTCTGCCAGCAGAAACACCAGGTTGCCAGGCTGGGGGTACAGCAGGAGCCGGGCTAGCCAGGGCATGAGAGAAGTGACAGAGACCGAGGACACAAAAAATAGCATCTGACCTCATGGTGGGTTCCATTTATATCACTGTGATGGCAAAAAGGAGCCATCAGAAGAGCACCATTCAGTTCAGGCAGAAATTACATTTGCTGAGAGGAATGTGGCCTCGGGCCCTCAGGTGGTGTGTTCACCTGAGCCTGGTCACCTGCAGGGGCACTGGGCTGCGGTGATTTTCTGGTGATGAGTTTTCCAGTGAAACTGCTTGGTCCCAGTTAACCTGTTCTGTTCAGTGGCCAGGAGGTCACTGTTCCTCGGCAGTCCCTGCACATTTCCAGACTCTCAGATAAATACTGCTTGTGGAAACAGGAAGATTTTTCCTTTACCATAAATAACCTGTTCTCTATGCAGCTTTTCTGGAGACAGTAATTTAAAATAAGGAACTCCTAGATTTCTATCACTGGGTTGAAAAGGAACGATAGAAGTCTCAGCCCTGGGATAATTTACTGTTCTTCAGTCTCCTACTTCATGATAAGAAGGGAGAAAGATTTTTCATTTTGCATCACTATTTTTAATAGCTTTTCTTTTGGAAGATTTGATGTTATTTCAATAATGATGATATCCCTGAATTTTTTTTTTTTTTTTCAGGAAGAAGAAATGTTTCGTCCAAATATGTTTTTTCTGCTTTTGCTTCCACCTATTATATTTGAATCTGGATATTCACTGCACAAGGTCAGTCCCTGCCAGACACTCATTTTGGATGTTGAGGTTTTGTTTGGAACAGATTCTGCCTTTAGTTATCTTTATGAAGCTTAGGATAATTGCATTAAATTCCATTATATTAATCGTTAGGGAATTGAGAACGCAAAATTTAAACCTCTTCAAGCCAGAGTGCAGGGAGTGTGGCTTGTTGCTGATAACAGCGTGCTGGCAAGGTGTTGGGTACAGTGCAGAGGAGGTTTTCCATGGCTGGAGAGGTTTCTCTCCTCACCAGAGCTGTACAAGGGCTGCTGTGAAGGGGGAGAAGTGGCGAGGTGTAAGATCAGGAGTGGGAAAGGTGGGGTCACTGCACAGCTGAAGAAGAGGAGCGTGTGAGAGGTTCTGAGCCTCGCTGTGTTCCCATGGGGGTTTCTCACAGCCTCTCGTGCCGAGGGCTTTGCTGCTCCCTCGTGCAGCCCTTGTGCTGCAGGACAGGCAGGGAGAGGGGCCGTGGCGTGCCAGGAGCTGGTACCAGCACTGGAGACCTTTTCACACCAAGTCACAACTGATGGGCTAGCAGCTGGGAAGTGTGCAAGCCTTTTGCACGTGCCCTGTCTCCGACACAGGGGTTAACTTGCACTTTTGCCAGGTGAGGAGTGTGTCGGTGCTGGTGAATATCCAGCTGTTTGCCTGAGGATCGGGTTCTTGTTACGATGCCAGGCTGGGAATCAGCCTTGGCAATCAGAGGAGTTGCTGTTGTCCTCAAGAGGGCTGAAGTCTCTCCAGGCAGATGGTGTGGATGTGTCCTGGGGTACCTGGAACCAAACTGAGCCTTTATCATCAGAAACCCGGTTGTGAATTAGGGTCTAACTAAATGCAAACCCAAACATGAGTTTTCCCTCAGGCCATTTTTACTAATTTACTTATTTTATTACTGTGTTCCAGGGTAATTTTTTTCAGAACATTGGTTCCATCATTCTGTTCTCAGTATTTGGCACTGCAATATCAGCTTTCATTGTGGGTGGAGGAATCTATTTCCTGGGCCGGGTAAGAATTACTGCTTTGAAGCACTTAAGTTTATCTGGCTTGTTGTTTGAAAGTCCCTTTTTCAAGAGCAGGCAAACAGAGTGAAGGTGAGTTCCTGGGTCACCAGGTCCAGTTCTGTGCTCTCACAAAGGCAGTGTTATACAGCCCCCTCCGTGGGTGTTGCTGCAGGGGCCGTGGAGCTCCGTCCCTGGCAGCACTCAGAGGCTCTCTGGGCACGATCCTGGTGTGTTCCAAGGGCCCTGTGGAGCAGGAAGGGTGGAGTAGGTGACCTCAGGAGTTCCCCCCAACCTGAGCCACTCTGTGACACAGCATGTTCCATGGGAAAAGCAATAAAGACTCGAGTTTTACTTCTTTATAACTTCCACAGTGTTCCTGCTGGAAAGCTGTTCCAAAAGCTGTGTTCTCTAGAGCCATCTATCTTACACTATACAATATTAACTTCTTTTTTTTTTTGTGGTTTGGTGTTTCCTGTTGATTACATATAGATGCAGATATTTATCTTTTCTCTCAGATTTCATTCTGGTAGGCCAAGCATACACTTTTTCCTTTGCCATTCAGGTTTCTCTTCCTTTGAATGTCTTGGTTGCTCTACTCACCTGACTCTGCTCTAGTTCCCAGATTACTGTTGGAGGCCAGTGTTAAACTGGATAACATCACTACTGTGAATTTTTCTGAGTCATGAACTCGGGATTTGGGGACTAGTTTGGTTTTTAAGAACAGCGGAACACCATCACTGATTGTGATTATTTTCTACCTGTCCTTTCAGGCTGATGTAATTTATAAACTCAACATGACAGACAGGTAAGCTCTTGGGGAAATGGTGTGCTATGTGAAATGAAGCTTTCTTCAGGGTGGCTGCAGGTGGGAAATGCACTACAGCTGGCCTCCTCTTTTGGTTAGTGTTTCAATTGCTGAGATTGAACATTGTATATGAAACTAAGAAGTAGATGGAACACTTCTATACCAAATTTATTATGCCCTTATTTCCAAATAGCATTGTATTATATTCCATTATATTGTATTCTAGTCTGTTCTATTTTGTGCTCAGTGATTTCTTTAGACCGATACTGGATATTTGTAACCAAACTTTAGAATTTGTAAACTTTGATTAGTTGGTATTATTAACACATGTGATAAGGGTATAACTTCCTTGTCCAAATTTTCTCTTAAAAGTCAGAGTAAGTTTTTCAGAATCAATAAAGTTGTTATTTCAAGGACTTGGCAAGTGGCCAGGTTCTTATGACTGGAGAGAGAGTACAACTTATCACAGTAGAAACTGTAACACAAATGGGCTTTGTTACTGTTGTTCATGTAAGTTACTAGGTAGGTAATTTTCTTTCATCTAGTTTCCTCTTTTGTGTTCTCCCAGTTTTGCCTTTGGCTCTTTGATATCTGCAGTTGACCCCGTGGCTACTATTGCCATTTTCAATGCCCTTAACGTGGATCCTGTGCTTAACATGTTGGTTTTTGGAGAAAGTATTCTCAACGATGCAGTCTCAATTGTCTTGACCAAGTAAGTGCCACACATGTTTATGGAAACAGTAACTCACCATTTTCTGTTAGTTGTTTGGATATACAGTAGTTCTTCCATCTTCATTTGGAACAAATCATATGTTTCAGGTGTAAAGCTGAATCTTGTGTAGTGCTTCTGTGAATAAAGCAATCTTCTTTGCACAGAATTTTCATGCAATATATTCCTGAAATTCAAAGAGGTTTCTTCCCTTTCCTGTTAAGAGCTCCTTTGTTTTCTTTCAATGACCTTCTTGTCTCTCATCCACACCTAAATATTTGATGAGAGTTCTTCCTGTTCATTTGTTCTTCTCAGAGGATCACATGAGTTTTTACCACTGTAAAATGTGTTTTCCTTTTCAAAGTTTGAATGTTGTTTTGAAATACTGGGCATCTCCATAGCCTATTTATGCCATTCTGGGATTCTTCAGAGGAGCAGTGCTGGATTTTTAGCAGAATTAGGTTTCCCTTTGGGGATTACGCTAAGGCTTGATCTAATGTCTTTTGACATTGCTCTTGTTACATGTATCACAGTAAAAGCCTTTTAAGTGTGGTAGCAACAAAGAAATGGGAGTCTTTTTTGTTGTTATGCTCAAAAGATATTGGATGTTTTTGTATCCAGGCTTAGAATGTATAACCATTTCTTTTTATTTCTCTTTTAATTGTATCTAGCACAGCAGAAGGTTTGACGAGAGAAAATATGTCAGATGTAAGTGGATGGCAAACCTTTCTACAGGCACTGGGATACTTCCTCAAGATGTTCTTTGGCTCTGCAGCACTTGGCACACTTACTGGTCTTATTTCTGCATTAATATCCTTTCTTGATTTTAGTGATATATATGCATACATCGGTGAACTGCAACATTCTAGTAGTGTTTTTTCTTCCCAACTTCTCCAGCATTTCTTAGAGGATATTTCTTATTAGACATTATTTTGTTTTTGTGTTAGTGTGCACGGATGTGAATTAAAAGTGGCATCAAATTTTTATGAACATAATTAAGGTCTGAAATGTTGTATAATAGCTTATGTGCATTGGAGTGTTATAAGATATGGTAATTGTTTTGTAAATTCAAAATATATTAATTCCATTTCAGTACCAATCCATTTTAACAAGCATATGGCTTCTTTTTTACATACATAAAACAGTTAATTAAAAAGAAAAAAAAGCTACTTTTCCCGAGGGTCTTTGAGTCAGCCCAGCTCGTTTGTCCCTATGGATCGTGTGCAGGCAGCTGAATGCAGACACTGCTCTGCTTGGATTTACCCTGGCTTATGTTTTGCCTCTTCCACTTCCATGAACTGGTTGCTAAACAACCCAGGAGCTGCTCTGCTGAGATCAGGAGGGCTGTTTGCTGTAGCCCAGACACCTTTGTTACTCTCTGGGCTCGTTCAGTGCTAGCTCTGACTGCACTGTATGAGCTCTGGGCTGTGCAGCAGTTACTCTGGGACACGCTGCCAAACACTTGGTTTGTGAACAGCAGGAATAGAATGTTTGATTAAATATAGACACATTTTCCCTTTTGGTTCTTCAGCCTAATCTGGCAAACTTTGAAATTATTCCACACATCACAACAAAAGATGTCCAACACTTCTTTGACACATACCTAAATTATACCAAGTCAAAGAGAAAAGCAGCTTATTTACAGTTACTTGTGCCTCAAAAGTATTTAATTTACCTATTGTTATCAGTATTGTAGAGGCAGACCAGTAAGAGATCTTTTTTTGTCTCTAGCTCTGTTTTCTGACAGATTTCTACCAGCAGTAGCTTCTATAAGAAACATTCCTCACATAAGCAATTATTAATCTTTCCATACTTGAGTTGAAGGCCAATATGTAGATTTTATTGGCTATTCAATAGAAAAATTCACTAAGCATAATCATTGTTTTGTAATGGAATGAACACATCAAAATATTTTTGATTTATTTTTAATTTACTTTTTCCATAACATTTCTGTGTGTACGTCCTAAAGCACATTGATTTAAGGAAGACACCTTCCCTAGAATTTGGGATGATGATTATCTTTGCTTACCTTCCTTATGGACTTGCAGAAGGGATCTCACTCTCAGGTGAGTAGCAAACTGAGTTCTGACCACACTGTTTGATATGTTAAAATATTTAAATTGCTGTAGAAGCAGGTTTTGCCTCGTGAGGGTCTCAGCAGTAAATCCTTGCAGAGTTCTGTTGAGTGCCACGTTCTTGCCCACAGGTATCATGGCAATCCTGTTCTCTGGCATCGTGATGTCTCACTACACACACCACAACCTGTCCCCAGTGACACAGATCCTGATGCAGCAGACACTCAGAACTGTTGCTTTCATGTGTGGTAGGTGCTGCCTGCTATTAAATCCTGTATTAATAGTTGGAAATCTCATTTGCATGGAACGTGATTCTGTTGGGAGCAGCTGAGGTGTGAATTTGCATCCAGGCATTTGTGTGTCAATGGTGCTTGTCTTCGAGAGAAGAATTCCCGAGAGTGGAGGCTGGAAGCGCTCAAAAGTCACCTTTCCTGCCACACTGGATAAAACATGCAGTAAATCTCTCTCCCATCCTGCAGGCTCCTGCTAAGATTTGCCATAAGATTGATGGTCAGACAGATATCTCTGACTGTGTTCCTCTGGTCTGTTTTTAGTTCTAGGAGATGGGGGTTGAGTGGTTTGTTTTTTTTTTTTAATTTTTAATATGAAAAGCTACTGCAAAAAGAGTAACTTGACATATGGAGGTTTTTTGAAGTAGTGTACAAGAAGCTGATTCCTAGAGCCTTTCCAGTTCCTTTTCCAAACCCAGCCTTTGAAGAAATGACATGTTCCTGCATTAGAAACGTGCCCCTGATTGCTGGGGGCTGCCATGAATGAGTTCTATATTGTTTGTAGGAGGATGCAGTGTGATCAGGGAGGGGCTTTGCTGCAAAGTGAACTTAAACCACTCCTTAGTGAGCCCCAGCAGCTCTCTAGGGTTTGCTCAGGAAATCCCATTTTATGTACTGTATGTAATAATTAGTAACAGGAGTAGGAAAGGTTTTCTAGAATTGTTTATTTAAAATGTGATTTCTCTTTTTCAGAAACGTGTGTTTTTGCATTTCTTGGCCTCTCAATTTTTAGTTTTCCTCACAAGTTTGAAATGTCCTTTGTCATCTGGTGCATAGTAGGTATTTACTTTCTTCCATATCTTTTTAGATTCATTTTTGGTATTGAGGAAGGGGGAAACAACTTGCGGTTAAAAGATTTTAGAATAATTGTCATGATTTAAGAGGTTTTTATAAAAACTTCTCTGACTCCTTTCTTAATTCTTGGACTTTAAACCCATTTCAGCATGCCTTAATGCAGTGACTCTGAATTATGTTTCACATGGGGCTTGCCCCCATCCGTTGCCATTAGAATGGTTTAATATCAGCATGAGAAGTGTGTTCCCTTTCGTGAGGGCAGCGTGGATCCGTGTCCAGTTGTGTACAGCAGTGAGCACTGGCCCATTCAGTGTGTGGTTCAGGGAAGCATTGTTATCTGCAGCTTCCCAGGTAGGGATATCAGCACAGGGAGCTGCTCTGCCTGCATTGCACACAACTTCCCTATCTGGTATATATCTAAGGTGGGACACTTCCTTCTGTGCAGCATTGCCCTCCCAGGCCTGATGCAAATTGTGTAATTTTGGGGTGATTCACAAAGGAAAACAACACAGCCCTTCAAGGATCCTGCTGACTCATTCTAGCATATTTACCTTATCAAGGTCTGTTTGTAGTGGAGCTGAAAAACAATGCTCTGGGAAAACCTGGCCTTCTTCTGAGTTAAAGTTTTCACTGTGTTTGTTAATTGTTTGCCATTAAATCAATAGTGCCCTTTTTTCCTCTTCCACTCTCCAAGTGTTGCTTCAATGTGGGGTATGTTTTATTGCCATACCCAGGGAAGTGTTGAGAAACAGGTGACGTGCTGTTTGTTTAGCTCCTGGCCTTTCTGAGCACGGGGAGACAATAGAAATACCTTATTGCCTCTTGGCTGCTGCACCGAGGAGATGATTAAAGGAGCTGAGCTGAGGAGCACTTTTACCCAAAGTAATGCTTGCTCTCCTTGGAATGCCTCCTGGGTGCCATTTATTTATTGTAAGTAAAGCAGCCTGGTCTCCATCAGTGAAAGGTCTGATTTAGTTTCAGTTAAGCAGACAAAATGCTTCAGGAGTAAAATTCCACAATGCCCTGTGCTGAGGGGTTTCTCTCTGTTCATGGAGCAGCACACCTGCCTGTGAGCAAAGAGCATATTCACCTTTCCCTGTAAAACCAGCTGCAGCTGGGGCCTCGTGGATGTAACACATCAAATGGTCTTTTATTTCTGTTTTTCAGGTGCTGGTTCTGTTTGGTAGAGCAGTGAATATTTTTCCACTTTCCTACCTCCTCAACTTTTTCCGTGATCATAAAATCACTCCCAAAATGATGTTTATCATGTGGTTTAGTGGTAAGTTAAAGCTCAAAATACTGGGAACCAGAAAAAATGTTTCATTTCTTTCATTGTGTGGCCCACTCTAGGAGGAACTGTTTTTTCATTGGTTGAGCAGAAGTCAACTGAACATTTGCACTGTTCTGAAACCCGAGTGCCAAGAAATGTTCTCTTTCGCCTTTTTGCTGGAGGATTTTGCTCTGGAGAGCCCCATGAGAGCTTCTGTGTGGAGGCTGCTTGTCTCTGTGGGCCCCACAGCTTCAGTTTGAACAACAGTGTCTGAAAAGCTCAGCTTGTGTAGGGTGGTATCAGGGGGCAGATGATGGGCATGCCATGGGACTGTGAAACACCTCTGGAGGGTGGAGAGCTCCTGTTGAGCTCTGCGGTGCTCAGGTGTGCTGCTGGTTGCCTCTCCCTTGATGCCCTGTTCTCTCCCCTGAGGATTACGTGGTGCCATTCCCTATGCCCTCAGCCTCCACCTGGGCCTGGAGCCCATCGAGAAGCGGCAGCTCATCGGCACCACGACCATCATCATCGTGCTGTTCACCATCCTGCTGCTGGGAGGGGGCACCATGCCCCTCATCAGGCTCGTGGACATCGAGGACTCCAAACCACGCAAGAGGAACAAGAAGGATGTCAACCTCAGCAAGACAGAGAAGATGGTTTGTTTGGGGTTTTCATTCAGAGGATCACTGCAGTTTGGTGGGGGTTTTGTTCGGTTTAAGCATTTTTCAGGACTAGTACATGATTGCTTACTGTAAAGTAAGATGAAAGCAGTAGAGAAAGCCAAGGTAGTAGGACCAAGCCAAGCAGTATAATTTTAAAATATCCCAAAGACAGAGCTTGGTTAGTATTTATACAAAATACTTGTTTGGACAAGGGGAGGAGAAATAGTCTCTTAATCCAGTTACAAGTTGATCTGTATGAATCAAGGTAACCCCTGGAAAAGCATGTGATAGAGGATTGAGTAATATACAGAGAGAAAGTAGTTGGTACTGTGTGAGATGGAAATTAATCATAAAAGGCAGATGGAAATTTATTGAAAAGTTCAAAGGCCATGAAAAGGTGGTAACAATAGCCCCCCTCTGGCTTGACTTTATTTTAAAGCAATTTCTGACAAAGCAAGAGATCTGACAAAGCCAAAAGCCACACTGGTTAATGGTGATGAGGGAGACCACAGAGCAGGGGCTGCAGCAGGGTGGTGGGATGACTGCCACTTCTCTCGGGATATTCTGATATTTGTGATTTTTCTAGGGAAACACTATAGAATCCGAGCACTTGTCAGAGCTCACAGAGGAGGAGTATGAAGCCCAGTACATAAAACGCCAGAACCTCAAAGGCTTTATGCGGCTTGATGTCGAGTACTTGAATCCTTTCTTCACCAGAAGACTCACACAAGAGGTAAGTCTTCCTTTTTTTCCTGAAGAAGAGAACATGGTCGAGTTGGGTGTTGTCCTTAGTGCCACACAGGGCTCATCGTGCAGACTCGTGTACGGACGGGGGGACATCTGTGTATTGCTCATGCACAGAGAGAGCAGCTGCAATGAACAGCTGCTCTGTAGCTGGACTGAATGAGCATCTCAGAGCTACCCCAGCTAAACTTGGTGTATGGAGTTGCTGAACTGCCTTTAATGGTGTGGAGAACCATGAAGGGCAGCAGGAGTCCCTGGCTGCTGCTGCTGCCACTCGGGCAGAGTTTTTAAAGTGCTGTCACACACAGCTCCTGCCTCTTTCTGTCAGTGGTCCTGTGGCTCCTGGAGCTGGGATGTTGCTGCAGGGTGCAGTTTCTGTCTTGGAAATGGGCACCAGCATTGCACCCTTCACTTTCCAGAGAGCAAGGCTCTGAGGCTGTAAATGCAAAACAACACCTGACAGTAACTTAACCCTGAGTGGCCCCAAGGCGTAAATACTGTGCCTTTTTCAGTCCCATGCTTTAGAAATCTGAGGTTCTTTAGCCACAGAATTCACTGTTTTTTGAATTTCCCATGGAAGCATTTTGGCTGTGCGGTTAATAATTTTGTGTAAGTGCACATTCCATCTTCCTAGCCTGCTCAAAAGTACTGTTTTTCCTCTTGTTTTGTACTTTTCAAAAGTAGCCTTTCAGCACTTTCCTACAAAAACTAAAGCCATTTATTGCAAAACCAGAAAGGAATCAAGAAACCAAAGTAAGCATCTGATTCGTAGCTGGTAGCCAAAAGCACAGGCTGCCAGCCAGATAGCAGCCAAAAGCTGGAAAAATAAGCATGTGAATCACCATGGCTGACCACAAGCTTCCCAGTGTCCCTGGGAACACGAGCAGGAGAGTCAAAGCCAGGCCCTCCAGACAGCATTAGGATTGTTGAAAAACACAGAGCAGGACTGTCTAGAGAGCACAGGTAAAAATACCCATCATCAAAACTGTCACCTGTAGCACCAATTGCTGCCTGAGCAGTCAGTAAATATTTTGTGCTGGGAGCAGAAGGGCCGTGCGTGCTCGGGGAGCAGCAGCAGTGTTCCCAGGGCGCGTGCTCCGGCCCAGGACGGTGCTGAGCACGTGTCAGAGCTCTGCTCTCTGCCCAGGACCTGCACGACGGGCGCATCCAGATGAAGACTCTGACCAACAAGTGGTATGAGGAGGTGCGCCAGGGCCCCTCGGGCTCCGAGGACGACGAGCAGGAGCTGCTGCAGCAGAGCGGGGCCGGCGTGCGCTGAGCGCCCCGGGCTTGAGGAGCTGCGACCCGGCACTTGAACATTTCAGACACGTCCTGTGCTCCTTGTTTAGGTGAAACCCGCAGCTCTTACAGCTGTTACTGTTCAGGAAGGGAAACCCGCAAGGGTCGGACGCCGGACGGGCTGAAGGAAGAACCTTTTGTTCAGACTTCACTGCACAGCAAATTCCATGCAGCCCGTTGAAAAGCAGAACCATCTGCCATGAAATGATGACATTATTAATGAGGGGGGGCTTCTTCCCATCCCAAAACCTGCTGTAACCACACGCTGCAGTACGGGGCCCTTTTGTGGCTCTGCAAAACGGAATGAATTGCACTTTACCTTTTATATATATATATATATATATATAAATCATTCACAGCATGAGGAGTCTTGACAGTTTATACTGTGTATTTGTTTCTGCACTAGTAAGGGAATCTGACTGGAAGAAGTATATGATTTATGGAATTTGCACATTTTGAACCCAGAAAAGATGCATACTTTGACAAGAGCAGATGTTGCACATACAGGGAATCACCTCTGAAAATGTAGTTTTGTCACTTGAGAAATTCCTGATTTCTGTTTTATGGGATTTTTTTGTTTTTATACTAAGGGATCTAATCCACATACTGATTATAGCATGGGTTTGGGGAAGTAGGGGCCTGTGACAGCACAGAACTGGGTTTGAAATGGTAGTTTCTTTTCTTTGGCTAAAGCCAGTTGCAGTTGGGTTTCTGTAACTGGCAGTTGCTCCTTGCTGGCACTTTGGCTTCAAATCTTAGAAAAGAGCAGCTTCTGTTTTGCCTAATGTATGAAGTATCCCTAACACTCCAGAGTTCACCAGTGGAATATTTAAGCTTCAGTGGAAGCAAAAGCAGCATGTACACGAGGACAAAGCCTAGAAAATCTAATCCAGGTACAGAAAGATTAATACTGCACGTGACTGAAGCAGCCTCTGCTGGGAAGTGCCAAACAGCTTCCAGTGAGCTGTCCCATTTCTCTCTTCTGCTTACACTCTTTCAGAATCTGTGGTGTCACTGCATTTGTTCTCCATGGCCGCTGTTTGCCCAGCGTTGCCAACACCTGAACGTGTTTGTTGCACATTTGCCATGGAGACACGTGCAGCAGTCTGCTCCCACTGCCACATTCCTCCTTGGTCATTTGCATCTCCACTGTCAGGATGTGAAGTACAGTTCAGCACCCAAATCTGACACGCAAATGCACGTGTTTGTTTCCAGAGATGTGAGACTTGGTTTTGGTCTGGTTTTGCCTACTGAGTTTTTAATCTACTGCTTACCTACTGAGAGAATAAAAGTTCAAGAATGTATTCAGAATCCTGAACTTGTTGTCTGAGCAATTTTTCAGAATACCACCTCTTGTCCCCTGCTGCCCTTTCCCTGCCTGTGGAAGGGGCTCACTCTTGCCCCAGAGCTGGGACACACAGCTGGGGCTCTTGCCTGGGAATCCATCAGTGCTTCCTGACCCCTGGGAGGATCTGTGTGAAACTCAGTGATCCCCGGTGATTCCCGACAGTTTCTGGCAATTCCCAGTGGTCCCCGGCAATTCCCGGCGAGTTCACGGTGATCTCTGACCGTTCCCGGCCGCTCCCGGTGATCCTCGGTGATTTCCGGCCGTTCATTCCTGCCCGTTCATTCTCGGTGATCCTCGGCGATTCCCGGTCGTTTCCGCCCGTTCCCGGCGATCCTCGGCGATTCCCGGTGATCCTCGGTGATTTCCGGCCGTTCCCGGTGATCCTCGGCGATTCCCGGTGATCCTCGGCGCTCCCCGGCCGTTCCCGGTGATCCTCGGCGATTCCCGCCCGTTCCCGGCGCCCGGTGAGCTGTTCGGTGTCGCCCTCTGGCGGCGGCGGGCGGCAGCACAGCGGGACCGGCGGCAGCGAGCGCAGGGACGCGCTCTGAAGCGATTGCAGTGAGGGCTCTGGGGATGGCTGGGTTTAAAACCAACTGTTCTAACACTTAACGTAGTATTACGTTTGTCAAAACTTGGAATTAAGTGTGCATTCTTAAAGAGCAAAGCCAACTCCCTTATTTTGGAAGCAAAAGGAGTTGTTAACATAATGCCAAATTTATCAGTACAATGGCTTCTCTGTCAGTCATTTCACAGTTTGGAGTTCTTCACTTAATGTACTTAGAAAATAAATATTCTT
Source organism: Bombycilla garrulus (assembly GCA_013400315.1). Lineage (NCBI taxonomy): Eukaryota > Metazoa > Chordata > Aves > Passeriformes > Bombycillidae > Bombycilla > Bombycilla garrulus. The sequence continues at coordinate 453,189 of VXBU01000314.1, forward strand.
TATTGACTTACCTGACAGTTACTTTAGATAATTTCCCATTTTATCAGCCCAGTATTAAACCTTAACCCTCTTTCTACAAGTTAGCTCCTCCGTGCTGGCTTGGTGTCATCTGCAAATTGATTGATTTCTTAATGTTCTCAGCTGAGAACCCTGCAGCTGAAGCCGAGGTTGCTCTGCCTGCAAAGCCCCAGGTGCTGCTCGGTGAGCTCTGACTGATCCTCCAGGCTGGGGAGCTGCTCTTTGCTTTGAACACTAAAGCCCCTGTGGGCTGTTTCCTCAGCCTAGTTCCAAAGCTGCCACAAGCAGCCCTTGGTTGTCCTTACCTGCCCTTCAGGAGCTCAGCCTTTGGGAAGCCAGAGCAGAACTCTGACCTTCTTCTGCCTTTTCCCCATGCCTGTGTCCCCAGGTGAGCTCACCCACCTGAGGGGAGGTTTCCACCTGTGGGGCCACAGCCGAGGGTCAGTGGCACAGCCCAGAGAACAATGGGGCCACAGGAGGGGACACTGCACAGGGCCGGGGCATGGGCACCCTCAGCTTTGTGCCGGTTCTGGGTACTAAAGGGCCTGGTGGCGAGGCCTCCCTGGGCATTGCAGAGGGCAGCTCTGGTTTGAGCTGATGGATTTCACCAGGGATTCACCCTTCAGCTTGGAGCAGGAGATGGGTGAGCTGGGGACCCTGCTGGGGACGCTGGTCCTGGTCCCAGCCCTGCCCCAGGACAAGAGCTGAGAGCCCCAGCTGGAAGCATTTTTTATCTTCAATTAACCACCACAGGCAGAAGGAATTAAATCATTAGAGGCAATGAAGCTGGAGCAATGGGGGTAGGGCAGCTATTTGAAAAGCAACTGCACTAAAATATCACCCCACTTGCACAGCTCAGAGTTAGGACTGCACTTTCCCTCAAACTACACATTAACCTCCATCCCTCAGAACCACTGGAAGAAATTTCTGCTACATTTGATTTTCACATTTATGATTTTGCTGACTTTCCTTGACAGTCCCCTTATTTCCCATTTTTCCTTTCCTAAGACAGACTGTGTCCCTGCCACCTTGGAGCTGTAGCTGTGCCCTCAGGCTCCTGAGGGAGCCAGCACACAGTGGGAATTGCAGCAGCCCCCAGGCACCAAATCCACCCCAAGGCAGCCCTGGCTGCTTTCCTGCTCCACACCAGGTTCTCTCTGAGCAGCAATGCAGCACTGCAGCCCCCAGCTCCCTTCCCACCCACGAACAGCAAGAAAAAATCCAAAGAAATGGGTACTTGCAATCAGGAACCCCCCTCCAAACCCCAGTGGCCTCAGCTCCGAGGGTGAAGCCACCACGCTGCTCTCAGGCTCAGCCCGCTCAGCACCAGGGGAGCTGCCCTCAGAGGACGGGGTTGTCTCTAATCCTCAGGTAATTGGTGGCAGCTGTGGCACCATTCCCAGCTGCGACCCCTTGGCCCAGCTCTGCCATGCCCCAGAGGATGGATCCAGCCTGGCAGAGAGGAGTCCCCGAGTGGTGCTGAACCCTGGACCGGTTGTTTGGCCCGGCCACAGCACCTGGAGCTCATTGGACAGGTTGGGGTTTGCAGGGTGGCTGCAGCTCCCTTGCCCTCGGCAGCAGGAGTGTCTGGGAATGGAGATTAAACACCCCCAGCACTGGAGCTCTCAGTGTTGGGCATTCTCACACCACCTGTGCGATCAAGGCGCTGATCTGGAGGTTTTCTGGAGTAATAAAGGACCTGAGGGATCATGATCTTTCTCCCTGTCTTCCCTAGGTGATCTCTGGAGCACCACGTTTTTAGCCAGCAGGAGCCAAAGCATCGGGCCGGGAGGCGGAGCAGGGACCCAAAGCTCAGTCCCGAGCCTGGCACAGCCCATCCCATCCCCAGCCTGGCTGGTCAGTCCTTGGTCCCTGTCCACCCCGGTGCTGGCCGTGCCCCGAGAGCCCCCAGGAGATGGCAGCAGCCCTTCGTGTTTGTGTCCTCACGCGGGAAATCAGCTCCCTTTCTGGAGGCTCCTCTTGATGGGCAGCAGCACGGTGGCCCAGGATGGCGCAGGGTGGCCCGAGGTGACCATGGGGACACGCAGGGGTGTGGCAGGGTCCCGCTGCTGCCGGACACAGTCTAGCTGTGGCACTGGGCGCGAGGGAGGCCTGGTGGCGGGGCACAGGAGGATGCTGGTGCCAGGTGCCCGTGGGCCGTGCCCCTCTCTCATGGCTCGCCCGTGGTGCCCAGCCTGGCCCGGCTCTGGCTCCTGGCTCTGCACCATCCCCATCCCTATTCCTGTTATCTGGAGTGCGGCCGCCGATGCGGAGCTGAACCCAGTCGGACGCAGGCTTTGCATGAGGAAATTTACTTCAGAAATGACAACTTCTGGAACGTGATGGATGGTCAGCAGAGACACTGCGGGATCCCCTCGTGTTCTGGGCACAGGGAATTCCCAGGTGGGTTTAACCTGTGGATGGCTTTTCACCAGACTCTGGCACAGCTTCTTGTTCCCTTCTGTCCCAGGCTCTGCCCGTGGATGGGCTGCCCTCACTGATCTCCAAAGGCCAAGCACAATCCTGGGATGCTGCAGCCCAGACAGCTGCTGCCCTGTGCAGCAGTGCGGGTGGCACCAGCTGCCCCACTGTCCCAGCACTGGGGATGCCCTTCACCCACAGTCCTTTCTGCAGGGTGGTGCTCACTCACAGATTTGCTGTTCCCTGCCTGCAGATCGTTCCCTGGGACTGCCATTACTCACCCCAGGATTATTACAACCCCAAATCCTTGCTCTAAAGACAAGCTCCCATTTCTGGCTGCCGGACAGTGGTGGCTTTCACTCAGGTGGAGGCAGCAGGATAGCAGAGCTGGCACAGAGAGCAGTCCCTGAGACCTGTAGGAGGTGCTCTGTAGTCCCAGGTGAGGTAGCTGTGTGGACAGTCGCACTCCGCAGCAGGAGAGGAGGTGGCTGTGGGGGCTGTAGGAGCTGGCACTGGAGGTAGATGCTCCTCGGGGCCTCCTGGCCCCTAGCCCTCCCTGCCAGGCACAATTTTTAAGACAACCAAGTTCCTACTTGGCCATCAGAGCACCAGATTTGAAAAAAAAAAGGCCAAGGGCCCAGAGAGCAAACTGCAGGAGAGACTGTACCCTGGGCTGTACCCTGGGCACTTCTCAGGCACTGGGGTCTGTTTTTGTTCTTGTTTTTGCGAGTGCAAACACCAGGCTCAGAGCTGCAAGAGCCAAACCAGAGGGGCTGTTCTTCCATCTTCACGTCACTTCAGGTGTGGGACACCTGGGACCCGCTGGGCACGGGGGTGAGAGAACGCAGCGTTTGGGTTTGTGTTCCAGTGCCCTGGCAGGACAGAGCTGGGCAGGGCCAGGCTCAGAGCAGCTCCTTGGCGATGGCCGAGGGCAGGGCCTCCCCCGCCACGCTGGCAGTGCCCAGGCCCCACCACCTCCGCGTGAGCAGCACCAGCACCCGCACCGTCCCGCCCAGCGCCGGCCGGCCCGCGGCTCCTCCGGCCAGCACGGCCATGGGCCCAGAGCCGCCGGGCCCCCGGGAGGACGGGCAGCCCCTGGGCTGGGCACCGGAGCGCTCGCCGGCCTCCCTGCAGCTCCTGCAGGCGCCCCAGCACCGCGGCGAGCGCAGGGCCTGCAGCAGCAGCCTGTCCCTGGACAGGAACCTGTGGAAGCTGGGCTTGAGGAGCAGGTACACCAGCGGGTTGTAGAGGGTCGAGGACTTGGCAAAGGCGGCCGAGAGCACGAAGGCCAGCGCCGGCACCTGGCTGGCGTGGCCCAGCAGCGCCCACAGAGCAACCACGGCGTAGGGGGTCCAGGCAGCCAGGAAGCCCAGGCACACGGCGATGCTCAGCTGGAAAGGGAGCAGGTGGAGATGGCAGCCTCCTGCAGCACTCGGGGGAAGCTGACACCCCCCAGACTCAGCCTCGTGCAGCAGGACCCTGAGCAGCCCTCACATCCCCAGGGAAGGAGCTCGTTCCTATACTGGACTGTCAGAGAGCAGGGCAGCAGCTCAGCACACCCCACGCACAGAGCTGCTCCTGCTTCAGGCCGCTCACACCCTGTCCCACCAGGGAAACCCAGGAACAGCCTCAGCCTGCTGTGGCAGATGGGCACAAATGACCCAGGGGCCTGGCTGGGACCAGCTCTGTATCAGACCCCAACAGCTTTTGGCAGCACTGGAAATCCCTCTGGTAACCTGTGTGGCTTGGGAGGCCTGGAAATGGGCTGTGCTCAGTCCCCCTACCCTGACTGGATGTGGATGTTTCCTTTGAAGCCAGGCTTGCAAGCTCTTTTCTTTCGTGTTGGATTTTTTAAAGGTTATTCAGGGTTTTTTACATATCCTTGGTAAATTATAGTATTAGCTTGTAGTCTGGGGAACAATGACTCATGCAAGCTCCTTTATGATCTTTTCCAATGTAATTTAAGATGAAAACTCCTCCACCTGATGACTTTAAATGAGGAGCAATGCGTTGTTACCTCACACTGACACTAACACCTAGGGAATTCATCGGGAGCAGTGGACACCAGGCAGGAGGGGCCCTGCTGTTTACCTTCCCCTGCTGGGCAGGGCACCTGGGACCCCACAGCCCCCTGACCCCGGTGCCTCGAGGATCACCCCCAAATCCCAGTACCCTGAGGATCACCGCCAATTCCCCATACCTTGAAAGTAGGCCCTGACCCCCGGTACCTTCAGGAACAGGCCCCAGTTCCCAGTACCTTGACAATCACCCCCAGTTCCTGGTGTCTTGAGGAGCAGCCCCAATTCCCAGTACCTTGAGGAGCAGGCCGTGCCCGCCGTGGGCCCCACGCCGGGGGGACGTGTGCTGCCTCACGGCTCTCCGCGACACCCACACGGTCCACAGGATCAGCGCGTAGGACAGCAGGATGAGCAAGCAGGGCAGGAGGTAGCAGAAGATGAGCAGGGCGAGGATGTAGAGCATGGCCTCCCTGCTGGAGGGCTCCCAGGTGATGCAGCAGGCTGTCCCGTAGGGCTCGGGGCCGTAGCTGCCCCACCGGGCCAGCGGCGCTGTGGCGAAGGCCAGGGCGTAGGCCCACACGGCCAGCAGCAGCCCCGCGGCGTGGCTCCGTGAGAATCTGTTCCCTGCGGCGTGGGGACACGCTCAGGAGGGCTCCCGTGGGCCAGGGACAGAGGGAATGGCACCCTGAGCCACCCACGGCCCCAGGCCCCGGCACAGGAGCCACGAGAAACACTGGGGCCTGGCCGCAGGGTCCGGCCTGGCTGCAGGGTCAGCCCCTCTGGCCTCCCGAGCAGTGCTGGGATTGTGTGGTCACTGCACCGGCTGCAGCTGCCTGGGCACGGCCGGGGCTCCTCAAGGCCACCCCAGACCTTGTCACTTGAAGGACCTTTCCCTCTCTGCAGCGTGAAGCTCTGGGGGAGACATTTTGTTTTCATTTTTGTCCCAACCCTCATCAAATCTCAAACTCTCTGATCTTCTAAGACTCACTGTAAAGTGCTAAATCTTCAGAAATACTTACAAGTAACATTCTGCTTTGAAACTAAGCAACTAAAAGCACAATTTGATTCTGCATTTCCTCACAGAAGATGGGCTGGGCTGTAGATAAGCCCCAGGTGCCAGGCTGCCAAGCACTGGCTGATCAGGAGCAGAGGCTGTGCAGGGAAAAGCCACTGTCACCTGGGCTGCCTTTCCACAGCCAACTTACATCTTTATCTTTCCTCCCACCTTTTTAGTCACCTCCTGAGCTGTTGTGCTGGCACATAGCCAAGGTGACTCTGCTCCAGCATTGTCCTTGAGGCACTGGGAGCTGCTGGGGACACACTGGTGGCCGGCAGGAACCACTGGCTCAGAGTATGTGGGCAGTGAATCAGGACAGGGGGCTAGGAGGTACCCTGGGGTGCTGGTCTGCAAACCAAACTGATATGCATGATTTCCCATTTTGTTGCTATTTTTGGTCTTTAAGGCAAAGTCTATTCTGAAGATAAAAGCTAGAGGGAGGATTAGCAGCTGAGCTGAAGAAACGAAGAACTTCAGATTGGAGAAGGAGCTATGAGAGTAACATTCATGGGCTCCCTCACTTCCTCAGGTGCTCTCTGCAGTGCAATCATTCCCCCCAGCTCTGTGGAGGACAGGCAGGTGAAAACAGGGCTACAGACATGAGCTGTACCACTGCCAACCCAGCCCTCTTGTATTAATTATTTCTGTGAATTAAATACATTTAGCCTATGGCTCTCCCACCAGGGACCAGGGAAGGCAGCTCTTGTTGCTCTGCCAGAGCTTGTGGCCTCCCAGCTGCAGTCTGCTCTAGTCTAAGCTCAAGTCGGTGTAAGGTGTATGCAAAAACCTGCAATCTGCTGTGATACAGCCACAGACGTGGCACTTGGGGACATGGTTTAGCTCTGGACTTGGGAGGGCTGTGGTAACAACTGGGCTCAATGATCCTAAAGATATTCTCCAGCCTAAACTTGTTTCTGTAGTTCTGTGACTCTAAATACTGACCGGGAATAGGTTGCCCTGGGGCAAAGCTTTCCCTGAAGAGGTGGATCTGGCTGTTAAAAGAAAAATGGCTCTGTGAACAGAGAGGGGCGTGAGCGAGGATCAGATAACGCAGCTCAGCACCTACCATATGCCGGGTAGCAGACCTTGAGGCAGCAAACCGTGCTGAGCACCGTCAGGCTGGCCAGGCTGCACAGCCCGAACAGGACCCCGCAGAAGGCGTAGAGGGTGCACACGGCCTGGTCGAAGAGCCACCTGCAAGGAGAGCCTGCAAGTGAGCCCGTCCTTCCCCCCGGGGTGGGGCTGGCAGCCCTGCCCCTCACCTGGACACAGGCTTCTCCCTTGGGGGAGTTCCCCACAGGAATGGCTGCAGGAATGGCTGGTCCTATTCCTGCAGCAGAGCTGGGCGCATGTGGGAGGTTCTAATGGGCTGCACAGGTGCCTATATTTACCTGACCAGTAAATGTGGGCATGACCTTGCCCCTAATTTGTTCCCTGAGCACCCCAAGGATGCACACGGGTGGAGCTGGGCTGCAGGAGCTGCCCTGACCCACAGCAGCTCCCAGCACTGCAGTGCCAGTTTGGACACCTGCCACCAAACCCCTTTTGCAGCAGGTGTGTGTGAGGAACTGGAGGGACAGGGAGCAGCAAACACTCGCCGTGGGATGGCTGCCTGGGAGCTTGCGTGTGTCCCCGAGCCACCAGGCTGACCCCTGAGCCCTCTGCACCTGCAGGGGTCTCCTGGCTCCCAGACACTTTGCAAACGGGTCCATGGACAGAGCAGAGCCGCTCCCACGAGGTACCTGTGTGCAAAGAAGGAGGAGGTGGCCAAGGGGAAGAGCGTCACTGTCATACTCAAGTCACTGATGGCCAGGTTGACGATGAAGAACTCGGCAGGTTTCAGCAGGGACCTCTTCTGATGGGCCACCAGCAGCAGCAGGGAGTTCCCAGACAGGGACATGATGCCTGTGGAGGAGGCAGAGAATGGAGCTGGGTGTGACAGAGCCAGGAAAGGAACCGGGAGCACCTTGACACGTTTGGACGGAAACGCTGCAGGAGAGGGCTCCTGGCTTCCCTCTCTGGGGTGGGCTGAACAGAGCTCGGGATCCACAGAGATCTGTGAGCACATCTGCAGCTCCTTGAGATTGGATGGGATCCCTTCCCCTTCCCGAGACCCTACTGAGGTGGGAGGGCAGAGATGGGATGAGCCTGCAATGGGCTCCGGGTGCAGGATCTGGCCGAAGTCACTTGTTGCAGCTGCAAGGAGCAAGGGGCACTTCCTCCCAGCTAGATAAATAATGGGAGCTGTGTGCAACTGCTCCTCTGATGTGAGGCCAGGGAGTTGGGCCCCTTGCCCTTCCTAATTTCTTCCTGGCAATGTCACTCCTGTGAGTCTGCACTGTCCCATATCATGGTAACAAAATAAACAAGGAGAAAGGCATTATGAAGATCAAGGAAAATTCAGACTAAACAAAAGAAGGCTCTATTAGTGTGTTTAAATCAACAGTGGTGATTAAAGTTTTATAACAAGGGCTTTCTCTTTTTCATTACATAATTGTGATTTCATGGAAAAGAGGTTTCAGTGTTCTCAGAAGGGGAATCTTTGCTGCTCTTGGTGCAGGCTGGGCAGGATAACAGACCTCTCTAATGGATTAGGCTGCAAATGAAATCCCATGGTAAGAACCAGCTTCCAAAGCCACCGAATGGCCAACACTAAAGTTTCCCTCAGGAACATGTGGGATCCGGCCAAATCCAGAGCTCTGGAGGCTTTGGAGTAACTGGAGAGCAGAGTATTGAGATGTTTATCCTGCTTCCCAGCCTCACAAGGCATTTTTCCCACAGAGTGAGCCTCACATCTGTGCTAAGTACACTTTATTAGCTTTACCAACTCCAGCTGAAATCAAGGGCCAGCTTGAGCTCCAAATCCCCTTCAATGGACCTGGAGCTGGTGGTACCAACAGAGCCCTTGCCTGTCTCGCCTCAGGTGGCTGTGGTAGGAGTTACAGCATGTTCTTCAAAGTTACTCAACTTTTCAAATATTTAAAATCCTCACAGGCACTTGGAATTCACCTGGGAAGGGAATGCAGTTACCAGATCATACTTTTGAGTAATGTGGGAAGGGGCAGTTTAATTATTCTGCTAATGACAGACAGTTCTGGAAGCACCAGTGACTGAAAGGCCTGGCTGTCTCTAGCAGGGACACAGGGACCAACAGGCCATCTCTCCTTACCAAAGACTAAATAGAGAGTGCCAAAAATCAGATCTTCTCTCTCCGATAAGGTGGAGGTGAACACCGAGGTGTTGGACGCGTTCCCCATCTGTAAAGCAAGGTACACACAGAAGTGAGAGTGAATTCTGGCTCATGAGGAGTGCCCATGTCCCTCCAGTTCCCCAGAGGACACAGTGACCCATTCCTGGCCAGCAGATCCTCTGGCCAACGCTGCCTGCGGCACTGAGCGGCCTGGGACGGGATCGGGCTGCTGATCCCATTGACTGTCATTCCTTCAGCCACAGGTTCCACTGGTGAGCATCAGCCCTTGCATCTCGGTGCTCTTGGCAAGGGCTGGCCTTGTGTGAGTGCAGCAGGCACTGTGTGTTTGGACAGGGATCGGCTGCTTGGAGCAGCTGGCAGCCCCAGGGTGATGGGCAGCAGGAGGGCACAGAGGTGGAAGGGGCTCTGCGCTCATCTCCTCCTCAGAACACCCTGGATGCTCAATGCTTAATAGCCCAGTGGAAATTTTCTTCTTTACTGCTCTGTGCTTTTCAGAATGTCTGCGTTCAGGGACGGGTGATTTGTATCTCCCTGTACAGACCAAGTGACTCTGGACATGAGAACGATGTTCTTCATTAAACTAATTGGAAACAACCTTCATTTAGAGCTGAGCAGATCACTCCTGACTTTCTCATAATGCACAGTTCTCCCCTAGGCCATATTTGATGTTCCTCAAGAGCCCTTGGAAGCAGCCAAGCTGAACACAGCACATGCACATCACCTCTCCAAGAGGCTTTAGCAAAGCATCTGTGTATTCAGAACACAGAGCCAGGGGAAAAGGAGGGACTGTGGTCACACAGCTGCACTGGTGATGAGAAAGGGCAAGGCCCAGCATAAACAGTCTGGAAGGAATTGTTCCTGCTCCTCAGCACACGTGCAGCAAAGGAGAGAACTGGCAAAGCTTGTAGGATTTGGTTTCCTTCAGATCCCTGGACGGTCTCCATCCTGCAGTACCTCGGGGGAGCTGCGAGTGTCCTGTGAGATCAAGCTGGCAAAAAGGACCAATAATCACAGCAGAGGAATTTTTGACATATTACTTAGGATAAACTCTGTTTTTATGACTGTGCTTGAGCTGCCTGTAAAGCACACATCTCTCATTCTAATACAGAACTGATGAAAACGCATCTCTTGCACTGATCAATGTGCTGATGTCACTGACACACGGACAATAAACCAGTTTTATAGAAATAAGGAGAGATATCCCTTTTGTGTCCAAAAGTAAATCAGAACTTGGATCCTCCCATCAAGCTGCTCCCTCAGGTGAGCATGTGATGGGGGATGCCTGCACAGGCCTCCTCTCTGCTGTCCCCTCCAGTGGAGAGTCACAAACTGCACAAATACCAGTGCAGGTACCAAACACATCCACGATCATTTCTGACAGAAACAGCTACAAGAGTTTTCTTCTAACTCAGAAATATTCCAAACACATGACTGTACTCAATCAATACTTAATCTGTGACTCCTCTGGGAGGGATTCAGCCCAAATCAGGGTCCTGGGAGGTCTCTCCTCAGGGTACAGCCAGCACAGTGCAGCCCTCCAGCATCAAACTGCTCGGCCACGTAGTCTCTGGGCACACAGAGCTGCTGAATTTGATTTAAGCTCCATTGCTCAGACGCTGTTCTGAGAAGACAGACTGTGAAAGCTCCTTTCCCCTCAATTTAATCAGACTTCAGAATGAGATGAATTTTCCAAGCAGCTGCTGCCACAGGTAAATTGCAAGGAAACCCTTGTATTCTGCATCCCAGCCCTTGTTCATGTGTTCACAGGAAGAACCAAACCTAAACCCAAACCTACATCCCAGTCTGTGTCTGGCACCTGGGAGGGCACTGGCATGGCTGGCCTGATCACATGCACTCTGTCTGCACGAGAAATCATGCACTTCTTTTTGTGTGATTGTCACTTTTGCCCTTTTCTCCTCCAGATGTGAACAGTTGCTTTTCTTCAGCAAACGTGCCACCAAGCCAGAGTCTGCCTTGGAGAGGAGGGAGAAACCTGATGAGCCTGGATACTCTCCGGACCTCCAGACTTTTTCAATAATGAACGGCAGAAATCTATTCCTGTAATTCCCAGCGCAGGGGAAGCTCACACACTGTTGCCTACCTAGCAAATAGTGCAGGCTGTAGAAAGTCACAGAATAACAAAAGTGCACAGCTGAGAAATGCTCAGGGTTTGAAGGACAGACAGCAGTGTGAGGACAGGCAGCCCTCGGACCCCTACCCAAAATCACAGAGTTCTGTGCCAGGGCTGCCCATCCCCACCGCCGACAGTAAAATCTGCTTTCTGCCTCAGTTACCCACCCGGGACTCCTGCAAGCCCCTCCAGGGGAGCTCAGCCCCGCTCACCCCCAGAGCGTGGCACCCACAGCCCCGCTGTGTGAGCAGAGCTCGCAGCCCTGACCGCCACTGCCGCCCCCGGCTCGCCACAGCCCCACGGTGCTGCCGGCGCTGCTGCCCCCGGGGACCCCCGCGGGTCCCGTGTCCTGCCACACCCGGGCCGGAGGCGCTCGGGCCACCGGATCCCTCTGGGGCAGCGCCTCGCCTTTCCCGGAGGAAAAGGAGTCTCCGGCGCTGCCCGCTCCTCTCCCAGCGACAGCGACTTACCGAGGCTCCGCCACTCGCTCAGCACCGCCGGCGACGGACAGCTCCGCTGGGCACCGCGCTGTGCTGTCCGCACCTCGCAGCGTCCACCCCGTGCGACTCAGTGTCCCTCCCGCCCTGCCCTGTCCCCCCCGCACGGCTCAGTGTCCCTCCCGCCCCGCTCTGTCCCGCCCTGCCCGCGGCGCTGAGGACAAGGGGTGGCCGGGCTGAGTGACACCGTCTCCCCCGCCCCTCCTGCCCTCAGCCCGGTCACCCCTTCCCGCGTTCCCCCACCCCGCTGAGCCACCTCGGAGCCGCGATGTTCTCACCAAGAGAAACTGAGGCAGCAAGAGGGGGTGTTAAAGGAGCCCTCCGAGCACCCCGCGGGCTCGCATTTAACTCTGCTGGGCCACCCCTCTCCTGTGCCCCGAGGAGGACAGGCGGGTCACTCACTCACCTGTCCCTGCAGAGCCGGCTGGCCGCTGGGCAGGACCCCGTGGCGAGCTCTGAGGGGCTCCAAGGACATGCTGGCAGTGACAGTGGAGACGAGAACCTGGGGATCGTCGCACTGAGTCTGTTGCCAGTCGGAGCTGGGTTTTGTTTTCCACACAAAGCATTTGATCTCTCTCTGCTTGGCAAAACACGAGTCACAACCATTACTTAATTTTGTTAATATCCTCTGCACCAAGAGCTTTCTCCTGGCTGCCAGTAAGAAATGGAAATGATATCAAAAATCCTAATATTAATTTTTAGAGGTCCAAATACTGCCAGGACTGCTGGTCAGCTTGGATCCAGGTGCCTAAATTTGCTTCAGAAAAGAAATCCAAAGCTGGAAAAATGCACAGCAACAGCCTTATGTACCTACATGTGTGAAAGAGGCTTCATGAGAATCATTCATGGACTCGCCAGCTATGTAAATAGATACATACTGAGATTGTTATAAACTGAAAGTTAGTTGTTGTTTATGTTCCAGAAATACAGAAGGCCTCAGCCAAGTCTGAGGCCCCATTGTGCAGCCTCTCCACATGGCCAGAGTTAACCCAAAAATCCCAACCTGCCCCAAGGAATGTGCCCCATTTTCTCCCTGTCACCTGGAACGGAGCTGAGGGATGATGTTCAGTAATGCCTCAGAGGACAGGGAATTCTCAGCAGAGCCATGAGCTCACCCAGGAGCAGCAACACTTTCCACTCCACACCGTGCTGCCAACAGTTACTAAACCTTGTGGGCACATTTGCAGCATTTTTCCTTTAGCATCGTTTTCCTTGGGAAGCCAACCTCATCTCAGGGTGTCTTTCCTCAACAGCACCCTCCTCCCCAACAGCACTTTGTTCTTCAGCCGTTCTCACCCAGGCTTGGAAGAGGGGCTGCAGTCTTTGAGATAATTCAGCTCCCACTCGATTTTTGCAGCAGGGAAGGGGAGCTGTCTGAGGAAGTAGGGAAGCTCAGTGGAGATGCCACAGAGCAGACACAGACTCCAGTTTGCTGCTTCCCTCTTGTCTGCAAGTTTTCGCAGGAGAGATGGAGGAGCCAGGGGTTATGGATGTGATGGGACAGGAAACCAAACCCCCAGGAAACCAGACTCCACACACTTGGCTGTTCATAGAACAGCTTCTTAAGCCTAAGCACACGGAGAGCTGTGGCTCAAGCTCAGGCCCACCACCCCTTCAACATTGTCTTTCACGGCAGTGGTCAGGGCACAGAGAACCTTCAAAGGAGTCCTTTTGACCTGGGAATTAACCAACAGATTGTCTTCTAGAAACCAAAACTGACCTGAAGCGTAATTCTTTGCTGTGAATCCTAGAGATGCTGGTGTCATCTTTGTTGTCTCAAGCATCTAATTCTGTTTTCTAGGCTCTCCCTTCTTCTTCCTTTCAGCAGCTGGAACATCTCCTTCAACAATGCCAGGTTCCAGATCTAGGAGCAAGTGTTCCAAATTCCACCTCTAAAATGGAGATTATGGACTCTTTATCTTACAAGGAAATTGAAAATGGAAACAAACAAAATCAAATTACTGTGACTCTTCAAAATGTGTGTCTGGACTCTCCTTCAGCCGAGGGAAGCTGGCAGGGGATGACATGCATGCACACACAGGTGTGCACAAGCCCGACCTTTCTGCTGTGCCCAGGGCCGCCTCTCCTGCTCCCCAGCTGCTCTGTGGGGATGGGGTGTCACTCCTGCACCTGTGAGGAAGGGACAGTGCAGCCCAGCTGCTCCTGTCAGAGGTGCCCCGTGATGTCCTTGCCCAGCCTTGGCTCAGCATTTCTGAACTCCAGATGGTGGGAGAAACCTGAAACTCCTACCCCTCTGCCTCTGCCAAACCACCAGACACGGGGCCCCTTCCTGGGAGCACCCGCTGAAATGCTGGCAGCAAACTCTGGCAGTGTCAGAGAAAAGAAGATGAGGCTTTGAGAAGCACTAAGTCTGGCTGAGTTTGGAGCTCGTGCCCTGTGGCTCTGCCCCTGTGCTGGAAGGCACAGACTGCAGGAATTTCTAAGTGTACCAGTGTTAATGAGGCATAATTTAAATTTCTAAAACATATTAACATCACTAGCTAGAGATCTGTTCTGAATGTTTAATTTTTGTTTATCATAGTCTAACCAGAAAATCAGCCAGCCACACACAGATGGAAATGGAACCATTATCAGACACTGCAAGAGAGGAGATGCTCAGCTTCTCATTAAGGAGCAGTGACAGACACAGAGAGAACATGTCCCTGCACGGGCAGGGAGCTCAGCTGCAGCCTGAGGGAGCACGGCCATTTGTATGCAGATGACAGAGTTGAGACATGAATCAGTGACAGCACAGGTGTGCAAAGAAGAGATTTGGAAGCACATTGCTCTGTCTCCTACAAAGAGGATGGGAATACTTTTCTCTCTTGCATCCCTGGTTTGTTCCTGATGAATAAAGCGCCACGTACTGCAAATTGCTCTCAATAATCAAGACAGGAGAGGCAAAAATAAAGTGACAGGGAGCATGGATCCAGGGCTCAAGTAGCAAAACAGCTCTAAGGATATTGCGCTCAAAAAATACATCAAAACAATCCATGAAAGAGAAAGTCTGGAATAATCCCTTTGTGCTCCTGCCTCTTGTGGCTGGGGTTTGCCCCTGACAGAGAGCCCCAAGGCACTAAACACAGCAGAGACTGTCAGTCACTTCCCAGCCCCACTGCCTGCTGGAGCAGGGCACCTTAGCAAAGTGGTATTGTCCCCCCTTGGCAGAAAATGTGTGAAGATCACTGTGAGAGGTCTCCAAGCCAGGCAGCTGCAGCTAAAGCATTGCACAAGAGTACCACTGTTGGCTTCCACTCAGACCACAAGAGCATTTAATTCTGGAGAGCAAACAGACAGCAGAGGCTCAAAGCACTGATTTCAATTGCGTTCATGAAGCAGACAGTGTCCTAAGCTTTAGAACAGACAGAGCTCGACACAATCAATGAGGGCAGAAATATTTCCCTAAAAGCATTCTCCTAACATTTGACCTCAATCACAGCAGATTGAAAGATGTGCTTGGTCAGATTTATTAAAACAAAAATGACCACCATAAATAGGCACACAGGAAGATTCTAAAAAAAATTGCCTGAATGTAGAGTGAGGCTCTCTGTGAAGTCTCCTCCCCTCACAGTGTACCCTCTGGTTACTTGGCTGGTTCTGCTCTGTACCACAGTAGTCACAGCACATCACACTAATTAAATTAATCTGGAAAGCATTACTTCCAGTCCTATTGCACTCGCTTTTCATGAATCATGTCACCTCCCCGGGCCTCTGCTCCCCACCTGCAAACAGCGTGAATAGTATTTATTTCACACAGTGTGGTAGGTTCTGCTCATTACCTGTCTGTGCACGGCTCTGAAATCTGCATGCAATGAGTTTTTCAGCACACCAGTCACATTTCCTCCTTTAGCATCTCCCAGGCACATTCTGTACCTGCTAATCCGACCCATCATTCTGCTGTGCCTCACTCTCAAGTGACTCACAGGTGTCTGTCCATCGCTTCCTGTGTCTGACCTTAAAGGGAAAAGAGAAACCCCACGTTTGTCTGACAAGATTTAGGCCCATGGCTGGTTTTATCAAGCCATATTTCTCCCACTGCTTCTTGTTCTCATCTGATTTTATTGTCGCTAGATTGTCACCTAGCCCAGCTGAGGTCATACACACATAATTTCCTGAGCACTCTTGCACTGGAAGGCAGCTCAGCATCTTTGCAAGTGGGTCAGGGACAGATCTGAAGGGTGACATTTAGCGAGAAACAATGCTGGGTGATGGCGTTCATGTAGGACAGATCCAAGTTACACATGCTGCTGCCCAACTTCCTACCATCTGCACACCAAACTGTCAGCTTCATGTTAAATAGACACTATGCCCATGCTTGTATACTTAGCTGGAGGCATGAGGTAACACATATGTTGCTCTTGAGATGCACTTCCCCCCTCACAATTTGTTCTTGTGACTGTAATGGAGATACGTATTAAATATATGTATTCCTGTTTGTGTATCTGGCTTTTCAGTGCCACCCACAATTCCCCGTGCCTGCATATTCTGGCTTCTCACATCCCACTTATCCTCTCTGCTTTGGATGCTGCCTGTCCCTTAAAGTCCAGCTGGCCAGAGTTTAACCCTTAACTGTCAGGATCCTCTCCAGGCTAAGCCAGCCCTGCTCAGCTCCACAGCCTGACAGGCGCTGCAGAGCATCCCCCACGCCACACACCTGCCTGCTTTTCCAGCAAACCCAGAACGAACGGCACACCTCCAGGCTGCCACATGCACAGGACCCACTGCACCTGTAAATTCTCATTTTCTGCAAAATCTCTGCTCGTGTGCAGCCAGATCCACCAACTTCCCTACCGCTCACCTTGCAGTGCAGCTGGAACCAGCTCAGCCTGGCACTGCTGGCCCCAGCACAGCCAGGAGTAGAACCCCTGGACCGAGCTGCACACAGCTGTATTTTGCTCAAAACATCGTGGAGAGACACAGGAACCCGCACCGAGCCCTCCTGTCTCCCAGCTCTGTGTTTCCCAGCCCTGCTTGGAAGGGCTGCATGCCTCATACTCTGGATTGAATTCCTTTAATTTTTGGTTTATTATTTTCTAATGTTCAAAGTCTACTTTGAACACATACAGACTTAGTATCTTATCAAGTTATTTTATTTCCAAGTTATGGAAGATTAATTTCCATTAAAAATGCATCCATTTAAATACATCTTTAGCTAGATTTTCAAACTGCTCCTAATTATTATTCCCTTTGAAATCTATCAACTTTCTTTGCTGCTACCTAGCTTTTCTGCATTAAACTATAAAACTAGTATTTCAAGGAACAATCACTTTTGTGTGTAGTAATCAGACACCATTATCAGGCTCAATTTTTAAGTCAATTTTTCCTGCTCTTCTCTGAAGGACTGTCAGGCCAATAACTTTCTCCCCTTATCTTCCTACTCATTCTACTTCTTGGCACTGGTGTAATTGCTTTCCCACATTTCTTTACTCCACGGCTTGCCAGTTTTAAATGAGCCTTCCACACCCGTGGCTTTATCTCGTATGATTTCTGTCCCCTCAGCTCCTCTCCCTGTGGCACAGATCAGGTTTAACCGCGTGCAATGAGTCCTCCCCAGCACAAACCTGGCGAGTCAGCCTTGTTTTGGAGTGAAGCTGTACTACAGGACAGTGCCTTGGTGACGGGTCCCTGGGGCAGCTCGGGGCCCCGGCTGGTTTATAACTGAACATTTCCCTGATCACAACCCCACTGAGAACCCCCCGTGCTTGCTGGCAACAGGGGAGCTCTGACCAAACAGGGAATCTGCTCCCCCTCACCAGGGTCCTTGTGGGGCAGAGCTGCTGCCAGTGCTCTGGGGACAGCCCCTGCTCCCTCAGGAGATCCGAACACCCTGCAGCTGAGCTGGGGCTCCGCACAGGCACCACGTCCAGGGAGTGCAAACGGAGAAACTGGGACGTGACTTCCAGTTTGACAGGGAAGGTGTCTGCTGACAATGAATGAATCTCCTTGTGACTTCAGGCTTCGTTGGGGAAAAAAAGACAAATTCTAAGTGCCATGGAAATAAAAATACCCCATCAGTTCATTTTACCCTGTCATTCCTAACAATGCAGTGCTTGTTTTTAGGACTACTTCTCACATGTCCACCTGATTTCTGAGCAGAAATCCACAGTGTCAAGCACTGACACAAAAATCACAGCCCCTGGCCTCTATTTAGTCATATGGAAAATATTCCACCAAGGAAATAACGTCCTTCACTGGAGAGTCTGAGTGATAAGCTGCAGGCAGAAAAAGCAGAATCAAATCAGTGTCAAATCCACATTCACTCCAAAGACATGTGAGCATCCTACTTGTGCTCAGTAAAAGTCATTTTGCCAACAGGCTTTGAGCCTGTTGAAAAGCAGGAAGTACAACCAAGGGAAAAATAGGATTTTTACATGCACTGAAATGTACCTGGAGATGCCTACAGCCATCTGAGATACAGACAGGGGGCAAATACAGGGATTATACCTGGGTTTGTACAACAGCAGGAACATTTCTGTTTGGTCCTGCCTGGGAGACAGAGCTCTTGGTGGCAAAATCCTGTAGGTTTTGCACTTCTGCAGCTGTGTGTCGCTTCCTAGGGTCTCCCATCTTTCTTTTCCTCAAATCTTGTTTATAGACATCGTGTTTCAGCACATCTCAAAAATTCTTCCTCAGCTTCTCCTTGTACTGCAAACCCCTGCAGAGCAAGACCAGACAGGCAATAGGTCCCAGAGGTACCTGGACCATTGCAACATTTAACAGGTTGTATTTTAAGCTGTGAGCACTGGACCAGGGAGAAAGAACTAACTCCAGCTGCAGGTAGAAAATCTACACTAAAGACAAATTTGTGCAAAAGGTTTTTTGTGTGAGTTACCAACATCTGAATACTGCACCATCTTTCATTATAAAGAAAGCTCTTGGACAGGAGCATAATTTTATTAAGCAGCACATAATGCTCACTGTAGTAGAGACAGCAGCACAGTTATCATGCTCTATTTCACAGCATTAAAAATGAGCTATTCTCCAGGCAAGAGAAATCTTCATATCAAAGATTCAAACACCACGGGCTTCAATGCTGTCAAAAGAGATTATTTTAATTTCTGATATGCCTCTAAGTAGTCCAAGACTGTACAAGTCACAATGGAAAGTGAATCAGACTTTGACTCCTGAAGGAGGCAGAAGTCCTAGAAGAGTCCAAGTGAAGGGAGGTTTGGAAGACTCCACGTGACAGACTCAGAGCCCAGCCCTGATCCACGGAGGAGAGACACATTTCAGATGACTCAGTGCTTCTCTACCTGAATGCTGAAATGCAGGAGAAAAGAAAGGGGAAAAAAGGGATTTCTGAGACCAACTTTTCAAGTCTGATCTCTGAAGATGCAAAACTCTCCCTGGTAGGACAAGGACCACACACAGACCCTCCAGTAGTCACCCATTCAAGGTCTCATTTCTGTTACTGATTTACATGAAGAGGTTTTGTGTTCTCAGGCTGAAATTCTCCACTGGAAACCTAGAAGTGGGTGACAGAGTCTAACAGCATCTTCTGTTCAGCTCACATGTCCTGGAGCAGCACCTGCAGCCTGTCCCTTTGCTACCGTGGGGCACCACAGCCTCCAGCACCACTTCTTAGAGCACAGGGAGCCTGGGCAGACGCTGGAGGAAACATCCCCTTAAACAAGGTACAGGTTTCACAAATCCTCATCACCACAAGACACAAAATGTCAGCTCACCTCCGTGGAAGCAGTGTCTGTACAGCAGGAAATGCTGTTCCTGTGTGAGGATAATCCTCTGCCAGGAGGCTTCATCTCACTCCTCATACTGAGTTTCCTACCCTTCCTCCCTTTAGCTGCAGCCTTGCTCACCCGCGGGGTTTGCTGCAGCAGCTGTTCACAAACCTCCTCCCAGCTGGCCGAGCTGATCTGCCCGCCCCAAGCCAGCACCACCGTGCTCTGTGCCCCAGACAAGGCGGGCACGGGCAGGGACCAGCAGGGACCAGCCCCAGAGTGCCACATGGCTACTGCACCGGACTCCAGAGCAGAGCAGGAACCCAACACGTTCCCTCTCCCTCCTGCCACTGGAATCATCCCTCAGAGCAGCTTCTGTCGCTGGGGTCTGAGGAATGAGAGAGTTTGGTCGCTGCAGAAGGTGCATGAGTAGCTGCTCTAAGGGGTTTTACTTCTCCAGGAGGGAGAGGCAGTGCATGGGGAACCAAGCCCCTCTCCCCCACTCTCCCCAAAAAAGGAGAAGCAGAACATATGCACACAGCCCACGGATTTCTGCTGAGATGGCCCAAAGCCAGCACATAAAGGAGGCTGGGAACAGCTCTGAGAGCACGTCTCAATTAATGCCGGGGGAAACAATGCTACAGACGCCTGCAGTTTTAGGGCCAGGAACAAAGTACAAAGCAAAAAGAGCTGGAAATGGCATTGTCCCCTCTGTGCACATCCCAGGACTGATAAATGAGCCTTCCCCAGCCCTTCCCGAGGGTAACTGAGTTCCTGGGGAGGTTTCACAGCAGCGCTGAGCTGATCCCTCAAGACACAAAGGCTGACCCTGAGCTGAGGAAACAGACTTGTAACAGGAGATTGGGTCCTTGTCCCCTTCTGCTTCTGCCACCGAGTCAGCCCATGCAAGTTATGACCAGTAAATCTGCACAGCCCCTCCTGCGTGGGCACACCCAGGCTCCCAGTGGCACACAGGAGAGGAGGAGGAGGCCTGCCCTGTGGGAAGGTTCACCAGGGATGTACCAGCCAGCAAAAAGGCACTGAGATGTAAACAGGCTGTTCCCTCTTTGACGTGCTGGATGGCAGCATGTTTTCTCATTAACAGTTCACTTTTGTGCTGGGGTTTGCACATGTGCAGTGGTGGAGTCACACAGAGATTGCTCCCGCAGCACGGGCAGCTCACCAGAACTGGCCATGCCTTAGAAAGGTGAAAATTCCAGGTAAGGCAGTTAAACTCAAGCACCTTGATGCAAAGCTACAGAGCAGATTCTACTTACTTTAGGAGAAAGCAGCATTTTTCTCCAAGGAGCTGATGAGTAGTGGTGGGGTGATTTTTTCTTTTTCTTTTTTTAAAGCAGGTTGATGATGAAAAATCTCAGAACAGTATGACTATCATGAGAATGATTTCTAAAGCAGGAAGCATGACAGCCCCACACCCACAACAGCAGAAGCAGCTGCCACACACAAGTTGCCAGGGCTGCTCCTGCGCCACTTACAGCCATTGGAACTCTGACACCATCTTCAGTGCGGAGACCTGCACACTGCAGAATTAACTCAAAGCCCAGAGATAAGACAGGGAAAATAAATGGGAGCTATTACCCAAGTCAGAAGGTATTTCACATCCTCATCTCAAAGCAGGAGCTGTGTATGATAAAGCCCAGCCTGAGCAGAAGCTCCAGAATCACCATCACTCACATTCAGGATTTGCAGCACTCAGAAAAGATCTCATCAATAAGAAATATCAATAATTAAAACAATCTCTAACCTTATGTAAAGTTCCCTGCAAAATGACTTTAGTGCCTCCCAGACTCTGAATGCCAGAAAAGAAATTTCTTCTTGATGCCATGGTGGTGGGTGGAGGAAACCAGAGCAGGTTGTTTCATTTTTATCTGGAACATTTCCCACCTGTCCACCTTTTTTCTGCACAAAGCCTTTCCACATTCTTTGCAAGTCCGTGTCTGCCACAAGAAGCTGCTGGGTGTCAGGATGACTCTCACAGCCCCTCAGCGCTGCTGCTGCCAGCTGGGACAGGACAGGGAGCAGGGCACCGAGTGCCCCATGGAGCTGCAGGGACCAAAACCCCGATAAGGGGTAAGGGAGCACAAACCCTGCTCTGCCGAGCTCTGTGGCAGCACGGCCAGAGGGCGGAATCATTCTGCCTGCACCCGAAAAAAACCTGGGAACTGCCCTACAAAAAACCTGCAGGAAACCACGGGCAGCATCCCCTGCCCCTGGGCGGGCAGTGCCAGCCCTCCTCCGGACACTCCTGAGGGGAGCACATCCCTTCCTCTCCAGAGGTCAGGGCAGCAAAGCAGCTGGCTCCAGACAAGCACCAGCTCCTCAGTGCCGAGCCCCCGGGGGCTGTGTCACCGTGAAAGCAGAACAAGCAGCAGGAGGGGAGCAGTCAGGAGCGATGGGGACTGTCCCTCCCCAGGCACCCTGTGCTGTAAATCCCTGGGTGCAGCTCTCCCTCCCCACAGCCCCGGATCAGAGCTGCCCTGGCACAGAGCTGGCTGCCGGCAGCTGCCTGCTGCTGCCCTGGCACAGGGACCTGCACCCTGGGCTGGCCCCAGGAGCCATCTGTCCTGGTTTCAGTTCAAAAAAGGGTGGAAATGCCAATTTCATGCAGTGGGTTTTGCTCAGTCTGTCCCCAGTCCCTCCAGCACTGGTAAATGCCGTAGGCCCGGCCAGGCCTCGGTAGGCCACAGGTGCAAGCTCCCGGTGCTCTTCTGGGTTTTCAGTCCAGAGCAGGTTCAAACAGTTCCAAGAAAAAGGAAAAATCAGAGTCCAGGGAACTTCTCTGCCTCAGCTAGCTATGGTCTGCAGCTTCTTTAGAGTGAGGGCTGAGATTTCCAGAGGAGCAGATGAGACCCCTGGCCCAGAAGTAGACCCAGGCATGGAAAATCCTGAGCAGTGCTTGGACCCGGTTTGGAACTGAAACCAGCACACCATCCCAGAGCAAACCGTGCTGGGATGGCCCCGTCAGGGCCCGAGGAGCAGCCCTGCCCTGCCCACCCACACCAGCACAGTGGAATTTGAAATCCGGGCAGCAGCAGCTGCTCGCTGCCTCTCCTGCCCCTCTCCTCACACAGAGAGCTTCGGCTCTGTGCCTGTCTGCAGGATTTGGGAGATACAGGAGCTGTTCCCACATCTGGGGCCTTAACCCTTCACCTTCCAGCTGGCACTGCAGATGTGCTGCATCCTGTTCATTGTCACAGAGGAGTGCAGGAGTACAAAACCACACACCCACTCAGTTGCTGACCCCCTGCCTCTACATTCTCAGACTAGCAAGACCAGTTACAGAAAACCTTTTCCAGGGGAATATGATCAACCGTAAAAAAGAAAAGTACTTACAACCTTGGGCAAACACAACCACATTCCATGATTTTCGGAAGGAATGACAGAACACCCTTCACAAATAACAAACAGGGACATTTGCAGCCCAACCCAGCTGCTGCTGAGACACCACGGTAATGATCATACTAAAAGGCCTCATTCACTCTGATTTCAGAGCCAAACCAGGTACATCAAGAGTCACCTCCTGCTTTTCTCCCAGTCTCTCTAGCAGTGTATCAATTATCACCATGCCCAGATTAGCTCCTGTTTCTAAACAAGTACTGGAAAGGTGAATCTCTTCCCCTGAAAACATTCTACAGCACAGTTAGCAATGTGCACTAAATGCTTGTAACCCAGAGTCATCTTCCAGAAAATAACTTGAAGGAGCTGTCAGTTCAAATCATCGAATCTAAACTACTTAACCGTGTATGGAACCTTTAAGCTTCTGTTGAAAGCCAAAGGCAGCAAACAAGCTTAGAGGTCTGTAATCAGAGATGCCAGACAGCAAGACAGCTTACAGGCTGGTTTTATATGCACCAGAAATACGCCAGCTCAAGAAGCATCACAGTGTGGGGCCAGATTTCCTGCAAGAATATTTTAGTTACCTGGAACCTGATTTTTATAATCCTGCCTGGTACAACAGATCATAAAACACTTGCAGAAAAGGCACTTCAGCATTCACCTGCCATGCTTTTTAACACAAGGAATAAACAGAAAGAATGATCTAGTTTGGAACTTGAGGTGTTATCCTACTCTGGAGCTAGCAGGATGCAAAAAGAACCAGAAGGCCTAATTTAAGTGCCAAAATGTACCTCAGCAGTATCACACATCTTCTGGGAGATGCAGCTTCCCTCAGGAAGCTCGTCAGGCAAGTGCCAGGAGAGCCAAGGCTGGGATCCACGGAGGGAGCTCCACATGGCCCCGGAGCTGCTGCCACTCCACCTCAGGCGCTGCAGACTGTGCCAGACTGGCTCACACGCTCCACGAGCACTGAGTCATGCTGCTCAGGCTGGAGAACCGAGGGGATTTATCTCAACAGCTCTGCACCCTGCGGGCAGCACACCCAGCCCCAGGACGGACGGACAGACAGACCCTGGAGCTCCAGCTCACGGCATGCGAGCGCAGCGGGAACAGACAGCCACATGCACACGCCACTTTAAGAAAAGAGTTAAGCCTTTTCTTAAAGGCCTCTTTATTTTTAAATTCCTTCAAAACATAAATTAATTTAAACAAATCAGATGCAAAACACCTGCATTTTAAATTCGTATATATTTTACTGTATCAATCACAGCAACCTCATACAGTAAGATACACAAAAATAGAGCATGGTAGCACTTCAATTCAACACAGCTTTGTACTACAGGATTCCATGACATATGTACAGAGGACTTCTCTTTTTCAGGGCATGGGGCAGGTGCAGCCCTTGCTCTGGTCACCGTAAAAATTACGTGGCATCACAGTTTTAGTTATTCACTGTAGTGTGAGGAGCCAATGGAAATTGAACTGGTGAACTAGGAGATACACTGTAGAGCAGCCAAACAGGCATGAAACTGCAGAAGGGGAACAAAACCCAAATAACCACTGAAATGAAAACCACCCCTAGCATTTTAATAGTAAAATTGTTTTTAAACTCTTTACTATATACATAATGTATCTACATTTGTGTCATATTTATATATATATATATTTATAAAAAACATACAAGATTGAAAACCTTAAAATCATTCACTAAAACAAGATTCATCCCAACCTTCAGGGTCAGCAAGGCAGTACTTGCCCTTGACATTATGCTCAGTTGCAGTCTCTTGACTCAGAATTTCCCTGATTGTTAAACACATGCTGTTCACTTTGTTTCTTAGTGCAAACTGGACAGTAACTTATTGTTCTCAGCCCTCTGTAAGACCCAGGTTTCATCTTAATTCCACAATGCTTCTGACATCCAGTTATGGCTAGAATTATTTTAGCTATTTTACAATGCTAGCCTATGTAATTTTCCCCTTTACCTACCTGAAGCCCCCCCCAGCCCAAAAAATGTAAGACAAATGATCATTCATGCATGTTCCTGTCACACAGGGAGTGATGGACACTGAAGCTGAGAAGCCTAGACTCTAACAGGATTAAAAACCCCAAAGTGAATAATTTCAGTGCAAAAGTGGACTATGGAGTTTACATCTCAGCTAGAGTTTTCACAGATATTTTAAACACATTTAATTCTGCACATCAGATTAGGTTGCCTGATACTTTGTGCTAACTAGCTATCATTGGAATAAGGGAGTTAGGATTCTTAGGGGTTTTCTTTTAATAAAAAACTAAAGTCTATTCATAACCAGGTGGTGTTTGGGGGTCAGACTGTACAGAGCCCAACACAAGGCAGTCCTGGTTCTCGGCCAGGGTTCCCAAGTGCTACAGCAAGAGACAAAGGTTATTATCTGATTCACACCCATAACTATGGGTTCACTGGAACAGGAGTCATGAAATGAGCTCTGATTTTTAACCAGGCCAGTGCTTTACTTGCTGGACTACACTACAGACAGATTGGCAGTGAATTTGGAAGCAAGCAGAACACTGATACTTACAATTTCCATAACCACAAAGAAAATGCGTGCACTGAGAGCAAAATCCTGCAATTCTTAGACAAGACTCCACTCAGATGAGCGGCAGCCTTATGAGAGGGGAAAAAAAAAAAAACAGGTTAAAACCCAAGAACTGATCAGAGCCAAGAACATCATTCTGCCACAGTGGCTATAATAAGCTATGAAATACAGTACAGGGAAAAACAAAAAGTCACCTGAACAAATAACCCAGAGAGACTTCATAGTTATAATGATTCTACCACTTTTAAGAACTCAACATATTAAATATTTATTAAAAATAAACCGTTTCCAAATCACCTATATACAGTACAAAGAACAGTACTTAAACCATGTGCAACAGAAAGAAAATGGACACTCATCTGAGAGGACAACACTCCAGGCATCATCTGAGTGACACAGGTACAGGATCACCTCTTTAAAATACCATACAGTGAAACCCAGAAGGATTATGTTGGCAACACTGGAAAATAAAGCACATACTGTCCAGATTCAGGTTATATAAGCTCGAGATAAACAATCAGGAGAGAAGAGGAGAAGGAGGAAACAAAGACAAAAGGAAGAGAAGTTGTGGTGTTTGCATTTTGGAGATCAAGAAATGCAGACACACATCAAAAAATAGTCCTTGTTGGCAAAACAAGCCATTCACATATTTCCTGCATATTTTGAAGTCATACTTTATCAAAAATTGGCAGTGGTTTCATTACTCATAGAAAATGAGAATCTTAATTCTCTGACTTTGTTTTCAAACACTGCCTGGTTTTATTTGGGCAAGATATGATATAATAGGAAGGTATGATGTCACTTTTTAAAAGTACAACAGCTGCCAAGTTTTAAGGAAAAATGTGCTCTTCTCCCCCTTTTAAGTTGAAAAGCAATGCTCGCTCAGGAGTTACCTAAATTATAGCAGCATGAAATCTAATGGATCTGCAGCATCTGTGAAGCCACAAAAATCAAGAACTGGCACCTGATCACCGAACCACGGTTCCAAATATCTGGACGTGTGATTTTGGCAAGAGGTCAGTGTGGAGTCAGAAAACATTAGTTAGGATAGCCCTTTCCTCTCCCCCTTCCCCTCCCTTCCCAAGCAGACTCCTGCAGCCTATCTGTACACCACGTGGGACAGCTGGGATGATTTATAGTTTAGCTGGTTGTTGGGCAGGAACCTGTGCAGGTCGCTCTTCCTGCAGCACGGGTCGTAGTAGTAGGCGCTGAGGCAGCTGTCACACGAGACCTTGGAGCAGAACGTGCACGTGTTGGCCGCCCCAGAGCGGTTGCAGAAGCCGCAGCGCGAGGTGCCCGAGGGCTTGGGCTTGGAGCTGAACTGAGCAGCTCTGTCTTGACTCTGAGTCTGTGCTGTGTACTGAGACTTCTCCCTCAGCGCCGCGGCGGGAGACAAGCCGTCGCTCGGGAGAGCTTTGATGGAGTAGGAGCTCTGCTTCACCGCGGGGTACTCCTGCCTCGAGCCAAACAGGCTGTCACACTTCTGGCAAACAGAGGCGCCACAGGGTATGCCACAGTTCTGGCACTTGGAGGAAGCTGTCTCTTTGGCTAGGTGGGTGCGTTTGTGGTAAACAGGGTTGGCGTCGCTTTTTAACAGCCACACATCAGGCTTAATAGCGTCTTGTCTTTTGAAATTCAACACGCTTCTAGAATCGGGGTCAGTATATAAATCTAAGTCCTCTTGAGCAGAAAAATAGGAGCTGTAAGGGACATTTGTTCTTAGCATGCCATTGTGGTGAGAGGAAGCCGGCAAGTACTCATCCGAGCACCCGTGTGGGGAGCTGGACATGGTCAGCAGCGAGGGCGAGGGCCGGATGATTTCATCTTTGATGTCATCTTCCGCGTCCACCAGAATGGGCTCCTTCCTGAGGCTCAGCGAGCTCATCAGGGGCGGCTTCTTGCTCTCCCAGTAACTGTCGTAGGCATCCACCGACTTGGACGGCTTGCTGACCTTTGGCTTAAAGTAGTCCTTGGAGGCGCGCTCGCTGGCGGATTTCTGCAGCACCATGCGGGCCATGCCGGCGCTCAGGCTGTCGCGGCTGTCGCGCCGCCGCCGCATGGCCTCCGAGCAGCCCCGCACGTCCTCGCCGCTGCTGCGGCGCTCGCTCACCACGTCCGCCTCCGAGTAACCCTTGTCCTTCACCTGCAGGTGGATCTCCAGCAGCTGCTCGCACTCCACCTTGGCCAGGAAGAGCTCGAAGGAGATCATTTTCACCTGAATGGAGTCCACCTGCTCTTTGAGCTTAAACGTTGTTCCCAGCTCCTGGACGTAGCCCATGTAGTTCAGGATCTGCCTCACGTCATCCTCTGTCAGAGCAGACTTTACATAATAAACAAAGGGTCCAGTGTAGGTCTAAGGGGGTGGGGGGAATAAAAGGAGAACTAGGTTACAAACTCAGTGGTGGACTAGATGTTCAGATAACTCAGTGACAGAGACCGTATAATTAAATACAATAATAACGACGCTGAACACGTGCAACTGCCTTGGCAAGATGAGCTCCATTTCTGCACTCCTCCTGCTCAGCAGATGGAAATTCCACATGAGGGAAATTCAAAGTAGGAGAGTTTTCATTCAATTTAAAATCCAGATTAGCATAATGTCCTCCCTGGTGATTTAAGTCACTTTGCTCCGCTCTAACATTAACTTTCATGCATACTGGACACATTTGAATTTACAGAAAGTCTACCATGAAAGGCAAAAAGGCCAGGATTTTGGGATCTATCCCATCCAGGGACAAGCTGGAGCTAACAGGACCTCAGAATTACTGCAGGAGTGCCAAACTCATCTTCAATTTAGCTTTAAATATACTTGAGGTGCACACTTTGTGTACTGTTACTACACAGAATTTAATGTGAGTTTTATTTAATCTAACATTACCTCAAAAACTTCCACTAAAAGAGCCTCAAAAACAGAGAGATGCGTTTCTGCAAGCTGAAATCCCCCCAGCATCTGGCACATCTGAGAGACGTGCTTAGCCCAGCTCAGCCTGTTCTGAGTGCAGGCAGGAGCAGCCTGTCCGCCACAGGCAAAAGATAAAAACACAAAACTCAACAGCAGAGAGCTCCCAACGGGACTTCAGCGCCCCAGACCAGCAGAGAGCTCCCACTTTTCTCTCTGGGAACCTACCTTGGGTGGATACATTTGAAAGCATCTTAAAATATCGGGAACTGAGCACTGACAATCAGACCAAATATATTCTGAAAACAATTCTTTTGCAGAAGTTCCTTCACCATTTTCATACAACCTGTGGGAACCTCAGCAAAGCATCCACTGAACACATTCACTGGGTTTAATACTGGTGTCCAATAACAGCTCCAAAGACAGATCACACTCTGAGTCAGCTTAAATAGCTTTTCACTCACCAGAGTGAAAGCCTCTGCAAGTAGAAATAAAACAGTGCAGCAGGGGAGGCTGACCAACAGCCTTAAACAAGCTCTTCTACTTTATACACATTCTAATTGCAGATAGTGCTTGTACTTCTGCTCTGGGGGTACTCTCACCAGCACAAACTTCATTTATTTTACACAGAAACTTTCCTATGGCTTCTGTTTACCAACTGTATATAGAGAAATATAATGCTAAAAATGGGAAAAAAAGAGAAACCTTTAGAGGAAATGCATGAAATGTGTTCACAGAAAGAAAAATAAATCATGTTCTCACTATAGCTACATAAAAAGTCTTACCTTAATGTTTTTGAACTCCTTCTTCCAGGGGTACAGAAAGAGATTAATTCCAACTGTCTCAAGCATGTTGAATGCATTATGGAGACAATGTAAACTTGAGGATTTCACAGATCTCAGTGAGTTTTCAGCCATCTCATAGAACTTTATCAACCGGAATCTATAAAAGGGATCGATTTTGGGAAGGCAAAGTAAGGCTGCTGCTGCCACTCGCAAGTACTCATCGTTAATAGGACGCTGCTTGCTGTCAGAGGCACTCAGCTTGCACTCGTGGAACTGTACATACTTCCTAAATAAATCGTCTTTATATTTTGTATCCATTGAAATCAGCTTTTCCCTGGTGCTGGGGCAGCTACCTCCTCTCGTTCATGGTTCTTTGGCAGGGGGTTGGGTATCTGGCATGAGGAATCTTCAGCACTGGCAACTGTCCTGGAATAAAAACTGAAAACAAGCACAAGTCATGCCAGGTGCACACACCCCAGACATGCCCAGCACCTCCTGCCCCTGGGGGCTCTGTAACACAGAGCTGCAGCTCCCTCACAGCCTCTCCAGGACTCTGGAAAGGCACAGGAGCCACAGAAACGCCACTGTCCTGCTTCCCAGCATCATTCCCCACTCGTTTTCAGGCCCCTGCCCACTCTGCTCACTTTGTGAAAGCTTCTCCCCCTCGCCTCTTGGCACAGGACTGTCCCTAGGCTGAGAGGGTTTATTGACTTTGCCTTTTGATTTCTAACACCTCCTAGGCTCTGCACAGCCACTGACATTCTTCCTGCTGGTACCCCAGTGCAGCTGGGGCAGCTCTGCAGCCACCTCCAGAGGACCCCTCCCAACTGCTGCAAACCACAGCCCAAATTCCAGCTCAGAGCTGGCAGCTGCAAACACCACTGTGATCTTTTTGGCCAAAAAGCTACACCTGCCACCTTCAGCTGCTTCATGGGAGCCCAGTGACACCATCTCTGTGTTTCCATCATGTAACGCTTTTGTTTGCAGGGACAGTCGTTTTTATGGATACACTGACCTGCATTTTCAGTGCACTGAGCTCACATACTGAGCTGAAATAGCTGGTGACAAAAGAATGTCCCACATGCTGCTCTGCCAGAACCAAGGTAATTAACAGGCCAGACTCCATCTGCAATGCCTGAGCAACCTGTGATCAACAGCAGACCACAGACTTTGTTCATTACATAAAAAGACAAACCTTAGCTCTTGACCTGAGGGGAGGTGGGAGGAATCAGTGCACTGTTTCACATTAGTCAGTCTCACACAGCACTTCAGGAAAGACTTTTCACCCAGTACTAACTGCAGCTGCTAGAACACTGACCAACACCCCTGTAAAAGGAAAATCACTGTTAAGAGCAAGACTAAGTGCATGAAAGGAGCCAAAACACAAAATACCGACAACCAAGAGGCTAGGGAAACAAACATCAAACTCAACAGCCTAGCAGTTAACATTCCTCGATGCAAGGCTGTTCTCAGTGCCAGCCCCGTGCAGGGAAAGTTGAGCAGCAGTTGTGCTTCTGCTCCAAGGCACACAAGCTCCTGTCAAGAGACGGGCTGTGAATCACAGGAAATGTGGAGTGCTAAATTAACATCTGAGCAGAAGGGCCAGGAGCAGTCCCTTCCCTCCCCGCGTGCCTCCGCAAGTTGTGCAGGATGAAGTCTGTGGACAAAGACAGCAGAGTCTGTTCCTTGGCAAGAAGAGCTGCACACAAGAATTGCAGAGAGATCTTTGTCTGGCATGTCAGCACAACACCCCAGGACACAGAGTGATCCTGAGCTGGCACAGAGTGGGATTCAGGAGCACAGCTCTGCCTTCCCCAGCAGACAAAGCGCCTGCTTACCTGAGAGCCACGCCAGGCTCAGCAGGGCCCAGCAGACAGGAGAGCCGTGCAGAGCTCTGCCAGCCCTGCCCGTGCCCTGCCCGGCACCCGGGACTGGCAGGGCGCAGTACACGGCGCCCGAGCAGAGCCCCGAGCCCTGCCAGCGCTGCTCTAGCACACAGAGCCCCGGCAGCCCCGCAGCCCACCAGCAGCAACATCCATGGTTACAGCTCCCAGCCTCACGATGCGAGCAGGCTCGGATAAATATAGGCTTTAGCAGCACCCTGACTGACAGAGCGCACAGGAGGAACGAGGCTGCCTCGCCGCAAAGCACTGACTCCAAACCCCAGCATTTCCCAGAGACACAAGGATGGCAAGCCCTGACCAGAGTCCAGTGTCTGCGTTGAGACAAGAGAGCGTTTCTGTCCATCTCCAGAGTCAGAACCTCACCGGGGAAACCGACTGCTCTGACCACGCCGGGCCACTGGCTTGTACAGGAACCGTGGCAGCAGCAGGGCAGACACGGGGCAGATACACCCTGTGCTTCTCCAAGGTGTGCCCTTCTGCTGCGGGGCACCTTCTCGCACCGCACAGCCCCCGCCACCGCGCCCGGGGCGCACTCGCCGGGTGCCGCCCGAAGGCTGCGAGCGGCCCGGGAGCGGGGACAGCCCGCGGACCCCGCACCATCCGGTCCCGCTGCCGGAGCAGCTCCGGGCCCGGACACTTGTTGCGGAGCCGGGGCGAGGAGCCCCGGGACACCGCCTGCCCCCGCGGCGACACCGGCCCCGGCCCGGCAGCTCCCCCGTCCCCGCTGTGCCGCGACCACGGCGCCCGCCCACCCGCTCGGGCTGAGCCCTCGCTCCGCGGCCT
>VXBU01000314.1:497276-551284 GCA_013400315.1 Bombycilla garrulus
TTTTTTTTTTTTTTCTTTTTTTGGTAACACCATAACCACTTGGTAACTTTTTAAGAACCAGTATTTTTTGATGAAGGACAAGACACTCCCCCCGTACCCCCAGTGTATATAACCCGCCTGTAGAAGGTGTAACTATGCAATAATGCAGTATCCCAGTAGTTGTGAAGCAGCTGCTTCTCCCCAGCACAATGACAATTTGCAATGCCTGCGAGATTAACAGTGTCCATGAAAGGCAGGGGTAGCCATTTCAAGCCCCAGCCCTGTTTACAGAGCAGCTATGCACTCAAGCACCTGTTAATATGACTCTTAACAACTGCTTTTCAAGAGAACTGTGACTAATAGCAGGCACTTGTCAGCTGATACAATGGTGGCCTGTCCCAGGGCCGTCCATCGACAGGTGTGTGCCAAAAGCCCTATTTATGGGTATTGACAGGTGCCTCCTGAATGCATCTTTCTTTGGACATTGTTTTCATGGAATCATTACAAAGAGGATGTTTACATTTCAAAGGTACACTGGTATTTATATTTTTGTGCCACAATTTTGTACTGATGAAACTTTTTATATAATTATATACAATTTATTGATATTCAATAAAATCGTTAATTTATAGTGGAGTTTTGTGGGTGCTTGGGGTGAGCGTGCGGCTGTAAGGGGAGAGTGCTGGGCTCAGCTCTCCTCCCACCTGGTGCTCTTGTCCTCTGGCTGCAGGTGACTGGGAAGTGGCGTTTGCCCGCGGGCATGTGTGCAGCAGCGGGGGAGGAAAAGCCAGGCTGGTCAGGTCCTGCCAGAGGGCTGGGGCTGTGCTGGATCCCCCAGGGCCCGCGTGGGAAAGCTCAAGAGCTGGCCCTGTCCCTCCCAGGGTGGGTGCTGTGTCCCCACTCAGCTGCTGGGGCACCTGCGGCTGGCCGGTGTCCCTGACCCTCCCTGGGGAGCCGCTCTGTGCCCCAGCACGGGGCACGGTCCCTCTGGGGTGGCAGAGCTGCCTCTGGCTCTGGGCAGGACCCTGAGGCTCCCCAGGGACACCTCCAGCTGCAGGGTGAAAGAGACCAGTTTTGTGACCCGATGGGGGTGGTGGCAGCAGAGCTGGAACACCCGCTGTCACCCCTGTCACCACAGAGCTCCTCAGCGGCTGTCCCGGCCCAGGGGACACCACAGGAGGGGCGGTCCCGGCCTGCGGACACCTCGGAGCAGGTGCTGTGGGGTACTCAGTGTTGGCCTCGAGGGTTTCCATAGTGGAGCTCCCAGGGCCCCGACCCACCTGCCTTGCACCTTCCCAGCCTCCTCCAAACCTGCGGTGCCTCACAGAGGCTGCACCCGGGCTTCCTGCCCGCCTCCCCAGGGGCTGGGATTTTGTCCCTGTGCAGTTCCTCGGTGCCATCTCCCGGACGTTGCTTTCGGGGAGTGAAAGGGCAGCGTCCTCAAGCTCTCATCCCCCTCCAGCCCGCAGGCGTCCGGCTCCCTGCGCCTGTCCCAGGGCTGCTCGGAGCAGGAAGATGTGTGTGGCTGTAAAAGTCAGCAGAGCTGCTGCTCGGCCCTTCTTTAATTAAGAGCTCACCCGGTATAAACTGACTTTCCCAGCCGAATTGGACTCATTACTCGATTATTAAGCAGGGCAGGAAGTTTTGGGTTTGCTCTTGTGTGTGCTTTTCTTCCTTTTCCCAACAGGAAGCGGGGGAGGGGCACTAATTACTTTCAGCTTTCCATCCATAAAATCCTGGAGCTGCAAAAGCAGCTAAATAGTTAAAAAAAAAGAGAGAGAGAAAAAAGAGACCAGTTTTGAGAAGGGAGCTGGGAAGGAGGATTGAGGAGTGCTGGGAGCCCCGGCCAGGGGCTCTGCTGCTCCCACATGTCCCATCCCACACCAGGGCTGTGCCTTGTCCCCTCCCATGCATGCCAGGGCTGTCACCACACGGGGCCCCGACCCTTTCCGTGTCATCCAGGCTCCCGCTCCGTCCCCACCCTGGCACCCGCGGGGCCCCTGCCAGCTCCCTCTCAATGGGCTTCAAGTGATGTTGGTCAGGCCGGCGGTGAGAGCTGTGAGAAATCTCCTCCTCAGCGAGCCTTGCTGCGCTCAGCTGAGCTCCTGGCTTTGTCCAGAGCCTGGCTGCGACGCCAGGCCTTTAGAGGGAAGGTATAAACCGGGTGGAGAGCAGCCTAGGCTCGGCTGACAAATCCTGCTGGCATTCAAACACAAATGCAGCCTTAAAACACTGGAAAAAAGAAATGCTGCCTGTTCTGAATCACAAAAGCACAGCCCACTGGCACTCGGGCTGCTGCTGCATCTGCTTCTTGCGCTGCCCAGCAGCCTGTGCCCTGGGGACACAGCTCTCAGGTGATGTCCCACCCCCTGGGCCAGTGCCTCAGACCTCCCCAGGTGTCCCCAGGTCTGGACCAGCTGCTGTCCCATCGCAGGTGATGAATGTGCTCCGGATCTCTCTTTTTCTGACCAGCTGCTCAATTTACTACAGCAAAAGTATTTATTTTTTCTACCTGAGGGATGTTGGGGTTGAGCAGAGGGCCAAGGACCTTGGCCAGGACACCCTCGGGTCCAGCTCAAGCCAGCTCCACACAAGGGTGATCCTGTCTGGCCTTTCTCCACCCCTGCAGACCTTCGGGGCTCTGCGATGGAGAAAAGCACCAGGAGCTGGGCCTGAGGATGAGTGGCAATTTCTTCTTCATTTCCTTTTCTGCAGGAAAGCTGCAGGGCAGCATCCCTGGCAGCAGTGCCGCGGTGCCCTGCCCCTGGTCCCACGTGCTCAGCCGGGCAACCAGCTCTGCTCAGCGCAGCCCGGGGTCCCTGGCAGAAGCTCAGCAATTCCCCCATCAGTTCAGTGCCCCAGGACCCGGAGTCCCCGCAGGGCCCGGCCCGGCAGCGCTCGGGGTGGGAGCGGGGGCGATAGCGGAGGAACCATTTGGTGACCACCTTGTGTGACCATCTGTAACAGATTACGGTGTCAGGCTCGTAAAAGCCGGGATTCAATCACGCTCCCGGCAGGTAGCGGGGCCCCGCGGGCCGGGCCGGGCGCAGCCTGTGCGGGTCCGGGGCTGGCTCTGCTCCGGCTCCGGCTCTGCCGCGCTCCCCGGGCCCTGCCGAGCGTTTGAACTCCGCTCTTTCATTTCCACGGAACTCCATGGAACCTTTAAACGAGCACGTTCGTCCCCTCAGCTCCTGGAGCCCTTTCAAAGGCTCCAGGGAAACCACAAAGTGCCTTTTCTTCCCTGAGGGCTGGTGTTTCCCCCCTCCCTGACCCGATGTAGAATGAAGGGTGTTGGGAAACTCACCCTGCGGTGGGAGCCCCCTGGGGCAGACCCACGTTGAGATACCGGGTTAAAAAGAGCTTTAAGGCTTCCATGCTACCATTTGAACTCCTCCTGCCCTGTCTCTGCAAGCATCTGGAGCATCCCAGAGGGGATGGGAAGGAAAGCAGGAGGATTACAGCCACCTTTGCAAAGGCTGAGCTTCATCTCCTCAGACATTTAAGGGACTGAGTTCCCAAAATGTCCTTTTTCACCCCTTTCTGCCCCCATCTCTCCCAAGGACAGGCAGTTGCACACCTGGTCCTCGTGCTGTGAGGGTGAAGAGGAGCTCTGGGGCACCCAGAATGACTCCTTCCCACCTCCAGAGTGGTAGAAAGCAAAAACATTTCCACTTTCTTTTCCTATCACTGCAAACTTACCTGATAGAAATATTCTCATGATTGTGTGATCTCCTGCATCCCCCCCAGCCTCTGCAGGAGCACTTCCAGCGTCTGAGCGTGCAGCCCCCAGAGAAGGCAGCCAGAGCTCAGCCCTGACAAAGTGTAGCAGCCTTATTCTTCTTTTGGCTCTTGCCTTAGCTAGGAAAAGCTGAACAAACGAACAGAAACCAGGCAGAATCCTGGGACAGGCCCTGGAGTTACTGAAATCAATCGCTGGGCTGCTCCTGGTGTGGGGAAGGAACCACCGGAGCTTAGGGCAGAAGCTGGGATGGCTCCTGGGGTGACCTGCAGGGACACCAGGGTTCCCAGCTGGGGTGCAGGAGGCCTCGGAAGGGGCGTGAGCCTTTCCTGGTGCGGACAAGGGCAGCAGGTGCCGGCCAGGGCTCAGCCTGTCAGCAGCAGCCCGGGTGAGAGCCTGTCCATTAGCAGCTCGCCATGAGGAGCGGATCACAAACAAGCTGCAGGTGTAGCTATTGTTTTTCTGCCTCTGGGCTATTGACATGAGCAACAATCTCAAATTAATCTTTGATTAGATGATGGACTGGCAGCGTGGGGCTGGGGAGGTGCAAGCCTTGCAGATAAAGCACAGCACAGGCAGAGGGGAAGGGCCGGGCTGCCCTGGGGAAGGGCCCTGAGGTTGGAGGGCTGCAGTAAAGGTGATGTCTCCCTGTGGACGCAGGTGGTGCGGGTGGCAGCAGCACTGTGGTCTTGCACTGCCTGCTCTCACCTTTCCAGGCATCTCCTGCCCCAGGGAGCGCCCCTGCCCGCCCCCAGAGCAGCGGGACGGGACACAGGGGTGGTGTCCCCCTCAGCACAGGCTCACCGTGCCCCGCACAGCACCAGCCGCCCGCCATGAGGCTGGCACGGCTGATTCCTTTACCTGAGCGTGGGCACTGGCACACGGGCCACCAGCACACGCACGGCGGTGGCCACTGTCCTCTCTGCTGTAAGAGGTGCCAGAGGGAGCCACCAGCCTGTGCAACCCGCCCTATAACAGCAATGCTGTGCTGTAACTCATTGGAGATCTGCCTAGAAAACCATCAGAAAGTATTTTAAATCTAGCATAATATACATATGCATGGGTCACCTTCTGTTTTACTGGGCTCCCTGAAAGCAATGTGAGGCCTGTTTTACTTTTCCCAATAAAAAGGCTCACGTTTCACATGGAGGAGATTGGCGGCTCCCGAGCTAATTAGCCCGGGTTTCCCTCCACCTCCGCATTTTCCACGCAGGGTTATGCTGGCGACACTTTGTCTGTGGCTGCTCTGGGAGGACGCTGCTGCTGAGCCTCGTTTGCCACGATGTGCTGGAGGCAGAGCGGGGCAGGGCGAGGAAGTGGCGGCGTGTTGTGGCACGGAGTCATGGCCCGTTATAAAGAGCTTCAAGGGCCTGCATTATGTCATTACTCAATTAGCCTGTTGGTAATAGCACTTCATTAGAAAGACAGTTCCTATTCACTGGCCTTAATCCACTTTCTGAAGCCAGGCCTAGAGCCATTGATCGCCTTTCCCGCTTTCCTGATGAGGCAGAAAGTGGTTTTGGAGAGCGGCCCTGCAGCGGGGGGAGCGATCTGCTGCTGTGGCCAGGGCAGCTCCTGCCACTCTGAGACGGGCGGGGAGGCAGCCCGGCCACTCCGGGACAGTGGGGCGGGCAGAGCACCTGCCCTTCTCGGAAACCAGGCTGTTATCGGGGAGCAGGGGAGCTCTGGTGTGAAGCCGTCGGTGGCTACAGGACGTGAGCTCTCCCCACCCAGCCGGAGGTGAGTCCGTGCCAGGGCTCCTGTGGGACCATGGGCTCGGGCACTGGGGAGCTAGAAGGAAAAGCCACTCATTTTATTTCTTTTTTATTTCCTCCCCCAGGCTCTGTGACACGCAGTGCTCGGTGGAAAGCGAAGCGCGGTAGGAAGCGGTGCGAGGGCCGCGGGCAGGAAGCCGATGTGTGTCAGGAGAGGAAGTCGGGGACCGAGGGACGGCGGGAGCTGCCCTGCCCGCCGGCAGTCAGGGCTGAGCGGGGCAGGAAGCACACAGAGCCCTTCCTCTGCCTGTGAGGGCGGCTGCTGCCAGCCGAGGCGGTGGCAGTGAATGCAGAGGGGCAGGGAGCTCGCAGCCCAGCCCAGGGGAGCACCGCCGTGCTGGAAATGGTCCCTGTGTCCTGCCCCGCTCCAGCGGGCTTCAAAGCCTCTGGGGTCCTGCAGGGAACTGGTCCCCCAAGCCCCCTCAGCACAATGGCCAGAGCATCCTCAAGTGTGGCCCAGGGCTGGGGGCCTCAGCCTGCCTGCTACAGCCTCATCCACACATCCACCTTCCCAGGGCACCCCTCAGCCGGGTGTCCCCTTCATGCCGTGGGAGGAGCTGGGCTTCCCTGTCCCATAGAAAAATAACCTTTGCTAGAATTGTGAAGGATTCATCTTATGACAGAAGTTACTTTATGTCAAAAGAAGAACAGGGGTAAGAGAGTTTACTGCCCTGGTTACAGCAGCTGCTGTCTGTGATCAATATAATCTAAATCCCCCCCCTAAACCTCACTGTTCAGCAATAACCTTTCCATCATCACTTCCACAGAGCTGGAGGGCAGCAACGTGCGGCCCACACTTGCTGGAAAAATTCATAGTCATTGGTGGTTGTGACTCAGATGAGGGCCTGAATGCAGATGCTCTGGTAGATGGTAAATGGTTTCCTTCCAATGGTCTTCAGAGCATCCCGGGAGCCAAAACAGCAACTGGCACGTGCCTGTGGGACAGTCCCTGCAGGCTGCTGGGAAGAAAGGGAGGGCTGGCATGTCACATGCCATCACCCAGCGGAAACTTCAAATCTTCCACAATTTAAGCAAACACCTTGTTTTCATTCAAACCCTTCTGCCACCATTTCATACTGCTGGCTACTTCTCTCCAAAAGGAAATAGTTGTCCCATAAATAAAGGGTGGTGGGAGGGAGCGTGGGGGAGGCTGTGAGCGCAGATGCAGGAAGCTTTTCCCGGCGTGCTCAGGGCTGGAGAGCCCCAGAGATGCTCCCTGGTACCACGTGTGCCAAGGAACTGCTGGGACGTGGCCACACCTGGGGCAACCCCAGCCTTCCCTCCTCACCCCCTGCATCCCCCCCACGAGCAGGGAGCGCTCAGCTGGGGGTGCTGAGGGCAGTCCCTGCC
The DNA here is from genome assembly GCA_013400315.1 of Bombycilla garrulus. NCBI lineage: Eukaryota > Metazoa > Chordata > Aves > Passeriformes > Bombycillidae > Bombycilla > Bombycilla garrulus. Next base: position 504,120 of record VXBU01000314.1, read on the forward strand.
ACGAGCCCGGGGCTGGGGTCCTGGCACCACAGCTGTTCCCACTGCAGGGAGATGATGGGAGAGGTCTTGCACTGATGGGAGAGACCTGCAAAGGCACCACGTGGCGCTGAGGGAGGGCAGGCCAGCAGAGCGGGGAGCAGCTGGGTGGTGCAGGTATCGCATTCCCCCTGCGACATCCGCTCTGCATCCCTGGCCATGGCAGCGATCTCCTCACGCACCGTGGGGAGCATTGCAGTGCAGCTGCAGCCCCGAGGAGCTCTGAGCCCTGCGCTGGGCAGCTGGTGACACAGCACGATCCGCTTTAACATCCAGGCAGAAATCGTGATGGTTCGAGGGACCTTGAGGTGCAAAATAAGAGGCAAACAGCAAGGGACTATAATTTCAACAAAAAAACGAAACACTTTATTGAGCAGGCAGGGGCTCGGCCGCGTCTGTGGGCCCCTGGCATCCCTGGCACTGAGCTCACTGTGGGTGTGCAGCAGAGCCGGGCTTTGTAGTGCTCCCTGCCCCTTGCCAAGGCCAGAATTGACAGGCTCTTGCTTGGCATCACCCATCCTTGCCTGCGGATGGGGGGAGATGGCAGCGCTGGCACAGCGGTGGGAATGGTGACAGTGTGGGAGCTGGGGAGTGGCAGTGCATGGCCTCTGGGACAGCATGAAGATTTTGGATGTCTGTTATCAGCGAGGACCAGGGAGAATACTGTGATTAAACACAAGGAAAATAATAATGGCTAATGCTTCCAAAAGTAATTTGGGGAGCCTCAATTTAGAAAGCCAAAATTGAGCTCCCTTGAAGAGACAGTTTTCCAGAGGCTTCTCCAAGACGTCTGGAGGAGTCATCCGTCGTCTGGCACCAGCAGAGTTTGCCATTTCTAGGAGCTGTGGCCGGGAAGTGATAGTTAAGATTCCTGCCTGGCGCTGGGGCTGCCATCCCCGCACACGAGGAGCTGTCTCACGAACCCTGCAGCTCTGGGACGGCCAGGCTGTGCCAGCGACACCAGCATACTGCTACCCCGGGCTGGGGACGGCACCGTGAGCGAGCCTTCCCAAAATAGTGCCTGGCACCCCTCCACGCTGCTGTGCCGGGCCAAGTGTCTCTGAGACTCGCTTCCAGCTTCCCCGAGCCCCGTGGGAGGAGGAGCCTCTCTCCCTGAGCAGCGCCTTGGCCCCCCTCTGCCAGGGCAGGGCCCCCCTTCCCCTGCTGCTGCCCAGCTCTCCTGGCTCCCGGCTGAGTGAGCTGTGTACATAAAATTAGCACCCTCGCAGGAGGCTGCCAGGGAAAGCTGCCCTGCGCGGCTGCAATGGGAAGCAGATGCTCCGTGATTAAGCCCACATGGGCAGGGCAGGGCTGTCCCGAGCAGGGCCGTGGTACCCGCACCAGGGGCTGGGGCACGCGCCCGGGCAAAGGCTCCTCCGGGGAGGGACGGCTCAGGCTGGGCATCCGTGGGGGGAGCAGATGGCCAGGGCTAGGAGGGCTGGCAGGATGGGCCAGGGGAGCTGCTGCTGTGTGCAGCGCGGGGGGAAATGGGCTCCTACCCCACAGCAGCTCCCTGAGGGCAGCACCCCACGCTGCTGGGAGCCAAGCCGGACTTTTCAGCTCCGTCAGGCTGAGAGAAGTGGGCGAGGTGAGGGCTGGGAGCTGCAACCCAACGGCTCATGCTGCTGGGGATGAAACCCTGGCGGCCGGGAAGCAGGAAGGGCCGTCCCCAGAGCAGCCCCAGCACAGCATCCCCAGCCAATGCCGCTCGCAGCCCACGGGTACATCTGGCCCCAGGCAGCAGCCTGGCTGCCCAGCGCTGCCCTGCACGCAGCCCCGCTCCCTGAGGCTCCGCTCTCCTCCTGCAGCACGGGCTGCAGCACAGCTCCAAAGTCCAGGGCCCGGTGACCCTGTCCGGGCCCCTGCGCAGGCCAGGCCGGCTGCAGGGCCGGGAGGTGGCTGGTGTGCAGGGAGAGCCCTGCAGGAGAGCTCTGTAACCCGAGCGCCATCTCCTAGATAACATCTGCCAAAGGGGGCGCTTTGCAGGGTCAGGTCTCCGGGGGCTCGCTGACCCCTCTGAACACAGCCCGGGACCCCGGCACCAGCGGGCGAGGGGAGCACACTCACTGGTGCTGCTGGCTTTGATTCTTCTTTTCTTCCCTTTCAGGGCTTTGTCCCTGAAGGGGGGAAGTCCCCACTTATCTCCTGCCCTCTCCAGCCTCCCCAGTGTGGTTTCTCCAGCCTCGCAAGGAGGGATGGCCATTTCTGTTTCTTCTCAAGGCATTTTTCCACCCACCCTCTCTGGCCCTGGTGGGAATTGTCAGCTTTGAGATAACTAGAAGGATGGATTGTCGTACAGGATGTAGCATGAAGCCCAAGTGCTATTTGCAGGCAACTTTAATAAGTAATAATAAGGAGAGAGAACTCCAAAGGAAGTAACCTGGTACAGCAGACAAGGCAGATTTATCAAGGCAGGGAGGAAATACTCCCCAGAAATGAATCTGGCATGAGTTCCTGCACACCAGTCCCACGATCCTGTCTGCCACCACAGGCAACTCTTATCTGAAACAGTCCAGTGTTTAAAATAGACTGGAAAATAAATAGTCTTCCAGCACGACTGATCCTCCAGAGCCTGCAGTTCATCCCAGCAGCATTTACAGTTTTCTCTGGAGTGTTTCCGACATGTACTTCAAGACCTTCCAACTCTTTTCTCCTCCCCTGCTTGTGACATTAATGAACCTTTAGGGATTCTTAAAGCACATTTTATGTGGATGTATTTTTAAGCAGGAGAAGGAGAGCGGTTCCCAGCGTGGGGTGGATGCGGAGTGGCTTTGTGAGGAGCACTCCAAACAGGAATCCATCAAGCGCCAGGGCTAAGTGTGGCTGCGGCAGCTTGCTCGTGTGAAGTTGTTTAATGTTCATTGTTCACAGCTGTGTCACCCTAATAGAGTATTTTATTGTTTTTCCAGTTGTACTTAAACCCATCATTCATTATCCTGCCCAGCCAGCGAGTGCCTCACCTTTAATTGATGACACCAGACAAAATGCCTGGTCAAAGTTTCCAGTGTCTCCACCACAACTGGGACTGGCTCTCTGCCACCCCAGACCCTGCCAGAGCAGCTCAGCCCCTGTGAGTGACCTGGAGGATAAGGGGGACAAGGCCGCCGGGAGCTCCGGTCCCTCGTGGTGCAGCTCAGGGGCTGTGGCAGCAGACCTGGCACAGAGCACAGGGTGTCCCTGGGCTGGGACATGAGCTCAGGCAGACACCCTGAGAAGCCAGGGTTCCACAAGCCACCCAGTGGGTCATGGGGAGGATCAGGCTGAGTGGCAGCAAAGCCCCTGGGGCCACCGTGCCCTCCTGGAGTGCCCAGGGCCATTGCCCCGGCAGGGACAGGGGCTGGCACAGGGGAGGCCCAACAGCCCCCGCTCTGGCAGCGGTGCTGCCTCACGCAGGTGCCCCTCGCTGCCTCTGGCAGCCTCCAGATGAACCTTTTCGGCCAGCAGAGCCCTCTCCCCATGTTGTCCCAGCGTGCCTGTCCCATGTCCTACCCCGAGGCACCCCAAAGCCCATCTGCCCACAGGCCCATGAGTGACACCCTCGTACGACAGCAAACTGCAGTGACCAAGTGCATTTGCTGAAAAACAGCCTCTTTGGCAGGCAGGGCAGGCTTCCTGCTCCGTGTAAGGCCTGACAGACTCTCTACAGTAGTTAAAAGGGACAGCATTAAAGAAAAAGAACTTAAACAACCCCAAAGTGAAGGGCCTGTAATTTATTTACTCCCCTCAATGAATGCTGGTTGCAAATCACTGTATAAAAATAACTCCTTTCTCCAACTTTTGATCTCTGATATTCCTGTATTTCCCTGGGGAAAATGTAAATCTATGAACTTATTACTAATGTTTCCTGTCCCTGACAGTGGAGCCAGTTGATATTTTACTTGAGAAGCTGGAGAAAAAAAAAAAGTAGCATAAACTTAATGACTGCAGACTGTTTCCAATCTTAGTTTCACTTTTCAGATGTAGAGTTTCCATCTTACAACAGGGAGAGAGAGATTTTTAAATAAAACATGATTTAACTTCAGCCAAACTTCCTCCTGGTGTTTATGCTTTTGGCTCGGGGTTTGATCCAGTTAAAGCTGGTTCCCTTTGAAGCAGCCCCGGCTCATCACTGCGCACCGTCACGACGGCTTGGAAATTGTCTGTTCCGCTTCTGGATCCGAGCTCCCCGGCCTCCGGCTGCCTCGTGCCCTCCTGCCGCGCCCTGCCTCGGCGAGCGGTGCCCAGCTGCTGCTCACCCCCGTGGGCAGGGTGGGTGACAGTCAGTGTGGTGACACCTGCGCTGGCTGGCTGTCCCCTGGGCACCGCTGGGGCTTGGCCGCTGCAAGCTTGGCTGGCAGAACAGCTCCAGGCACTGCTGCCCCAGCCACAGTCCTTTAGTAGCCCCAAAGCCACATGCAGGAGTGGCTAGTGGGCAAGTGCAGGGCAGGAACTCAGGGGTCCGAAAAATATTCAGAAATTTCCAAATTGTCTCATTTTAGTGTGTTCCCTCCTAAAATTAAACATGTTTCTAGTTCACAACAGGCTTGGCTTGGAAGTGCAAACGCTTTAGTGGCAGCTCTGCTCCCCAGGTACAGAAAAATTCTCCAGCTTTTTCTGTTTTTTTCCTATTTCTGGATAGAAAAGAATCCCCCAGAAATGTCAGAGCAGAGGGAGACAGCGTCCTGCAGCACCAGCACGGGGAAGCTGCAGGCCCGGCCCAGGCCCTGCACAAAGGGCCCCTTCGGCCTGTTCCTCCTGCCCGTCCCGCAGAGCCCCACGGGGACCCTGAGCTCCTGTCCTGCACTCTGTGCCCACCCTGCCGAGCTGTGGCACTGCTGTTCCTGTCCGCTCTGGGGTCAGGGCCGGAGGGGCAGGGCCCGAGCCGGGCATTGCCCGGGGAGGGAGCAGAACTGACGCCAGGCACGGAACTCACCTCCCACAGGAGCAATTCAGGCTCTGCTGCGGCATCAGCCAAAACACAGGGAATAAAAGGAACTTTAACGGGGTCTAAGTTGAGCTGTGCACCCTGGAGGATTCCCGGCTGCCTGTGTTCGTGTCAGATAAACAGCCCTGTGACTGCAGTAATGTTTAACATCCCCTCTCATTATCTCTCTGGCATCCCGGGCTCCTGCAGGGATTGCAGCCGGGCCCCAGCCACGTCTTCCCCCCGTCCCCGTCCTGCTGGCTGGGCTGCAGCAGCGCTGGGACAGCCATCCCACCACTGCTGGGGGCACAGTAGGAGACAGTTGGAAGCACCATGCTTTTATTTTCATTTCCCTTCATGGTAAGTACAGCTCGGCACAAACTCACTTCCCAGCCACGGCCAACCACGGGACAGGGCCACAGCAGGTCCTGGCAGCACCCACGGGGTCCTGCAGCACCGCAGCTCTGCACAGCCCTGCCCCACGCCAGGCAAGCTTTCCTCCACTGATCCTTACATACCTAAATAGGCCAAAGAAGAGAAGGAAAAGCCCAGGGGAGGAAATGGCCCATCCCCAGCAGCCAGTACACATTTCCTCTGTCGAGTGGCCAGGAAGGGCTTGAGTGGATAGTGGAGCCACCTCCATGCTGAGTCCTGGAGCTCTGGCTCCCATTCCTATTTTCCAGCCCACTTTGACATGCAGTGGTGCATGAAACACATTCTCTACGCAGGGTTCCAAGCACCCTTTTCACCATATCCCCCTGGATCTCAGTGGGGATAGCCAGAGCGGCCCCTCTTCCAGGGCTGCCAGGCTGTGCTACAGCCACATGTGGGCTCATCCCCCAGCCGTGGAATTCCCTCAGAGGCCATAAAATGGGCTGGGAGCCTGACTGCATCAGTTTGGGATGAGGGTGTGATTTCTCTGGAAGGTGAGGGTCAGCAGCCCAGGAAGTGGGGAGGTGTCCAACACACCAGGCCCTCTCAGCCTGGCTGCTGAGGAACAAAGGCCAAAATTCCCCTCCTGGCTCCCAGCCACTGACCCTGGGAGCCACCATGACAGGAGCAGAGGAGCGGGGGTTCTGTGGGAAGTCTGGGATGTTTGGGCGAGTACAAACCGTGGCTTTTGCTGGTGCACTGGTCACTTGAAGAGCTCAGGGTTTCACAGACACCCCCTCTTCAACCCCTGATGGGGCACAGGGAACCACAAGTCATCTGAGAGGTTTTCATATGTCCCCAAAGCAAAACGGTGCCGTGTAGGTGGAGCTGGGAGTGGTGGGTGAGCAGGGACCCCACTGCAGCCCGGGCTCCGGCCAGGGCACAGCCCCTGCCCCACAGCCCTGCTGCCAGGCAGGCCCTGCAGCCTGATGCTGGTGTGAGTCGGGGAGCTGGAAAGTTTCCTGCATACCAGTGTGAGCAGGAATGTTATTTACTGAGCGAGGGAGAGGTCTGACAGCGGAGAGCGGCTCCCGGCCGGCTCTTCCCCATGTATGGATGTGCCCGGTGTTACTCAGCAGGATGCGGCACAGACCAGGCACCGGCGCCGGGGCCGGCTCCCCGCGCGGGCGGCTGCTGGGGACGGGGCTCCTCCCGTGCCCCGAGCTGCCAGCCGGGCTCTGGGGGCACAACAGCTCCGTGCACCTGCCCCGAGCCCGGCTGGCCCTGTGCTGGGCCGGGATTGCTCCTCGGCATCCCCTGGGCTCAGCGAGGCTTTGCAGAGGCGAGGGGACACAGGTGGGACGTGACCGGGAACACGTGGCCCTGGGGATGCACCGGGGCGAGGGGAGGCTGCCTTCCCCAGGAGCAGGATGAGAGGAGCGTCACACCAAAAAGAAACCCAAACCCACACTTTCCCTTAATAAGCCTCCTTCAGCTCAAAGCAAATATTTTTATAGAAGTGGGATTTCACTTCCCATTTGTATTTCTGACATTTGTTGAAAACTGACAGCCTGTTCAAAGGGAACCGCTGTTTCCCGAACCTGTGGACTTTTCCCAGCCCCGTGGTGGCCCCGGGGAAGCCCGTCCGTGTTCCTCCTGTGCCCAGGGCTGCCCGCAGGTGGGGGATGCCCGCCGCCCTCGGCCTCCCTCCTCCCCTCGGGACAATCCTTGGTCATGGAGGGGCGGATTCTCCTGAGTCACGGGCACATCCGAAGGTCCTGCTCTTCTCCCCAAGGGCTTCAAAGGCTTTGCAAACAGGAATAGCTGCAGCCCCAGAGCTAAGTCAACAGAGCCTCCCATGCCGAGGGGGACGGGCATGGGTGGTGCAGGTCCCAGCAGCCGGGCTGCCCTCGCTGGTGTGCACCGTGCACGGACAAGCAATTAAAATGAAACACAGGCACTTTTCTTCTCCTGCGTCCAAATTCTGTTGTTTCCCCTCCTCTTGGATTCTCTCACTGCTTCCCCTGCACCATCGTCCCTGGGCTGCTGATATTCCTGGAGCAGCCCCCGCCGGCACCGAGAGCGGGCGGGAAGGGAGAAGGGATGGAATTAGCCCTGAGCAGGAGGCACTGTGAGGGTGGCTGAGCAGATGCGAGCGTTTCCCAGCGGTGCCTGGCCGGGGAAGTTCAGCGTGACTCATGTGCTTCCCCAGGCTCTGAATCGCAGCATTGTGCTGAGAAATCACAAACACGCTGGCATGGTCGCGGCGCAGCAACATCCCTGCCGGGTGCCCGCAGCACCGCAGCCTCCCCGGAGCCCCGAGGGGAGCGCTCTGGGGAGGAAAGCAGCGGCTCCTCCTGGAGCAGGCGCCTGCTCCGAGGCCTGGCTGTGCCGCCGAGCACTTTGGCAGCTCAGAGAGCTCAGAGCTCTCCAGCAGCTACTTCAGAGCGCCTCTCTTTTCCTTGGCATCCTGGGGAGCAAACACGCTGTGCAGGCAGCCGTGCATACGTGTGCTCCCTCAGCAAACAAGTCGGGGGAAAAAAACGAAGCCAAGAGGAGCCTTCTCGCGGCGCCCCTCTGCCAGCACCACACCTCCCCGCGTGCCGAGTACACAGTTTATTTTCCTTCCCATTAAAGTCTCCCCACCGGCCTGGCTCTGGGAAACTCAATTTATGCGCGGAGCCCTGGTGTATTATTGCTAGCGGGAACAGAGCGGGGCAGTCAGCGCGGAGGCGGCTCCACAGCCGAACAAGCCGCTCTTTGCGCCGAGCGGGGACGGGAAGTCCCCGTGCAGACAGAAAGTCTGGGGCTGCGCCGCCACGGCCGCGGCCACCGCGGGGCCAGCACGACCCGCCGGGGGCGTGGGGGCTGCAGCCCCGCCGGGCAGGCTGAGGGGAGGGGGCTGCTGCAGGGCTGGAGCCTCGGGCCGGCCCCAGAGGCACCTCCTGCGCATCCCGGGGCAGTGCCGGGGTTCCCCAAGGCGTGGAGAATGGAATCACCCTCTGCCAGCTGGGCTAAAAACTGGGAGGGCAAAGGATGGAGGGATGAGGGGTGATCCTGAGCACCCCTAAACCTGTCCCAGTGAACGCCCCAGTGGGGACCGGGAGGACGGGGCTGAGCACAGGGCAGATCCGTGCACAGGGCATTCCCAGCGCTGTGCCAGGTGCTTTCCAGCTGTTTCCGTGTGCCTGGGCTGGCTGCACCAGTACCTGCTGTACTTCCCCCCCGCAGGGCTGGTGCAGCACAGGGAAAAGCAACGTCCGTGCTTCTGCCACAGGATCCCACCTGGCCTCCACCACCTCCTCCTACACCCGCTTTGTGTGACCTCAGACAAGCCAAATCCCCAGCGCCTGGTGCGAGCAGGAGGTGACCTGCCATCCCACAGCTGGTTTTTCCTTGCTCTGCAAGGTTACAATAGCTCCTTGTTCCTCTGTGCGCCCCACTCCTCTCCTGTATCACATCCTACACGGCCGCTTTGCAGTGACCTCATCTTTCTTATTTTCCATGCCTCCTGCTGAAACCGAGGCCACATTCTGAGCCCCAGCCTCTGCCCCATGCCCGTGCTGGGGGTGCTGGATGGGAGGGGGGTCTCAGAGCCCAGCCTGCCCCCTTGCCCCAGCACCCACAGGGACCCACACAACCAGAGTGCAGCCTGGGGAGGTTTGCAAGTGTGCCTAAAGGGCCATCTGTGAAATACATTTGCAGCTTTTCCCTGCATTTTTAACCCCTTTATCCCCACTCAGCCTCAGTCTGCCCTGAGATGCTGAGCACCCCCTCCCAGCTCTAGCGTTTTCTCGGGGCACACAATGACTCTGTAGGGCGCTGCCCTTTGAGGGACCTCACTCCAGATGTATTTGGTATCAGGCACCTCTTCTGTTTCACAGACCATAAATGCCTTGGAAATCCGTGCATCAAGGCTGCCTGGTGGCCCTGCACATGGGACTTCTCTTGCCCAGGTGGTTTAGGACAGCTTGGTATCTCCGTGTTATTTTGGCTTCTCAACGTGGCCCATTTTCCGGTGCCCTCTCCGCCCCGTCTCTTTCATGTGGTGTTCGCAGGGGCCTGGTTTGCATGAAGCAGGGGAAATCACCAAAGGCTTTCATCCCCTGGGGCCTGGGACCTTCACACGCAGCCGGGCTGTGGTTAGCCAGAAGAAAACATTTGTGGTAGCCAAGGGCTGGTGAGAAACCCAGAGAGCTGTCCTCTGCTGGCTGCGCTCATGAAGCCCAGGCAGCTGCCCAGGGGTGAGGACAGCCGCAGGCTGGATGTCACACCAGCTCCAGGCTGCATGTGGGCTGAGGGACAGGGACAGGGCTGAGCTGTGTCCCTAGGTGCCACTCAGTTTCTGCATGCCTGAGGAGCTCCTCAGGGGCACAAACACCCCGGGGGCCTCAGGGCCTGCGGCTGGCAGTGCCTCCAGGGGGGTGACAGTGACCCTCTGGCAGGACTCGATTGCTCACACCTGGGCACGGGAGCAGCTGAAAGCCATTTGCCTTTGAGCTTCCCACTGAAATGGGACCTTCCTCTTGCCCTGCCTGACTCAGGCATCAGCTGGGGAGGGAAGGTCTCGGCTGCCACAAGGGCAGGACAGAAGCACTGTCCTAAGAACTACACTCCATCTCTGTGGCAGGACCTCGCTGGGAGATGCTGAACGAAACCCCCTCCCAACCCTGTGCTGGTGAGTCACAAACTCGGAGATGTTGCAGGACTGTCCCTGTGTCACCAGGGCAGGCAAACATGGGGTGTCTCCCGTGTCCACCTGATTAATTATTCTGAGACTTTCATATTTAAAACCATGAGGCCCTGGGAGCCCCCCAGGCAGCGGGGGGTCCACCTGTGACCCCACCTTTTGTTCCTGGGCTGGTGCCCGTCTGGCGCCCGGTGGTGCAGCCAGAGCCTGGGGAGATGTTTTGCTGAGGGCGTCAGCCTTGGAGCAGGGTGGCACATGCCTGCGAGCACCGGCATGAGCTCACGTCTGCCGGCAGCGACACAGCCTCAAGTGCCTTAAGTAGGTGTTGAAAATTCGGAGTTTCTTTCAAGAAGCTCTCGGGGTGGGAGGCAGGCGTGGCTGCAGTGATTGATAGCGTGCCCGGCACGGCTGCCTCTGGCCACGGGGCTGCTGCTGGGGGCTCTGGGGCGCACCGCTGGCCTTGTGGCCACCGAAACGCTCCTCGGGCCCTCACGACCCCAGCGCAGGGCTGGGGAGGAGCAGGCAGAGGTGCCTCCACATCACACAGAGGTGATGGTGGACACCTGGCTGGGCACCACGCTCTTCAGTCCTGCCCCTTGTACTCCAGAGCCCAGGAGCTGCCCTGAGGCTGGACACCAGTACTGCTCACTGACTGTGGTGTGTGTCCTCAGGAGGCTCCACGGCAAGAGCTGCCTCACCTTCCCCTGCTGTTGTGGTTTTCTGAGGTTCACAGAACTGCCCCCTGCATTACTCACTGCCAGCTCCCCACTGTGGTGACTGTGTTTGACACGTGGGGCTGGGCTGGCTCTGTGCCTTGGGTCCCCAAAAACACTTGAGGAAAACCAGACCCTTCCTTGTGATGCAGCCTCAGCAAGTGTCTGCCCGGAAGGACGGCGGGGTTTGGGTTGGGCAGGGGTTGGTGAATGTGCTCCCAGGGAGGTGGCGGGGACCCCTGCTCGGCCCAGGCTCTCCCCTGGGGCCTGGATCACAGCCAGGAGAGGTGGGAAGCAAAGGTGAGAAATGCACAGGGCAGAGCCCCTGTGAGACACGGTGTGTGGCAGGATCAGAGCTTCCCCAGGTGTCTGACACAGCGGTTCCCACATCCAGCTGGCGCTCGGGGCGCAGCCCTGTCACACAGGATGGTGGTTTGCAGTCTGGAGGGATCCCCTGCCCACGCAGCCCGCTGGGAGGGCGGTGATGAGCTGGGGGAGGATGCCAGGGAGAGTCATTCCCCACGCCGGGCCAGGCCCGGGGATTTCTGGGCTGCTTTCCACGCGTTTCCGTGCGCTGGAGCTGCTGGCTCCCGGCTGACAGCGCAGGCTGTTCCCCAGCCCCGGCGCCTGGCTGAGCCCTGCAGCTCCGCAGCCAAGAGCAATCCCCGTCTGTCCGTCTGTCCGTCCCTCTCCCATCCGAGCTGTGCTGATAACAGCCCTTGTGCAAGACTCCCGTGCCTGCCTTGGGGAGCTGGGGCCCAGGAGCAGGCGCTGGCAGAGCCCCCGGGCTCCCCGGGCTGCGGCTTTGGGCCCCTCGCCCGGGTCCCGAGGGTCCCAGCCCCGGGGCAGAGGAGCATCCCCTGCTCCTGGCAGTGCCAGAGGGGCTGAGCTCGCTGCTTGGCCTCAGAAATACCCCGTGGGAGGAGTGCCCCCACTGCGCCCTGTGCCAGCTTTAAATGGGAGTTCTGAGCGTTACTGTCTCCTCCTGCGCAGCAGCTTTGGGGTGAGCGCTGCTACCAGAGCTAGCAGGAATGCTTCAGAGAAATAGTGTTTCTTTAGAAAGAAAGCTGCAATCAATATGGTGGGGAAAAGTGGATTTTGAGTCATTTCTCTACTTGAAAATATGCCTTCACCATTGGAGCTCTGTAAAAAAAAAATCTATTTTTTTCCAAGTCCCAATGATATCTTTTTTTTTCCCATGAAATACAAGCTAATTAAATGCACTTAAAAACATTCTGTATGTTCAAAGTGAAAACAAAATATTTCAGAAGTGTCTGAATGAGGGTGGAAGAACTGACCAAGGCTGATCTAATCCAAGACTTGGGAATGAGCCTTGAAATTTCATTTTTCTCCTCCTTTTGAGGGGGAAATTTCAAAACCTCTACTGACCTTCTGTGTAGCCAGCTGACCTGGGTGTTACAGCGAGTATTTGGTGTCACTTGCACTGCTCTGAAGGTGCCAGGCTGAGCAGAGTGGGCACAGCCAGAGACCTGTGGGATGTGGAGATGGGGTGACAGGGACAAACGTGTCAGGGCCAAAATGCAGCACCTGCGGCCACCTGTGCAGCGCTGGGGTCAGGGCAGCAGCTGCCTGGGGTTGGTGGAGGAGTGGGGGTGGGAGACAGGGCAATACTGGGGTCCCCTGGGACATGGGGTGCTCAGGCAGTGCGGGTGCAGTCCCCAGTCCCTGCTGGTGTGGGTGAGGGAGCGGAGCAGCATGGGGACCCCAGAGACCTGCTGGGACCCGTGCCGGGCACGGTGACTCATTGTGACACCAGCAGAGATGCCCTGATGGCAGATGTTTGAGGGCCAGCTGGGATAAAAGATGATTGTTAGTGCAGCCCAGACTTGACATCATTTATTAACAGGCATTTGATTGCAACATCCTGGGCCCTTTCCAGGCAGTTGTGGCGCAGCAGGAAGCTCGGAGGAGCAGGCTCTGGAGAGGCAGCAGTACCTGCCCTCCCTCGGTGCTGCAGGGCTCTGCTGGCCCCGGGGGCCACAGCACAACAGCAGCGCTGGCTCTGCACGGCAGAGCTGCTGCTGAAACCCTGGGCTGGTGGCCAAGGCCCCGTGACGCGAGCTTGTCCCCCCAGAGCCCTTCAGGGTGACAGCCCCGTGGGCTCCAGCGCTGACCACGGCCAGGCTGCGGTGCCTTCGTGGTCCCACAGCCCGGTGGGTGACACCCCACTTCAATCTTCAGCAGGTCAGATTGCTCAAATCTTCAGGGCAGATCTGGGGCTTTCCAGGCCTTTCCTGCCCCCACAGGCGTACATCCACCAGGTCAGAACACAGGCATGGGAACCCAGAGCTGTCCCGGGCTGTGCAGAGGGACGGTCGAAAGGAGCCAATTCCTGTGGGGAAGGGATGGGCCCAACCTGTGAGGACCCTCCCACCTTTGCCGGTGGAGATAAACATCCCAATAAACACGGGCTGATGCAATTATCACATGCAGGGAGACACCAGCTTGTCTCCCTCCTGCCTGGGAGGGGAGCGGCAGGGGCTGGGGGGCCTCGGGGACCTGCAGATCACCCTCCCTGCCGCCCTGTTAATATCCAAAGTGGCTGTGATAAGAAGCAGTTGCTGGGGCCGCAGGTGGGAAGGTGTCAAGTCGTACACACGGAGCTATAAACAGTGCGTGCCCATAAACCAGATCAAAGCAGAAGGAGTTTATTTTCAGAAGGTCTGCTTCCTCCGCAGAGCCTGGAGACAAAGAGCTTTTGGGGGAAGGGGGGAAGGAGAGGGAGGAAAAAAGGGGGAGAGTTAGAGGAGGGGAAAGGATCGAGTTGGCCCTGCTGATTTCTGCTGGGTGGATCTCGCACTCTCGGCGTGAGCGGCTGCCCTGAGGGATGCTGGCTGCATCTAGCGGGTTCAGTGGGTGTGGAGAGCCGTGCCCTGGCCCTGGTGGTGGCTCAGCCTCCCGCAGTGTCCCTGGAGCAGCTGTGCCCAGGGTGCAGGGCTGTCCCCCGGGACACAGTGGGCTGGGCTCCTGTGGGCAGCCAGGACAGCGCTGCTCCCGCCTGCCTGCAGCACCTGAGCCCTCAGTCACAAGCCCTTGAGCAAACTATTGTGAAACCTTGTTGGTTTGCAGAGCCCGTCCCCACCCTCCAGCCCCCAAATCACAGGGCTCAGGCACTGCAGCGTGTGGGGGAAGCGGGTGCCCACCTGCTCCTCGGCCAGGGAGCTCGAGGTCTCTGCAGGCAGGAGGAGGAGGAAATCCAAGAGGGGGGAGGCAGCCGCATCAGGTTTGCCAGGAATGGGAGCTCGAGAGGTCAGAGAGCAGATGTTGGGCTGTGAGAGTGCGAGTCAGCTCAGAGCTGTCTGTATCCTGTGCTGCCCGGGCTCTCCTCGCCCACTGATTTGGACAGAAAATTCCCACTCCTTTCTCAATGACCGACTCTGAAACGAACCAGATGAGGTTTGAGAACTCAGGTTTGTTCCATTTGGATTCTAGATAAAGAAAATTCTCTGACTCTGCTCTACTCAGCCTGTAGCTGCAGGCTCCCACCACAGAGGGTTTGCAGTGCCCTTGCCCCTCCTTCACAGTGGTGCTGACGGGCTCAGCAGATCAGATCCCGACCACCCTTCTCCAAGCGGAGAGCAAGAGCTCCTGGGTGTGCTCCAGTCCACCAGCACGGTGCTTCCAGCAGCACTTTGGTGTCAGGAGGCGCCAGAGCCATGTGCTCCCCTGTGCCCTCACAGCCTGGTCTCTCCAGCGGGCGGGGTACATCCCAGGGGAGCGGCCGCATCAGGCTTAGGGCAACATCTGCGCCCGCACTGCCAGCAGCCCTGCGTGCTGCCCGCCCTGGGTGCTGCCAGCTCGTCCCTCTGCTCTCGCCCTGTGCTGTGCAGGGGCTGTGCCTGTGGCTCTGCCGGGGCACGTGGCCCTGGGGGGTTTTCCTAACCAGCCTTGCAGAGGGCAGGCACGGATCTTTGGGGATCTCACACTGGGCCTGTAACTGGCTTTGCTCCATCCCAGCAGCACGGGAGCTGCTCTGCTGATCCCACAGCCTCTCCTGGGGTGTGCTGGCTCCTGCCTTGCAGGGCTCCCTCCCATAGGCCTTGGGTTTAAGCCACAGCAGTTAAAGGCCCAGATTTTTCCAGGATTGCTTTTCCTGCAGCCCCCAGCAGCTTCCTGAGCCTGTCTTTGGGGTGAAGTAAGAGTACTGGGCTCACTTTCCCCGGGAAGGCGGCAGCGCCGCTCCCACACCGCCCTGGCAGCACCTGCTGCTGTGCTGGCCGTTACCTTCCCGTTCACAGCCACGGCGAGGGAAACACATTGCGCGGCCTTCAAGGGAAATTTCACTCTGGTCTGCACAAATATTTATCCCACCTGTTTCCTGCCTGGGCCAGCTCTGGGCCCGGAGGACGCGGTGGGTCACAGGCAGCGGGCACAGGAAGCGGTGGGGAGCCGGCTCCTCACACAAAGCCCTTTGCTCTGCAGGGCTGTGGGTCTGCCCCCTCCACAGAGCATGGGATAGGATATCTGCAGGGGAAGGGCAGGCCGGGGGCATGGTGTACTGCAAAACCTGCAGATGTAAAAGCTCCCAGTTTGTCTTTGGTTTGTTTTCACCCACGCTGGAGCATCTCTGGGGAAAAGTGAGCAGACTGGGAAAGCATCGTGTGTTCCTGCCAGGGTGTTTCTAACGGCTGTCACCAGCCTGGTTTTGGATATCCCTGTTTCTTCATCGTGAAGGGGCCCTGCTCGAGCTGACACGGCTCGGACCTGGAGCAGTCACAAGGCACCCCAGTCTGGGTCCCCTTCCCCACTCATGGTGGGCTCTGGCTGCCGCGGAAATGGCTGGCGTGGGCACCGGCACCTGCAGCCGCTCGCCGCCAGCCCTCGGTGTGGCTGGGACGGAGGAGCTGCAGGTCCCTGGCTTGGAGCTGCAGGGACGGCGTGGGCACCGCAGCCGCCGGTGCGCGGGCAGGCGCCGCATCCCCGGGGCACCGCCCTGCTCAGGAAATCCCTGGCCACGGCGCCGGGAAGCACGGTCGAGCTATTCTTACCCTCGCCCCTCGCTCCCCCGGCCGGCCGCGGGAGACAGGATGGGCTGGAGGGTGAGGAGCCTGGCTCCGGGCGTCCGCCCCATCCCACCCCTAAAATTAGCACGGACCGTCCCGCAGCGGCCGCTTCCAGCACGGCCCCGGCTCCCTCCGGGGGCTGCTGCCGCCCTCCCCACCGCCCTGTCCCCCGTCATCCTCCTCTCCTCCCGGCCAGCCCGTGATTCATGCGCGCAGCTCGCGGAGCCTCCCTGGAAAGCCCCGAGGAGCGGCTCGGGGACACATCTGTGCGGTGACACCGCGGCCAGCGGCGCTCCCGCCACCGGGCCGGCCAGCACCTGCCCGAGGCCGCAGCGTCACCTTCCTGCGCCCACGCCATCGCAGCTTCCAGCCGCAGCGCCGTGCCAGCCGCAGGCACCGTGCCGGGCGGAATGCTGGCAGGAAGGGCCTGACTCATGCTGGAGTTAATGAAAACAAAACTCTGCAAATAAATAGCATTCGCACCGTTTCCTCACCGGAACGGGCCCCTGTTTCCTACGCCGCTGCTCCTCGGGTGTTTCACCGACAGGGACTGAGGACTGACCCTGCTGCCGTGGAGCTGCCCCTGGTGCCAGGCTGTGCCAGGGAAAGCTCTTGCCAAGCTTTTCCTTGGCCGAGGAACAGCGACTGTGCCAGACCCCTGTGCCGGGCCGCTGTGAGCAGCCCCTGCACCCGAAGGGTTTCATCACAAACCTGAACCCCAGCCTGGCTTGGCACTGTGGCAGCCTCCAGCCACGTTCAGTGGAAACCTGGATGCCATGAGGAACTTACCTGGGCTGAGTGTTGAGTGAGCTAGGCCGTTCCTCGTGCCCACACTGTGATTTTCAGTTGGAGGGCAGCACAGAGGTTTTACAGTGTGACTCCCCACAGCTGGGGCTGAGCTTTGCTGCACATTCACACCCAGCACCTCCCACTGCCACACGGGGCCCTGCCAGCCCGGCCAGGCTCTGTCCCTTTGGCCAGCTGCGGTCCATGCCCACAGCTCCCTTGGGAACAGGCAGGGCTGGGGCTGAGGTGCTCGAGGCGGGGCTGGCAGCTGCACACCCTCAGTGGGATGCTGCTCTTCCCCAGAATCACATCAGTGTGGATGGAGAACAGAAACCAGGATCCAGCGTCAGCTTTGCCCATGCTTTGCCCTTACTTCCCAGGCACTTTATTTACCACTTAAAAAAGACCAAGTGAGACTGTGACAGCAGAAATCCCCGTGGTGCTGTGAGAGCAGCCTGGGCTGGGGAGGGCTGTCCTGCACCCAGGCTCACTCCCGGCCCTTTTCTCTCACCCACGTGAGGAGACTGGTGACCGGGTGTGTGGGTGTGACCCTGTTCTCCAAGCCCTGCCGAGGTGCTCTTGATCAGGGCTTCTCTTCCCTGGTGGCCCAGAGCTGGCAGCGGTCCTGGGGAGCAGCAGCCCCCAGGAGAGGCTGGAGAGCCCCAGGCGTTTCCTGCTGAGGCAGCACATTCCCAGAGGGAGGAAAGGTCGTGCCTGGGCTGTCCTGGTTTCCGCTGCCGCTCGCAGCACGGCCCTCAGCTGCTGCAGCTTCCTCTGGCTCCTGCCCAGGCTCTGCAAGGTGCACCCAAGCCTGGCAGCAGGGATGGCCCCGCTCTCTGCCTCACCTGGAGCATCCTCCAGGGCGGCAGCGTGTCTGGTCACTTCTCCCCTGGGTGCCTGGGGTGCTGCTCAGGCACGGCTGCGCAGGGCGAGCCAGGCCGGCCGGACGCGGTGGCCTCTGGCCCCCCGGTGACACAGCCCGGCGGTGACAGAAACGAGTCACTTCCCCTCTGTCCTCGCAGAGCTCCTCAGCCCCGGTCCCTTCACCCTCAGCTGCCAGGGCAGGGGAGCGGGGCCGGGGCTGGCAAGGGGTGGGAAGGATGGAGGGGATGAGGTCTCCATGTGGCACCACGGGGATGCTCTCCCCTTCCCGCTCCTGCTGCCGTTCATATCAAATTCATTTTTGTGCTATCCAGATGACCGTGTCCATGTAATGTATTGCATTCACAATGTACTTAGCACATCATTTAAAGGAAAATGTGACGCAGAAGTAATCTAGCACAGTTCTTGTTATAAAAAATTGAAGCAAAATTAACTAAAACAATCATGTGGAAATGAAACTTTGAAGCTTATTTAAAAAAATCAGGCACAGACCTCATTGTGCCAAAACCCCCATGATCGTGAGTCATTTCAACTCTCCCCCAGGGAAAAAACACCGAAATGCTCTTGTCCTGGTGAAGTGTTTCACTTCTGACTGCCCAGGCAGGTGAGTCGAGTCTCAGCACCCAGAATTTTCTTCAAAGCCCAGGTGATGCTCGTTTAGTACCAAGGGAGGAAAAACCCAGGTTAGACACACTTATCACCTCTGGTCAGTGATTGAATCAGCCACAGGTTTTTCTTGTGTTTCCAAGTATTGACCTTCCCAGGAGAGCAATTTACTCACAAAAATCCTTTTGTGTCATAGGTTTTAGTCGTGATTTTATAACAGATTGCAGTAAAGTAGGAGCTGATAGTCCCTCGGTGCTGCAGGTGGGTGTGTGAGGGGCTGGCAGGGCCCTGGCTGGGCCGGGGCTGGCAGGAGGGTTTATCTCCCGCTCTTATCGCCCTCCTTTCTGCCTGGCAATCAGCGAGCCTGGCCTCTGCAGACGGGGATTTTACAATCTCTGCGAGCAGAGGGGGCTGAGGCAGGAGGGCCGCTGGGTGCCCAGAGCACACGTCTCTCCCGGGGACAGGTGAGCAGCCAGAGGGCTCTGGGGTGCGGCCCAGGATGAACCCATCGCTGGGGACGGGAGGCTCCCGTGCCCTCCCCAGGCAGGGAAACTGAGGCACACACACGTCCCTGTGCCAGGGGCTGGTCTGGGATCACACGGCTGCCCCCCGCCAGGGCTTCAGCTCCATCGTCCTGGGGGAGAAAAGGACTCACCTGAGCTTCTCCAGCCCTCAGAGCTGTTTGCTTTGGCTCCGGGTTAATATATCTGGGTTTACTCATCCGATAGAGAGATCAATGGGCAGCGCTGGCCCTGGACTAAGCTGTGACAGCTCTGTTTTCTGCTCGCTTCAAAGCCTTTGTCCCGGCAGCAGCATGAGGCTGCCCCTCATTCCCAGCAGCCAATTAATGCATCTGAAATTCAGGCTGAACATTTTTGCACGTTTCCATCGAATGCCCTGCCTGCTCTGGGAGGAGCTGCTGAGGTTCCCAGCACCCTGCCCGAGCACACAGGAGCAGGATGAGCAGCTCTGGGGGGTGGGGGAGGAGGGAAGGAGCTGCTGCCCTCACAGCCAGGTCAGGGCTGCACCTGCAGGGAAGGACAAACCTTGCCGGGACATCCTGCCCAGCTGTGCCTGGCAGTGGCCGTGCCAAGTTCAAGCTCCTGGCTGTCCCCAGGCACGCTGGCAGCCTGAGCAGCCCCTCCTGCTCCTGTCCCTGTCCCCATCGTCCTGCCCTGATAACACGGGAACAATAGCAGGGCCAGGGCTTGGGGGGGTAAAGCAGGGAGGGACAAAGACAAACACAGCCAGAAGGGCTCCTCCAGGCCCAAGGCCAGGGCCCTGCCGGGGATTAGGCCCTTGTGCTGGGGTGAAGCAAGTGTTTACCGGAGCCCTCGCTATCAGCCCGTGTGCAAGGAGGAGCCGTGCCCACCCCACGTGTGCCGTGGAACCCCTCGGTGCCAGCTGTCCCCTCTCCAGCAGGACCTGGCTTTGCTCCTGCGCCAGGACAGTGCTTCACCCGCCCTGGTGGAGCTGGAGGGACCCAGGGGTGGCTGAGGACTTGCCTACCCCTCCAGCTGCTGGCCACGGCTGCACTCACCGCTTGCCTGTGCGTGGGGAGTGAGGTGGCAGTGGAGAGCATCCGTCACAGCCTGGCAGCTCCAGCCTGGCTCACCCTCCGAGGGGCTGAGCGTCCTTCTCTGCACAGCCCAGCACCTCCACCCACCTCATCCCCGGCAAGAACAGGCTGGCCGGCGCTCTCCCCTGCTCTCTCTTGGCAGATCGGTTGCTGACGTCTTGTAACCGCAAAGCAGGTTGATTTGAATTTTCCATGGATGGCTCAGAGTCACGGATAATTCATTATTCACACCTCTCTAATTAAGCTGCTGCCCAGCAGGCGAGGCAGGGCTGAGAGCAGCCACATGGCCCCAGGCCAGGGCAGGTCAGCAGGGTCCAACGTGGCTTGAATTTGGGCGGTGGCGTCGCTCAGCCTTTGGGGACACAGGGCTGCTTTGGCAGGATCCTGGCGCTGGGAGGTCTGAGAGCAGCGCAGAGGGAAGGGCAGCGGCCTTTGGGGGTCTTTCTCCAAACCCGGAGCGCAGCCCAAAGTCCAGCCAGAGCCTTTCTGCTCCCGGGGAAGGGCTGGACGCGGCACCGGTGCCGCAGCAGTGACCTGGAGCTGTGCGAGCGTTCATTGCTGCAGTGGAGCCTGTGGAGCTCGCAGCTGGTTCACTGGGTTCACACGGGCTGCCCCTGTGATTTCGTCCTGCTGAAATCACACTCGGGGTGCAGCCCCCAGAGCAGAGCAGCGCTGCAGGTGGAGGCAGTGCTGCGAGCAGGAAGGGAGAGCTGCAGCAGGATGAGCGGCACTGGCACCTTCCCCCGAGCATCCCCAGCCCAGCCGCTCCCAGCCCCGCTGATGAGAACTCCAAATGCAGCCGGTGGGCTGCTCCACAGGCAGCTCCGCGCCGCCGAGGCAGCCAGGGCCATTTTAATCATTTCCAGATTTGTGTGGGAGGTCAGGGCCCTGGGGTGCTGCTCCATGTCAGTTTTATAAACACGGCAGTTTTTCCAGATGGTCTCTGGCTCCAGCCTGGCTAGCAGGTTGATTGGGCCAGACCAAAATAACAACAGGTGGAGAACAGGCCATGACTGCCTGACGCTATCTCCTTTCTCCATCTATTCCCCAAATGATTTTTTCTTTGCAGAAAACAATTAAGTTTTGCAGGGGCAGGGGTGGGAGCAGCGCCGGGCTGCGAGCTGAGGCCCCACACCTTCAGTGCATGTGTGGGAGCAGCACGGGTGCTGAGACTCCTCACCTTCAGTGCATGTGTGAGAGCAGCACGGGTGCTGCCTGCGCTGCTGAGGCCGGGGCAGGGCTGGGCTGGGTCCCTGCTCGCTGCTGGCGGAGCAGGGCCAGCGCTCCCAAGCACTTTCTGCACCTGGAGGATTTTGCTCCATCCTCCCGAGGGCTGCCTGAGTCAGCAGATCACTTGCCCACCAGCAGGCTCTTTCGTGCCCCCTGCTCCCCCTTTTTTATTCTGAGTTTTACAGCAAGATGAATTTTTTATCTTTTGCATTAACTCCCAAGGAAATGTAGTGCAAACGAGCATTGTGGCAGCGTGCTGCCTGCACCCCTCATTTCCAGGGCCAAGAGCATCCCCTGCATCCCCCGGTGCTCCGTGGGTGGCCAGGGTCCCTCTGAGGCTGCTGGACCTGCAGCTTTGCCGACACTGCCAATCCACCAGGACCACTCGGAGCAGGGCCAGCTCCATTCCCTCCAGCTGAGGAACGCGGCAGCGCTTCCCAATGGAAGCTCAGAGCCCGGGGCTGAAAAGCCAAATAGCGCAGATCCCAGCTTTGACTTTGCACAGGAGCATGGCCGCGGCAGCTCCAGGGCCCCGTGCCTCCCTCGCCATCACCCCTGCAGCCACGGGAGCACCACTGGCTCACCGGGCACAGCTGCCCAGCCACAGGCAGCGCTCAGAGCAGAGCTCGTGGCACAGAGACCCCTCTGAGCCTGAACAATGGAAAACCCCGGGCTGTGCGGTGACAATGAGCAGAGCTGCTCTCACATGGAGAGCTCTTTCCCATTTCCCACTCGCTCTCGTGCTGATGTCTCTCCGCAGGGATGCGGCTTTGGCCAGAGGTTGTGATTGTGGGAGTAAATGAAGGAGCTGCGTGTGCAGCCCTGCAAGCCAGGCCCAGCACACGGCCCTCCCTGCACCTGTGCTCGCCCCACGCACACAGCGCGGCAGGAGCTGAGCACACAGCCCCAGGGGACGAGGAGGGACCTTTCCTGGCTCTGCTCACAGGAAGGTTTCACACAGCTGAGGGGACACATCATCCCCTCTGTGCCTCCGGTGCAGCTCTGTCTCCATCTCCAGCATCCAAAAACATCAGCAGCGTCCCTTCCTCACTCCAGAGCATCAATCTGGCATCACACATCTTTATTTCCTAAACCCAGGCCAAACCTTAGCTGGCCCACCGTGTGACAGCTGGCTCTGACACCTTCCTTAGCCTGCCCTGATTCCTTCCATAGGAAGGAATTTGCTCCTGCACACCAGCTCCAAGGATTGCATGTCCCCTCTGCTAATTGCACAATCCCAAAGAAAATCTGTATCAAAGATTCCCCTGCCGTGCTGCAATTCAGCATTTCATTTATTCCATGGCTATTAATGCAGAAGGGGCTCCATCCCGTGACCAGCACAAACACTGGCAGGCCAAGGCCCCTGTCTGAAACGCAGCCAGGCACAGGAGGCAGCCTGGGCCCGTGCTGGAGGTTTGGCCAGCGTGGCCGTCGTGGCCATCGTGCCGTGCCCCAGGGCAGGACCCTGCCGCAGGACCAGGAGCGGGGTCCTTGCTGTGGCCCTGGGTGTGTGCCCAGGGCTGGGGCATCCTGCCCGGAGCAGGCAGCAGCCTGTTCCCAGCCCACCTCCCTGCTCTGGGAAGAGAGCAGGGGATTAGGAAGGCCTCACCCTGTTTCCACAAGCTCCTAAAATGGAAGTTTGGAGCTCTGGGCAGTGGGTCTGGACAGTTTTACTCCCGCAGGCAGGTAGGCAGTGAATCTGGAAACCCTCTGTGGTGGGAGCGGTGGCAGCAGCGCAGGGACTCACCTCCCCCAGCCCTTTGTTTAGGAATCCCATTTCTGCCATGTCTAAATATGCCCTAATCCTACAAACAGTTCCCCTCCAGGAGAAGGAACAGACCTCAGGCTGATTTTTCCCTGCAGCCATTTGCGCACACCTGAAACCTTGGGATAAAAATGAAAGAAGTGGCTCTGGCACTTCTGCCTTTCCATAGCCTGGAGGTGTTACCAGCCCCGTTTGCAGGTGGGAAGCTGGAGCTGTGCTCCAGTGATGGGGGAAGCCTGGTCTGAGCGCTGCACTGCACGATGCCAAGGGCAGATCCAACGCCAGGGCATCTCCAGCTGCCTGGCAGGGCTGCTCCCACAGCCTGGCACGGGGACAGGGACAAGGGCCAGCGAGCAGCACGGCACGGCTGTGCCCTGACCCAGAACCCTCAGGTTAATATTCCTGCCTTAGGAGCACTCCGGCCTGGCCCTGTGCTCCCAGGGACACAGCACACTCCAGGAGAGCAGTGTCTTTAACTTGGCAGTTTCTGGACAGTCTCTTTCCCTGGCATCCACTTTTTATTATCGTCTACGCAGGCAGTTTGTTTCTAAAATTAATGCACTAAAACTGCACACACGCGTACTGGGGGATGGAGCTCAAACACCAGCAGACGCGTTTGGAAGTGCCAGGGTGGAAAAATGTCTCGGACGCCACGTGAAGGTCCCGCCGTGGGAGCAGGGAGGGCTGCTGGCCCTGGGCCGTGCTGAGATGGCACAGAGGGCTCAGCTGCCCGCAGAACGCGTTCCTCACACTCTGCACACTCGTGTGCTGCACCTGGAGCCTGCCCAGAGCAGGCCCAGCTGTGCCCGTGCCTGTGTCCATGTCCGTGTCTGTGTCCATGTCCATGTCTGTGTCCATGTCTGTCCGTGTCCATGCCCATGGCCGTGTCCATTGCATGTCCAAGGTGTGTCCGTGGCGTGTCCGTGTCTGTGCCCGTGTCCGTGTCTGTGCCCGTGTCTGTGTCCATGCCATGTCCATGCTGTGTCCGTGTCATGTCAGTCCTGTGTCCATTGCATGTCCATTGCGTGTCCTTGGTGTGTCCTTGGCATGTCCATACCCGTGTCTGCGCTGTGTCTGTGCCCTCCTGTGTGCTCTCCTGCACACCCACCAGCCAGAGCTCTGTTTGCACGGACACAGACACACACACAGACACACACACACAGACACAGACACACAGANACGCACACACAGAGGCAGCGTGTGCATCTCGTGGGCCGGTTCAGCGCCGAGGGAAGGAACAAAGGCCGAGATGGCTGTGGATGGGCGGGAGGCAGAGGAAGGGCAGCAGCAGCCCACACACCGAGCCGCCCGTGGGCTGCCCCAGCGTTCCCAGGCTGCCTCCAGAGGCGCGGGCAGGCCCGCATTGCCTGCACCTGGCTGCTATTAAGCATTCAATCAAAAAGGGATCACAAGCCAGATAGAACTAATTCGGAGGAACTTTTTTACACAACAAGCCCCTTTCAGTTTGCTTGTTTGGTTTTATATCTAAGGCTAACTCCGGCAGGTTTGAAAATGAGCAGAGCTCTTGGCTGCGGGGGACACACCACGTTTCCAGCAGACAGAGGTGGGAGTTCTCCTTTGGTGTTTTAAAAATAGCACTACAAAGAGGGCTGGGATCCTGGCGTGTGCACAGGGGGTGACACGGTGGGGCTGTGTCCCAGGCCAGTCCTGGGGACAGGACCCACACAGCTGGAGGGTGTCTGTCCCCCAGAGCTGCTCCTCAGCTCCTCTGCGCCGGTCCTGGAGAGAGTCTGGGGGTGCCCAGCATGCCCAAGGCAGTGCCCTCATCAAGGTTCCCTGTGACCTGCTCTTGGACCCTTCCCAAAATCACATCCCTGCAGGGCAGACCACGGGCTGGCTCTGAGCACGGGGCACTCCCGGTGGAAGCAGCTGGGATGCAGCCCTGGAGCACACGGCTGGCTTGAGCTACATGGACATCACTGCGGCCCGCCAAACTTCCCTGCCGAGCTGACGGGAGCAGGAGAAGTCTTGGAGGACACCGGGAGCTGAGGCTGTGACCCCCAGCAGCCCCGTGCCAGACCCAGTCCCCAGCAGACACTGGACAGGTGGCAGAACTGGCCCCAAGGTCTCCCGCACGATGGCTTTGACCCTATTTCAACCAGGAGCTCGCAATGCCATTAATCACTGGTGACACTTCCTTCTGCCACGGCAAAAGAGACCCATCTTCTTATATTTTTATCAGCTGTGAAAAATCCACCTTAGAAAGTTCCTTTTCTTCCACCTTCACAGAGCCCAGCAGCAAACACTGCCAGCTCCTCCACAGCCACCCCTGGATCCCCATCCTAAGGACAGCTCCTTTTGTGAGACACCAAAAATGAAGGTAATGACAGCAAGAATCCCACATGTCTGTAGCTGTGTGCTGCAAAGCCTCTGGAGGCGCAAGTGCCTTAACCCTGGCACGGAGGGCACAGGGAGGGCACAGAGGGCCCTCACCAGCTCCGTGCTCAGTGCCAAGGCCGGGGCTCCACTGGTCTGTGCTGGTCACCCAGGCTGCAGGGCCAGTCCCTCAGTGACACTCCCTCTCCAGGGCGGGGGTGTCCATGGCACCGTGGGCCAGAACTTCCCGCAGCTTGGAGGCTTCTCTGCCCCAGGAGCTGTTCCCAGCCTGTGCTCACAGGGACCAGGCCCTCCCGGCGGTGAATTCACTCCCGGGGCCTGGCCACGCTCGGCTGGGACACGCTGGCTTTGAGGGGACGGCTCCAAGGAGGGTTTAATTCAATGCTGGCGCTTACCCTGGGAAGAATTTCCCAAGTAGGTGGAAATTCACGATCTCCATCAGCCCAGGGAGAAAGGAGGAGCAGGGAAGGCATCGTCCCTGTGCACTGAAATTCCTCCTTTTGGGGACAGCTCTGGATGTCTATTCCCCAGACACTGACACTGCTCTTTCCCAGGAACACTGGCTGGTTTAAAACTTGAGCCAGAATTTGGCTTGAGTTATTTACACCAGCTTTGGCTCCCACCCGCCCGGCTCCCGCTGCCGAGGGGACCCGAAGGACCGCAGGGGCTTTTCAGGCTGGGCTCAGGCTCGGGCTCGGGCTCAGAGGGAGGGAGGGAGGAGGGAGCTCGCTGGCCAGATGGTTTGTTTTCACTCAGGATCCAACTCGTCTCGGTGGCTCCCGACAGCTCATCCTCCCACGGCCGCCGCCGGGAGGGCACGGGCCGAGGGTCCTGGGCCGGAGGTGTCCCCAGAGCCCCGCGTCTGAGGGACCCCGGCCCCGCGGGGGAACCGGGCTGCCTGGCTCCCCGGCACCGCGCCGGCACAACCCCCCTCGCTGGCCCCAGCCCCGATGGAGGGAATTAAGGGCGGATTTGGCCGGGAACAGCCCCCAGGTTCTCTCACAGGGAAAGGGGAAGGCAGATGCACAGCTCTGTCCCAGGAAGGACATTAAAGACCTGCCCTGGAGAAGCACCACGGCGCTGGGTTGTGGCCAGCGTGACTAAGCCTCCTCTTCCTCTTGGCTCACCCTTCTCTCTGCCGTGTCAGACTTTGTAAAAAGCACCTCCAGTTTTGCAAGGCTCTTGCTCGGAGCCTCATTACTCAGGCTGAGCTGGCCCTGTTTCCTGGGGAGCGAGGCATCCCTGCCTGATAAGATAAGCTCCCCAAAGAAAGGTTTTGGGACCCTGACTCACTGGAGAAACTTTCTGCAGCGCATTCATACAGCCTCTAACACACTCAACTATTTGATGGGCTTATCAGTGAAATTCAAATGTTCATCTATGGTCACTGGAGGACAGCCCTGATCCAGGAGCAAGGTCATCCCAATCAGGTGTTAAGCCTGGAGAGTCATCCTATCTGCACCTCCCTACATATTCACAGCCCTTCCCCTGTCCTGTCCCCAAAACCCTCTGCTCTGGGCTCCCACGGGGGCTCAGAGACCCTCTGGTGCCCCAGTTCAGTGGGGCTCTGGACAGGGGTGGCATCCGCGCTGCCAGGAGCCCCGTGCCTGCTGCCAGGTCCCAGCCCTGCTGGGGGTCTGCGCTCAGAGCCCACAGGCTGCAGTGGGGCAGCTCCAGGCCCCATTTACAGCAGGTTCCCCATTTCCAGCAGGATCTGGCTCCAGGTTATCGCTCCTGCTGCTTCTGGCAGCCCATGTCTGGTTTTACAGATGGGCAATAAATCCCCAGGGAGCAGCAGCTACGAGGTCTCCCTCCAGGGACCCCCCAAGAGAAAGCAGGCCCAGACCCCAAAGGTTTGCTCCCTCCTGAAGGCACCTGTGGTTTTCTTTTCTGGGTACAGGGAACTCTCAGGCCAAAGATGCCACTGCTGACGACATCAGCAGGGCTGCAGATGCAGCTGGTACTGGGTGGGGGGAGAAATCCTCTTCTGGGGCAATAAACCCCACACGACTCTGGGAGCAGTTGCCTGGCTCTCAGTGAGCCCATTCCCTGCACACTGCTGACACAGAAGGGGCTCCATGGATGCTTTCCAGGCATTCAAACACCCTGGTTTTCCCTGGGCTGGCCCCAGAGCACCCCATCCCTGGGGTGGGCTGCCCTGGCACCAGCCCCACCGGGGTGAAGGCTGTGCTGTGCTCTGTGTGCCCAGCTGTGCCCAGCTGTGCCTCTGGCAGCAGCACCCAGCAGGTTATTGGGCAGCTCTGGAAGCCCCCAACAACTGCAAATGATCAACCCCGGGGGGAATTTTCTTCCTCCCCTCGGCTCTGGAGTCAATTGTCAGCCCTGCTTTTAAAGACACCCTTGTCGGCAGCCCGGCTATGCTTTTCTGCTTCGGAGGAATTCCTCTAAAACAATAATAGTGACATTGTTCCTCACTTTGCTGGCGGTTTTATAGGGCTCACGTTGGAGAAAGGTGACCACGGCTGCCTTTTGGCCACATGTGTTTACACAAGGAAATGCATGTGGGTTTTGGGGTGGCGCCTGGAGTCAGCAGCCGCTCTCTGTACTCCTGACCCTTACAGAGCTGCTTTCTTGCTTCTGGGTACGTTTACTGCACTCCAGATGTGAGCTGGCTCCAGCAAGGCTGCGGAGCGCCAGGGATCTGGCATCCCCAGACTCATCAGTCCGTGGGGTAGAATGCCATGGTGGTTGTTTTAAAAGCTGTAATGCGTCTTGGTAACACATCATGATTTATTCAGCCCTTGTTTGACAGGGAGCCTTTATCAAAAGCCGATGCGCAGCCGGGCTCGGCGGCGCTGCCGAGGGAGGCTGGAGCTCCTTCCCCGGGACGGGCTTTAGCCTGGGGTCCCCAGAGCTGGGTCCCACCGTGCCACCCCCCGAGGGGCTGCACTCGGGGACACCTGTGCTGCGGGTGCACCTCCCCCCGGGGCTGGCTGCGCCCTTGAACAGAGCCCGAGGAGCTCCCAGCCGTGCAGTGTCCCTGCTGCCAGCACCAGGACCCTGCGGTGACGGGCGGTGACAGCGCCACGGTCTCCCCTGGCAGAACCCAGGCTCACTTTGTTCTCACTCTCAGGCAAACCAGAGCTGATGGAAGGAGAGAAAAGAATTGAAAATGGAGTCTGGGGAAAACCAGGGTAAACCAGAGCAGAGCGTGGGCAGCGAGGGAGCCCTGGGAAAGCGGAGCAGCGGCAGAGCTGGGGAGTCCCTGCCCACAGCTGCCAGCACCCCAGCAGGCCCTGCTGCTGCTGAGACCCCTGCCCCGTCCCACCCTTCTGCCCTCACAGCAGATCGACCACGAAGCACAGTCACGGGGAAGGGGGAGGGCAGGTGGTTCACAGCCTGAGAACAGCTTGCTGCTGGAGCACAGCAGCCCGAGGAGAGCAAGCCCTGCCCTGGCAGGCACGGGAAAGGCTTTGGGGAGCAGCCCAGGATGGGGGGCTGGCCCCAGCCTGATCCCCGCTCCAGCCTCCTCGCTGAGGTGCCATTCCCATGGGCACGGATGGATGCAGGACACCATAGCCCTGGATTAGCAATGAGCCTCCGGTTTAGAGATATTTATTTGCTTTTTATCATAATGGGAAAAAAATGCAACGGCAGATAGAAGAGGAAGGAAAAAACCCCAATCTGGGTCAGGATCTCACACTGGCTAGTTCACTTCACAGTTTAAGTAAATAGTTCTCATCCCAAAACCCTTCAGGGTCATATAAATGTGCCTCTTCACATGGAAGAGACTATTTTGATAGTAGCTGGGTGCCTGATGAATTTGCAACTTTCCCAAACTGTCGGTGTCTACAATGTGACTCAGTTTTTCACAGTGAGATATAAAATCCTATCAATTAATCTAACTTTTATTGCACCTCTGGGGCATGAACGTGATGTTATTTAAACAAATGGTTCCCATTACCTTCAATTATTTTATAAATGTTTTTCAGTGATTTATAGGCTTCTATTAAATGGACAATATACTTCTGTGCTCCTCGAGGGGGTAAACAGAAATCTAAGGGCTTGGGTTTGCTGATCCTTTTTTCTTTCTCTCCTTCCTTTTCCACACGCATCAGAGGCTGCTGTTTAATTACCGGGGAGGTGGGGAAGAGCCCGGCCAGACGCCTCTGACGGCTGCCCCCATACCCCAGCCTGTCTGCCCCGCACCCGAGGGTGCTGTGAGCCCCTCCACCCTCTGGGGCACCTCCTGCCCCAAACTCTCTGGGCACCTCCTGCCTCTCTCCCCAATCCCTCCGGGCACCTCCCGCCCCTCCCCGAACCCCATCCTGCCGCAGCCGTGGCTCCCCGCGATCCTCCCAGCAGCGTTCTCCCCTCCAGCTGTGCCCGGGCTGGAGCCGGCTCAGCAGGGCTGGGCTCTGCTGGGGGCTCGGGATTGTTTGGCGAGGCAGGGGACGCGGCAAGGCTGGGTCACAGCTCAGCTCTGCTCGGGAGGGGACAGGCAATGAATCGCTTGCTCCTCTCATACATGGCTGCAGGAATTTCTCCTGCCCGGAATGGAGATGTCCCTGCGGTGCCTCATGCTCCGGGGACACACGACACTGCCACCAGCGGCCAGTCCTCACGATCCGAGGAGCCCCAAAGAGGCTGGCACCAGGCCCGGACGAGGGGTCATTTGTGCCAAGCCAGGCCCTTGTGGCAGTGTTTGTGTTCCAGGCTGGGTTTGGGGAGGGCCGGGGCAGGGTCAGAGCAGCAGGATGCAGCGATGGGGACGGTGCAGAGCAGTTTATCTGCGCGGGGTCACGCCGGGACGTGGTTCCTGGAGCAGTGACCCCGGCTGCCACCCCAGCAGGACCCCATCCATCTCCCTGCCAGGCCTCCCTGCTAACCCTCAGCGCCCCACGCTGACAGACAGGACAGCAATTAAGTCCTCGCTGGACTAATTCACTTGAGCCTGTCTACATTTCAAACAGCTCTGGAGATAGGCTCTGTTTATAGAGCCTGCCGCCGTTTATTATTTTTTGGGGGGTGTTGCACGGAGCGGGGAGGGGAGATGACATCTGGGGAAGATAAATAGGGCAGAAGACCCTGTACAGACAAAGGGCTGGGCAGGCTGGCTCGGGCAGGGCTGCAGAGGGGCAGGGAGGGCATTGCCCAGCTCCGGCTGAGGACGGGCACAGCTCGGTGCTCCCAGCCTGGTGCACCCATCAACAATAACAATAAAAAAATATCTATACCTACCCTCTGCCTTTCCTTTGCTTAAACCAGGTCATGGCTGGAAGACAAAAGCTCTGCCTAGGAGCCGGGAGGGAGCGCTACAGAGGGAGGTGCTGTCTGGGAGGGCTGGCTGGCGCTCAGGCCGGCGCTGTCCGCGCTGTTTGCACAGCAGCCACTCCGAAATCAGATTTCACTGCAGCAGCGCTGAGTCTTCATCGGGTTTCTCCAGATCTGGGCTCGGGTCTATTTCTCGCTGCAAGGTTATTAAAAACACTTGAACCTGAAATAGACTCATTGTGTCCACACGTTTGCTGTTTATTATTATAAATAAGGGTGTCAGGGCCATTAAAAATAAATCAAAATGAGTAAAAAATGAGCAAGAAATACAAGGAAATGGAATGATTGAAAACACCCATCCCATCGTCCAGGGCTGACAATTCCCGCTCACAGGAATGCCTCTGTGCTAGAGAGAGGGGAAAATAACTTCTCATTTTTCTTTTCAAAAACTGCATCCCTTTCTGAGCCGGGGATGCCGATCTGTGGGAATGGAGAGGAACAGATCCAACACCCAGCCCTGGGTCTGAGGGCTCCTGGGCCCTGACTGGGACCCGTGTGGCACCAAGGGCTGCGAGCTCTTGGCCACGACTGAACTGTGGGAGCTCAAACAGGGACAGGGCCCAGCCAGGGCACACCCAGGGCTGAGGGGCTGGGAAAAGCCCCTTCACCACAGCACTCCCTCCAGAGCATCTCGGCTACTCAGCATTCCTAAAAATCCTTGAAAAGCAGCCAGAGGAGCTGCAGCCCGCTCTCATTCACACCAGCACACATCCAGAACAGAGGTGTTATTGCACACAGCAGCAAAAGCTGTCCCTGTGGAGTCACAACTGCTCCCCAAGTCACACCCCGGGGCTCGGCCGTGGGAGGACAGCAGTGAAGTGCCAGCCCCAGGCCTCACTGATGGTGGCACAGCTGAGACTCTCAGGTGAGAAATGGCACGAGCCAAGGCCCATGTCAGCACGGCTGCTGGCCCAGCTGATCCCATAATCTCATTAAAAACATCACGGGGATTTCCTGCTCCACACCCTGGGTCTGGGGGAACCAGGGCACTGAACGCTGATGAAAATGATGGAAAGAGTTAGAAGGGTCTTGTTTCATGGCAGTGGGAGACCACAGGGGTCACTTCTTGTCACTCTTGTTTCAACACCAAAGCTCATGGGTGGCACTGGGAATATTTTAGAAGAACCGCACATCAAAAACCAACTCTTTTTTTAAACGCACGTAATAATTTAAAACATGGCTCTGCATGGTGGAGTTAATGAAACCATCTCCTTCTGTAGGCCTGCACATACCAAAACCAAGCTTAAAACGAGTGGACAGTGACCCTGCACAAGAAGAGGCATTGAGAGGGTTTTTGTTGTACTTTTGGGGCGAGGGGTGGGGAAGGGACGCAGGACCCGGGACTGTGTTTTGCTGGGAAGCATGACGACATCCAGGGAAGGAAGGGAACACTCTCAGCCTTCTGGCCTAAATTATCTGCTAACACAAATAATCAAATTCCAGGGACCACACTGCTCTGGCGCCACTGGAAGGAGGGGGAGGCCCGGCCCCAGCACGGAGGGAGCAGGTGGCAGCCGGGCCTGACCCGCTCGGGACGCTCGAGTGCGAGATACAAAATTCTGGTGCTCTCCAAGGAAGCAGCACTGCTCACAGGATCGTGGGAAGTTTTTAATGGCTCGCTCAAGGCAAGGCCTCTGAAATGTTTATATTAATACGTACATGTTGGATAGCCACTCACTTGGTCTCAGCTGGAAACCAGTCCAAACAGCTGAGAAACATCTGGCTGCTAACCTTGGACAGCCTCTGATCTGGTAGCCCGGGGACTGCGGAGGTCTCCTCGGAGGGACAGAAGTTTGGCAGATCCTCGCTGAGCTCTCTGTCCTGCCGTGGCTGTTCCTCACTCCCGCTCCCTGCTCGGGTACAGACCCCCCCTACAGCACCCAGAACGGCTGCAGAGCTTTAATCACCAGGAACACTCCTGAGGCCGTGGGACTGCGGGCTGTGCCTGTCCCAAGGGACACCCAGCAGCTGCTGCCAGCCCACAAACCAGGCGCTTCTCCACCTGGCTGCCCCCGCCCACGGGCACAGGACTGGGGCCGCCCTCCAGCCTCCCCTCGGCTCCTCTTCCCTCTGCCTCGCTCCCAGCAAATCAGCCCCAGGAAGTCTCCAGCACCAGGCAAACAAAAATCCTCCTCTCTACAGCTCTGCAGACCACGGCCAAGGCAATCAGGAACACGTGGTTTTAAAGCAGAGCAAGTGGGAGGGGAAATGGCCCCATTGTTTCTGGTGAAGATGGCTCAAAAGTTCGCATCACTTTTCTTTCCAAAACTCCTGCTTGGCTGCTCTTTTCCTCCCAAAGAATCTTCAGCTTTGGCTATCCTGAAACATCCTTTGGCAAGTGGAAAGATAAAAAGTAAGACAACATAAAAGAATAGATGCTGGGCATCAGAGAGGGAGAAGAGACTTTCAGGCCACCTGACATTTTCTCTGCCCTCCTGTCTCCCATCCAGGTTCTGCAGGGCTTCCTAGACATGTCAGGGCAAAGCCACCAACAACCTGGCTCATGAGGCAGAAAAACAGGACAGGACCCACGTTTCTGAAAACCCTTTGTAGGCTTTATTCAAAAGGAGATAAGGATGAAAAAAGGTGACAAGATACTTGACAGATATAAAACGATGAGCACCCAGCTTATCTCCCTGTCCTCAACATCATCTTCTGCTCTTTACTTTTTTGTGACAACAAATGCGGGAGACATGAGGGAAAATGTAAAGGCACAAGCACCAGGGATGCAGCACCAGGAAGGGAGGACAAGGAAGAAGATGCTCAACAAGGGCTACAAAAGCCTCTTTCCTAGCAGAGGCTGAGCACGCTGGCTCTGGTCCAACAAAGCACTTAAGCATGTGCCTAAATTAAATTTGCCTTTACTGGGGCTCTTCCCAGGCTTCAGCACATTCTCCAGCAATCTGCTACAGCAGGACCAGGGAAAACGAGGAGCTATTAAGGGACCTGAATCTCAGTCTGCAGCCAGGTTAGTGAGCACTGGGGAGAGCATATTAGTCAAGATTAATGCAACATGGCAATTCCACTGACACGAAAACCCTTAGCCATCAGAAAAATGTTCTTAAACAGAAAATAATAGGTAAAAAGATCTAGGTATTAAGATTATCAGTATCAATTTCTCTTCAGCTTCTTCCAGCTGAAGGTAGGTAGAGCCTGATGCAGACACATTTACAGGTACCTGCAGAGCTGGAACTCCCTTGTTGCAGGGCACGTCGGTGCCAGCTTCAAGAAACACTGAGCCCATCGTGCTGTCCCTCGGTGCAGCAAACACCGACCTGCAGGAAAGCACCAACCTCTGAGGCTGAAGGGCCCATTCCCACAAACACCAAGGTGAGGCACCAGCAGCTCCCACAGCCCTGGCAATGCCCTGCAAGGCCCCTGGCAAAGGAGCAGGAGCACAGCCCCTGCACATCCCTGTGGGGTTCGGTTCAGCTCAGCGCTGCCCCTCTGCTCACACCCTCCCCGGAGCAGCCCTTGGTCTGCCCTGGGGCACGGCCACTCCTCCTGCTCTGTCCCTGTCCCAGGCCAAGATGAGCCACAGACAACACTGGTGTCACAGAGCAGCTGATGACACACCTGGCTTCAGAATTGTTACCATAACAATAGTGGCAGAAATTTAAATTTTAAATATGAAGCACTGCATGGGCTGTAAGGGAGCAGAAAGAGCAATTTAAGCACATGCTCCCCACGTCCACAGAGCTGAATTCCAACACACCACCAGGCAAACAACCATCAGTCTTTATTAACAATTAAGGTCTCAGTGGGGTGCTGGTGTTCCCCCAGCAAGCTCATGCCTGTTCAGCGGGACAGTCACGATACACGGGCTCCTCAAAGTGAAACCGGGTCCGGATGAACACGAGAAGCGGTTCCCACACGAGGACGTTCCATGAACCTGAGCAGCAGCCTTGGGAAGCCTTGTGGCTCCCTCTGCCGTCCCCTGGCTGAGCCGAGCCGAGCCGAGCCCGCCCCGCTCCGCAGCCCCGGGCAGCACGGACAGCTGGGGCTGGGCTGGCACAGGGACCCTCTGCGGGCACAGGGACCCTCTGCGGGCACAGGGACCCTCTGCGGGCACAGGCTGAGGTGTGTCCAGCTCCGAGCAGCCTCCTCCAAGCACTGCTCAGCCACCTCCAGCAGCACCTGCTCCAAGCACTGCATTTATTTCACGGCCAATCCCGTTATTTAATTGATTGTCTCTCCACAGCTTTCCCTGCAGACAGGGGCTCAGGACAGACCGAAGGCTGCCGGGATCACCTGAGCACTGTGCTGGGCACTGCCAGTTTGCGTAAGCACAGGTGTGACACGGCTCTGTTTCCACAGCCCATTTCTGAAGCACCGACAAACACCAGCCCGGGGGTAAATGTCCCTTCATTCACACAGGTGACACAGGTGACACACACTGACAGAGCCACCATCAGCTCCAGGGGCAGCTGACTCCCAAGGAGTTAATTCTCCACACTGCTCTTACTTGGTGTGGGAACAGCAACGGAGCTCTGAGGTGCCCACAAAGTGCAACTCCTGGGGGAGAACAGCCACAGTGAACCCCTTCTTTTAAAGTAACTTTTTTAAAACCCAACTTTGTCTGGCAGGTGCTGTGAACAGGTGGCTCCTGCCAGCACAGCTCCCAGCCAGGGTGGGACGCTCTCACCTGTACAGCTTGCAAAGCAAACCAGCCGCTCTCACGGGTTTAAAATCATTACTTGAAGTAGGAAGGTTCAGGGAGGTCCCAAACATGCACCAGCCACAACCTCCCAAAGAGGGCAAGGGCACTCAGAAAAAGAGACAATCAAGCAGCCCACTGTAATTATCACGTTGCTCCAATGCCATTTACCAGCTGTGACACGAAGCCACTTTAAATAAACACGCTCAGTATTAGTACCACTGTCCTCACACACACCCTGGGGCTGCCCAGGAGCCAGCACCATTCATTCCAGCCCAGAGATCAGCAGCAAGTTCCACAAAGCCTCATAAGGTTGTTCCCTGTTCCAGTCCCACCCAGCAAGAACCACTCAGCCCATCGCTGCAGGGAAGGCATCAGGACTGCCCAGCAATGCTCTGAACTGGAGGCACTTACACTGGGAAAAGGCCAACACTTCACAGTCTGCTCTTACCCACACTGGGAGAGAAGCTCTGCTTGTTGCAGGCAGACACTCTTCACTATCTGAGGATAACACTTAAAATCTGAGGTTGTGAAATACTCCTTGACCTTGACAGACAGTGTACCATGAACACGGATTCCATTTCCTGGGGGCTGCAGCACAGCCAGGCCACGGCCCTGGGAGCACAGGGACCTGGAACCCTGGTCAGCTCCTGGCCTCACCTGATGCCACCTGGGAGCACAGGGACCCAGGAACCCTGGGCAGCTCCTGGCCTCACCTGATGCCACCTGGGAGCACAGGGACCCAGGAACCCTGGGCAGCTCCTGGCCTCACCTGATGCCAGCACGGCCCAGCCTGGGGCAGCCTGAGGCTCAGACCAAAACTACAGATGCTCCTTAGCACAGCAGCAGCAGCTGGACAGAGACAATTGCCTTTCACCACCGGGTTACATTCTGTCAGCTAAACCTGATCTGCAGGAAGATACTTCCAACAAATCAAGAATTCCATAAGGGATCAAAATTCTAAACATAAATACAATTAAAGCCTTCTAATATTAATGCACACTTTTTATTATATTAAAATCAGGCAATGGTCTGATACAATAAAAAGGCTGCTTATGGAATACTGTTATGTTAAACTTTCAGTACAGAGGATGTTAAATCCTTACAACTAATATTTTCCTCAGAAGTTAATGGAAACATCAATTGTTCATTGACTTGACAGCTGCTGCTTTAAAATGTGTTTATTTTTATTCTTTTTTTTTCCTTATTTTTTTTCTTTTTTTTTTTTTTACACAAACACTGAATTTTTCATAAAACTTAGGACACACTAGGTTGGTTTCCTGTAAGCCTGCATCCACATTGCAGCAGTTAGTGGTCCAGAACAGTAAACCAGAAAAGGCAGTGATTTGCCAGGATGCAAAGCCAATCAAGGTCCTTAATCTGCTGTGCCACCGCTTCCCCAAAATCTCCACTGAAGAGATTTCTCAAATTTACAGAACCCTAACAAAATCCACCCCCGGGATTTGATTTGTCTGTGGTTGTCACATCTTCAGAAGGGGCAAACGCAAGTGCAACATTTTGTTAATGAACATTCTCAGGTCAATCCAAAGCACCAAAACACAGCGATCTGGGGGTACCTGGGGCGTGTTCAGAATCTCTGGGTGCAGAGCCTCCCCCGCTGAAGTCTGGCAGCAGAAGGTTTGGGCAATCCTGGTAAATTACTGCTCTTTTCCCCACGTCAAAGCCTATCTAAGAGCACGGCCGTGGCCAGCTTGGCGGTGTGGCAGCAGTGCTGCAGGGAAGGGAAAACCCACGTTTGCCAGCGGAACAGATGCTCCTGCTTCCCAGGCTGGTGAAGACTACATTTGTTGCAAAACCAAAACGATAAGCAGGAGGGAACAGGTCAAGTTATTGCCCCGAGACTCACCCCTGGGCCAGGGGTGAGAAGAGTCACCAAGAGGGGCAAAAAGAAAGCAGCACCCCCACTAAAAAAGAGGGGAAGAGGGAAGAGATTAAAAGAACCCTGAACCCCTCACCCAAAGCTCACGTCACTGGTGAGGGGGACCAGGAAGAGAAATACAATCTATGCCTTGGCCAAAGGAAAGAAGGAAAGCCTGCCCCAGATTATCAGGGCATTTAAAAAAAAATAACAAAAACCCAAAAACGACCACAGTCACATTCAGCCTTTACTAGAGCGAGCACAAAGGGAGGGATGACTGAGGTTAGCACACATCCCCAGTAGTAGTCCATACAGCCCAGTGTGGTACTGGAAGCAAAAACCTTTGTGTCTACTCTAATAAATAGCCCTGAGCTTCGACTCTATTGCAAAAGACAGAGAAAGAAAAAAATAACCCAGGCCAGACACACAGCAACGTGATTGTGGGATGGATCCTTTCACAGTTAAGTTGGATGTGCCACACTGGTCTTGACAGTAATAAATTTAAATAGACTTTTCCTGATACCAGAAGTTCAGCTATGTGGACAGTGGTTACACGACAGGATTATTTGTTATAGCACAACTTATATTTCAAATGAAAAAAAAAATTAGTATCATTTACAGTATCTCAAGAAAAACTTCCTTTGAATGGGAACTTCCTTTCCAGTATTTTGAGGTCTACAAGATGCATCTAGAAAATTTACTACTGTGGAAAATGAAGACAGCTTAAATTGAATAAGGGGGGCATGTTGGTTTGTTTTTTTTTTTTTTTTTTTTTTTTTTTTAATTAATTGCTGTAACATTGTCCTTCAGGTGGCTGAGGAAGTTTCATATTTTCTTTAGACATCATTAGACGCCGAAGCTCTTGCAGAACAACTTTGATACTATAAGAATTCTGCCATTTTGCTAGGACTGATATGGCTCTGGGGTCCACCTAAAACAGACAAAAAGACCATTCCTGTCAGAATTGGTGCACTGGTTACACTTAACTCCCCCTCACCCCCAGCTAAAGATCCCACAGGAAATCTGAGCGGGAGAAATCAAAAGCAAAATGTTTCCTAAGGGTATAATAAACCTCCACTTGTCCACTTCCCTTCTGCCCCCTTTCCTTCTCCAACAAACAGCACCACAAGCAAGGAGCAGCTAAGCAAGCTACAAGTGTAAACAAAGCATTGAAGCTGCACAATAAAAACAACATTAAAATGAATAAAAGCAGAAAACTTACCACTCCATTAGAACTATTTACTCCATTCATATTAATTTTTGTTACAAATCTTACAAATGGAGGTGCTTCTGGATACTTAGGCCCACATTCTATTTTAAGGCTGTATATTCTGTTTTCATAAATTGTCTGAGGGGAGAAGAAACGGGGAAACAATTACATCAGGCAGTTCAACAAGCATTTTGTCAAAGCAGGGGCTACTTCACGGGGACTCCCAGAGGAGTGGGCAGCCACGCAGACACTATGCTGGCTACCTGGTTTTAGTTCATTTTATGATCTTCAGAGTATCAGCTGTTTGTGCAGGGCAATAAACTCTGCTGGTCTCTGTGCAGGAGCAGGGAGCAGCCCTGGGCTGCAGTAGGGGCAGAGAGAGCTGAGGCCCTGGCAGTGCCACTGCTTTGGGGCAGCGAGGTGCCTCCCTGGCTGGGGGACACCCCACAGAGCCTGGAACAGCCCCTGCAGGCCAGCAGCACACAGGGAGCTCCAGCCCTGCACAGCCTCCTTCCGCCCGCTGCGATCCAGGATGACATCCTCCCTGCTACCAGGGACTGCTCCAACATCCTCCCTGCCATGAGGGACTGCTCCAACAACCTCCCTGCTACCAGGGACTGCTCCAACATCTTCCCTGTCACGAGGGACTGCTCCAACATCCTCTCTGCTACCAGGGACTGCTCCAACATCCTCCCTGCTCCAGCATCCTCCCTGCTCCAATATTCTCCCAGCCACAAGGGGGCTGCTCT
This sequence comes from Bombycilla garrulus, assembly GCA_013400315.1. Lineage (NCBI taxonomy): Eukaryota > Metazoa > Chordata > Aves > Passeriformes > Bombycillidae > Bombycilla > Bombycilla garrulus. Next base: position 542,854 of record VXBU01000314.1, read on the forward strand.
CACCCAGGGGACTCAGCTTCTGTTCCAGCCAGTATTTCCACACCCTACTGAGAGCCAGAATGGCAATAACTGAATATCCCAGTGCTAAAAGGACAAACAAGAATGGCTGCGGGTCCCCAAGATCTCTCTCAATACAGTCTGCTGCCTTCAAGCAGGAAGCTCAAGAGAAGACACAGATCTCTATTCCTAAGCGTCAGAAAAACAGGAGAGGAGAGCTGGCTCCCCTGCTCTGATGGCCCTGTAGCCTTGGTTTGCAGCACGACAAGAACTGCAAACTTCCATCACTGCTGGCAAGGCTGCACGCTCCTGTTTGCACATTTCAATTCCTATTTAATTTTCTAAATTAGATTTCAAGGTTGTTTAAATTTTCCATAAAGCCTATGCACACAAGTGAGCCTTCTTCCCAGCCTTAATGCAGGCTCATTAGCACTCTCCTAATGTTTTAAAATCAAATGCTGTTCTAGGAAACAATTCGGGTACATCATAAACGAATGAAATGCTCGTGACTGGGGAGAGATTAGCAAAGGCAGACAACAAGTAAACAACACTTCTGGGTGAGACAGAAAACACTGCATGTATAATGCCTTCATAATACATTACAACCTCCCTGCATGTCAAAAAAGGCAACTGACAGAATAGGAACAGAGAGCAGGAACACGATTACAGGTCTGTGAAGATTTCCAGGTAACGACCCCTGGAATTACTGAGCAATGACACTGGGGCCAGATGCAGGATTCATCTGCTGTTGCAGGAAGCAGAATTGGCCACTCGCATACATCAAAAGGTACGAAGGAAACACAGCAGTGAAACTGGAGACTACAGACAGTTCTGGTTTTGGAACACATGCACACATTCAACACACAACTGAGTCCTTGACTTCACTACCAGAGTGTAAACTCACAGTTTAGGAGGGCCGAGGGGAAAAGAGAACACAACAATACTCCCACAAAGACCAGCTGCATTATAGGAAGCTGCTTTGGGAGAGGCCGTCCAGAGAAGAGACTGAAATCACTACAATTTGAGTTTCCTCAGTCAGCTGAATGCTACAAGAGCTCCTCAATACTGCTGCAATAAACAGCACCCTGTAAATTGAACAGGAACAGCAGAAAAACCTGCGCAGAGCATCCCCTGGCTCCTGCAGCAGCTCCACCTGGAACCCCACTAGCTGAGGGATTTTAAACCTTGCTGCATTCAAGGCTACAGGACATTAGAATTCATCTCATAAGTTATGTTTTACTGAATCTGCAAATATAAAGCAGACAAGTAACAGAACTAACCAGTGAAAGGCACCAAAATGTTTCACATTATAAGAAAAAAGCCATACAGATACATGAAACCTATTATTATAAAGAACTTCAACATAAATCACTTCCTAAAGTGTTTTTTCACCCATTTGCTTTTGTTTATTTTCTACTTCAGCAGTTCGGAGAATGGGGAAAAAGAAGTAGCAGTACTATTTTAGTATTTAAGTGGATACTTACTCTTGGAGGCCCAATAATCATTCCTGTCCATCTTGTAAGTGTCATATCTTCATCATCTTCAAGGCCCCAGCTAACTGTTCCATCCCCTACTCCCTTCTGACCTTCTTCAAGTTCTTCCAAAAGACGAAAATTACGAGGAACTTTTACTCCTGAAACAATCAGAAAAATATTTTCAGTTGAGAAATCTAGTAAAGAAAAAAAGCTAGAGCAATTTCCCCGATACTTTTGGTCATTCTACAGATCACAATTTGGGCAAAACCATGAAAAACACCACCATTTTTTGAATGACAATATTTCAACTTCAACACTACAAAAAAGCTACTCCCATATTTAGCTGGGATTTTACAAGCAAAATCAAGGTATCCCCAAATAATCATTCTAGAAGGCTGACAGACCACATGCTACAGCAGGCAGCAGAATGAAAGGGAATCTCTGTTCCCTCAAAACTGCACCCAGCATTATGGAGCTCTAATTAGCACTTGTCTATATGATTTATAGTATAAAAATTTAGAAGTTTCTACAAAATGACACCATGAGAGGCTTGACAGCAGTCGACTCACTCAGAGCTTTAAAAATACCTTTCAAAGCAAATAAAACTCTTTCATAACGTTAGTAGGTTAATCTGAAGTTAATTGAAGTGGGCTTTGTCGGCAGCAATAGCATCCTTTGTACTTGTGACCTCCACCACCAAGGAATTTCAGCACTCTGTAATTGCTGGCACATTTCTCCTCAAAACAGACAGCAAACGGAGATTTCCTTCTCCTGCTACATTAACGGGCAAGAACGGCACAGAGAGCTCAGGTGACACGCCGGGGTCACACCCCCAGCCCAGGTGACACGCCGGGGTCACACCCCCAGCCCAGGTGACACGCCGGGGTCACACCCCCAGCCCAGGTGAAGGACGATCTGGACTCAGGACGTTCCCTCAGGGCCTGCAGCCCAGGCACCACGAGCAGAGCTGCTCTGCAGCCACTGCTGCTCCTCTGCCGGGCTCTGCGGGCAGCTCTCGGTGCTGGGGGCTGGCTCCTGTCACAGGCTGCTGCACAGGGGTGAGGATGTGCCACAGAACAGCTGAGCCCAGCAGGGTCAGCGAAGGACGGGCAGAGATCCACCAGCAGCCCAGGGAGCGCTCCTCAGCCATGGCCAAAATACAGAGCATCTGGTAGTTTCAAACTCTCCTTTAAAATTATTAATGATCTAAATGACCTAAGGAAATCACCTAAAATGTCCTAAGGAAACTAAATGGCAGAGATGATTTTGCTGCACAATCAGAGGCGTCCAACTTTCATTCACTACAAAGCAGCAAGTGACTAAAGAAAGTGGTTTGTTGGCCAGTTGGACACACATCTAAGGTGATCACATCCAAGAGCGGCCTGGGCAGCAGGATTCAGTGACAGCTGCAGCGGCAGCACAGGAACTCAGCCCCAGCAGAGCGGTGCCAGCAGACACCGGAGCTGTAGTGGCAGAACCAAACCTCCCCTCTGGGGGCTGCAGAGCACAGCTCCCTGCCCAAGCCTCTCCCAGTCACACCGCGCCGTTTCCATGGCTGCTGAGCAACACACATCTTCGGCTGTGAAAGGAAATGAGTCACCTGGGGCTGGCAAAGCCATTGCCTGAGACTGCCCGAGCCCCAGACCCTGGGTGGCTCTGGCACCTGCTGGGCACCACTGTCACGTCCCCTGCACGACAAACCCCAGCATTTACTGTCCCACACAATCCTCAATCGATGAAGTGTGTATCCTGCGTGCCTCAGACACGAGGGTCCAAGTGTGTAAGTCACACCTGAGCCACGGCAGACGAGCCACCCCGCTTTTACTTCTGCTCCCAAGGCTCTCCACGCTGCAGCGTGGGGGCAGAGCAGCCCAGCTCCAGCCCGGGATAGGAGAGCTGGGGACACGAGCACGGAGCGTGAGCCGGAGGGCAAGGTGCACTCTTTGCCTGCACACACCCCAGCTGTTTCCCTGGTTTTGCTGCAGTGGATGCAGGGAGAGCTGCTGATGGGGAATGACTCACAGTGAGCTGCTGTCTGGGCTCCAGCCCTGCCGCTGCTGCCCTGGGGACAAGGGGACAAGGGCCGCGGGAAGGGCAGGCAGAAGGTCCTCATGGAAGGGCCCAGAGGCTCCTCCAGGGCAGGGGATGCCACAGGGGAAGCCCTGTGGCTGTTATCAGAAGCACAGCCATCAGCTGGGGCCAGGGGAAGATGAGCCTGGACTGAGCCACAGGACTGCCAAAAAGTGCTCTGACTTCACTTCCACCCCACAACACCGCGGTGCTTAACAAACCTCATCTCCGTGTCTGTGCCTCCTCCTCAGTAACATCACAGCTACCAGAGGTGCAAAAACAATTCACTGGTATTACACCAAACTAAATAACCCAGGAGGATCAGCTTCATGGCAGACACGGGCCACACACCAGAGAACGAAACAAAAACTATTGCTCGACCACCCTTCCTGTGAGCTTCAACTCGGAGTGATCCCTGAGCATCACACCCTGTTCTCTGAGCCAAGCAGGAATCTTGAAGTGAGTGTGTAATTAAAAATTACATCACCACGTACATATTTGAGCAGGCCACAACCAAGCAGCCTTAGTTCTGACATTTGCTACCCAGAGCTGGGCTTGGCTTTACAGCCTTACAGGAAGAGCAGGCACCTTAATTGCTGAGCTGTCCCCAGACACAGCTGCTCTGATTCAGCATGAATCCAGCATGAATCAGAGCCATAAAAGAGTCACACAGGATTTCAGGGCTCTTTGGCAAGTGTGAGGTCTCCAGGGAGGTGGCGAGTCACCGTGCACTGGCTCCTGTCACACAGAAATCCTTAACAGGAATGAGACTCAGGAACTGCCCAGGAACTGCTCCTGGGAGCCCTGCAGGGGCACCAGGGCAAGGGGTGTCTGCTCACCCAGACATGTCACTCACCACGGTGTCTGCTGGCCACCCACATTCCCAGACAGTGGCCAGATCTGTCCTAGGCACACACAGTATTTGCCAAATAATGCCCATGTGAAGCACGGCAGCTGCAGAGCCAGGAGATGTCCTGTGTCCCTGGAGTCCCACCCCAACAAATACCCTGCATAACCCTCCCAGTGGAGCAAGGGACCATGGCAGTGATCAAACCAACCTGTTCGTCTAAGAGCCCCTCATCTAACACAAGAAAGCTTAAACAAAGTGAGAGGCAATTGGGAAGTAATCAGCTTGTCTAAAGTACGTTCAGCTATGCATTTTCATTTAGCCTTCAGTTGGTTCAGGATGACTCTTACATCAAAGCAGCTTCATTTGAAACATCAATACAGTAATATCTCAGTAACTGCCTCACTTGCAGCTTCCTAACCTCACAGAAATGGAACAGAAAACGCACTTCAGAGCAAGAGGAGATACTCACTATTAATCCCAGCAGCAAACCAGTGAAAGCTGAATCGGAACTGTATCGACTGGGCGAGCTCTGCAGTGACAGATTTGAGAATCCTCCCCAAGTACACCTCCAGCAACGTGTATTTGCAAAGCCTCAACCCCACACACAAGTCCACAAAACGTTCACATGAGCTACAAAACGTTAAGGAAATAATTTTATGGCAATAGAACCACAGACTGTACTTCACAGAGCTCAGAGCTGCAGCTGAGAAGCTGAGTGACCTCGTGACATCCTCTTCAGCCTTCAACCAAGTCAGGACCTCGTTTTCCTTGTCAGAAACGTCCCTGGCACCTCACAACCCAGCTGTTTGTAAACCAATGAGCTGCAAGGCAGAGCCAGCACACTGAAATGGGGACAAAAGGAGTCTGACCTGGTCAGAATCTCACTGGACTTCTAAAGATCTTAAAGCACTCTCAGATTTACCTTTCAATGCAGCACTACTAAAGATACAGATATAGGACTGAATGTGTCTTGCAAGAACTTTAAGAGTGATCTTATCAGGCTGAGATTTTTCTCCTCTTACTCAGACTACACTTTTCCACCTCCATTTTCCTCAGCTGTGTAGCAATTTCCCATCCAGACACCTTGAGAAGCTGAGATCAGCACTGTGGAACCAGGCAGGCCATGTGCCTTTGGGGGCAGATCCTCTCCTCCAATCCTTCTGACCAGGGGCAGCAGAACAAAAAATGCACCTCTCAAAAACCCCAACAACACCTTTCTCTCCTTTCTAAAATGAGATGGAATTACAAGCATTTCCCTTCAGGACTAAAGCACAGGCACAGGGCACAGATACCTCAGCAAAGCACCCAGAATGTGGGGCTCTGAGGAGAGGAACTGTCTTTTACTGAAGGCTTTTCCACATCTTCACTGGTAACAAGCAGCTTATCAAACTGGCCTTTCAGGACAATTTAAACTCTGCTTTCTGTACTAGTTCCTGATCTACAGTAACTCGAGTGAGCCGAAATCCAACAGCTTTGAACACCTCTGTTGCTCAATACATTGAAGTGCTTTCTGTTGCTTGTTTCTGTGTATTTGGTATTCAGCCTTAATTGCATCCTTTCCAGTCTGTGTTTCATGTCTTTGCATTGACTGCAGATAATGAATTGGACAGCTTATCCTTGCAGCACTGGGACTGTAAAAAACACACAAGCCATTCCTTGTCACAATGCTACATAAAGTTCCCAAAGTGATGGAGTACTTGAAACCAAATAAAAGGCTTTCAGCAATTGTCACAAAAGCTTTCAGGAGACAGGAACTTTGGATTTCTTACATTGTCCTTACAGTCACAATTTCCCCTCTGATGATGCAGACAGGTACTGAGATATTTTGCAGACACAAAAATAACTTCCTGTGCACTTCAACAATCTGAAGTGTTTTCTGTTCTGTGCAAGCTTCAGCACTGGTTCTACCTTTCAATGCTTTAGGCAGGTTCCTTGGAAAGAGGTCACTGAAACATCAGGCTGAGGCCCCCAGGTGAAGGCACGGGCAGGGACACACAGCCCCGGGCAGGGACACACAGCCCTGGGCAGGGACACACAGCTCCGGGCAGGGACACACAGCCCCGGGCAGGGACACACAGCCCTGGGCAGGGTCACACAGCTCCGGGCAGGGACACACAGCCCCAGCCCCGGGCAGGGACACGGGCAGGGACACACAGCTCCGGGCAGGGTCACACAGCTCCGGGCAGGGTCACACAGCCCCAGGTGAAGGCACAGACAGGGTCACACAGCCCCGGGCAGGGTCACACAGCCCCGGGCAGGGACACGGGCAGGGACACAGCCCCAGGTGAAGGCACAGGCCCAGCTCACATCCAGGGATGGAGCATAAAGCATCAGTAACTGCAGCTCCCCTTGCAGGAGTTGAAGAGCACCCTCACAATGTGAAAATCCCAACTTTCACAACCTCACCAAAGCTGCCAGTGTTACACCTGCACTGCCATCTATGAATTGAATACACTAATTAGTACTGCTCTCAGCCAAAACGCTGCTTTTCAAACATATTATGTAACTGATGTCACTGAAGATGAAAATACTCAATTCAGTATCATCTTGCAGGAGTGTTGAACTATTTACCTTTCCATTCAATGTACTGCATCCCTCTATCACTGTACACAGAGCTCTGCACTCAGCTCCTCTGGCTCTGCTTCACTGAGGCACCTTCCCCAGCCCCCTGAGGGGTCAGCAGTGCAGGGTGAGCAGGGGTCACCTCCAGTTGTGCCTGAGCAGTGCAGGGTGAGCAGGGGTCACCCCCAGGCCGTGCCCTCCCTCGGGCAGCAGGGACCCTCACGGCTGCAGGGCAGTGCCAGTGCCAGGGCCTGGGCACCAGGCTGTCCTTGCCCAGCGCAGGAGAGTCTCTGTCCTTGCCCAGCACTGCAGAGCTGTGAGGGCAGCCCGTGAGCTCAAGCTCCCACCCACGGAGCCCCCAGCCCGGACTGTGGGCTCCCTGCAGCACACGCTGTCAGCCACCCCTGCAGTGCTGTGTGCCCACTCTGCACACAGGGCCCCCCGCTCTGGGGACAGCACACAGCTGTCACACGGCCAGGGGACAGCGGGAGCACTGCCACAGGCCAGCAGGTGCCAGAGAGCAGCAGCCTGCCCCAAACCCTCGGTGAGCTCCCCCAGCTCCCCACAGAGCTGCCCTGCCTGACAGGATCCCTGGGGATGCAGAGCACGCAGGAGAGCGTGCCCAGACAGGGGAGAAGGGTCCCTCCTGTGGGGGACATTCTTCTGTCCCTTTGGTGGCTCTGGTCAACACCTGCACACGATCACACACGGGCCTGTAACACAATCCTCAGCACAGCAAGCACTGCACTTTGAAAGTGTTTTTATTGACTTGATTTATATGAATTGTGTGCACTGTGGGGGTTATCTTCAAAATCTGAGAGGTCGTTGACAGAGAACTATCTGTAAAGAAGGAACTTCAAAATACTCCTATTAAATCCTCACCAGCCCCACTGTGGTGAGCACAGTCCAAGTTCCGAGGGTGCCATTTAAAATAAGCACTACAGGGGAACACCGGAAACCCTCCATGGACTGAGGAAAACAGGAAAATGCCTCAGCAGAAGTGGCTCTGATTTACTAGATCTGTTGAAGCTCATTAGAGGATATCAATAGAAAAAAACCTCACACCAAATCTAGCTGCAGTATTTTTGTTCAATGTGTAATAAACGTGTGATAAATGCAAAGAGATAGTGTGTGTATCTGCTTAAAGCTGGTGTGGAGCAGGTGTGCAGGGAATGAAAAATTCACTGCGTTCTTGGGTCACACACGGCCTGACACGGGAGCTACACGCTCCTCACGGAACAGAGAGGGGATATTACCGGAACAGGCGTTTAGAGCGGCGGGTTCCGCTCACGGAGCTGCAGCCACGGAGCACCGAGAGCGGAGCTCAGTCCCGGGCACACGAACGGTCCGGAAGGGAGCAAGGCAGGAGCAGAGCCCGAGCGCTGCGGGCCCGCCCGCGCCCCGGCCCGGTTCCGGATCGGTCCCAGCCCGGTTCCGGTTCGGTTTCAGCCGGTCCCGGCCCGGTTCCGGTTCCGGC
>VXBU01000314.1:551558-568139 GCA_013400315.1 Bombycilla garrulus
GCGCGCGGAGCTCTGTGGTGCACGCGCGGCGCTCCCGCAGCTCCGCGGCGCGGGCGGGCGCGATCGGTGCAGCACCGGACACCGAACACCGGACACCGGACACCAGCGCCGTGCCGGGCGCGTCACACCCTCACACCCCGGCCCAGCTGCCCCCAGCCCGCTCTGCTTCGGGCATAATGCAAAAATAAAAAGTTAAAAAAGAAGTAGGAAGGAAACGAGTTCCGCTTCACTTCGCTTTGCAACAGATGCTCCAAAAACTGAGCCCCAAAACGTCCTGTGAGAATATCCAGAAACAATTACAAAGCAAAACGTTCTGGAGCCCCGTTCTGCAGTGAGCCCTCGAGACTCAGCTTGGAGCAGCGACGGGAGCCATCCACTGTTCCTGGAAGCTGCTCTAAAACAGCAACGCTGCTCTGATGAGTGGCTTTTATCTCACCCAGTAACGTTTCACTGCAGCCAGGGCTGAGCCGGGCTGGCTGGGGGCAGCGGGAAGGAAAGAAAAAGGCAGCAGGAAAAGTATCAGGAAAGGCAGCAGGACAAGGCAGCTAGATGGCACGAGAGCCCAGCTGAGCCCGCTGTGTGCAGCACAGCAGCAGAGCCGGGGCTGCTGCCCCTTAGGATGGTTCTCCCACTAGCTCCAGGTGGGATTTTGAGGCACTTTGCAGTAATTTTCCTCAGTTTACTATAGCACACCACTTCCCTGTGCAGCCGTGTCCCCAGACAGCTCTGTTGGGGGGCTTCTGCAGTGCCAGGGCTGCACGTAAGGAATCACCCCTGCTCCTGGGATGGATGAAGGGAATCACCCAGGCTCCTGGGATGGATGTAGGGCATCACCCCTGCTCCTGGGATGAATGTAGGGAATCACCCCTGCTCCTCCAAGGCCCTCCTGAGCACAAGATCCACTCACGAATGGCAACTGCAGCCCTGGCAAAAGCTGGAGGCCTGAGAGTCCTTCTGAGGGTCCAGAGAGCAGGAGCCTGACCAGAGTTCTCCGTGGAAGTGGGACAGAAATCAGGAGCTTTTAAAAGCATTTAAAAGCATTGAACTGAAATGCAGGTCATCCATCCCTGAGGAGTTCAACAGGCGTGCCTTATTCTGCTGCAGCTCTAATCTCCTAATCAACTTAAGACAAATTTTCTTAAGCCAGATTTACAGCTGTTAAGAAGGATCCACGCAGCCTTTTGCTCCAGAATTGCCATGTTGATTGTGTGGGAGCATGCAGGTCTCGGAAGGGTGGAACAGGGACCTCGGGAGCCACAGCCACACTGGGTGTGTGGGGAGTCAGAGCCAGGGCTGCCCCGGGAGCCCAGCACAGCGTCCGTGTGGAAAATGCATCTGGAGATTAACTCTGTCCCAGTTGCTCATAATTAAGCAAGATTAACAGATAAATAGTGCCAGCAGCCACTGGTATGAGTAGCTCAGATTTGTTTCCAGTAAGGTGACAGCAGCCAAGAGAGGTTTGGGCAGCAGCAATGCCTTAAACTGCACTTTGGAAGTAAAATTCTGGTGATTTCTGTGCCCCAAATCCTTTTGTTCCATCCACTGCTGCACACTTGTCATTTAAACCTTCAGGCTGATTTACGCAGGAGCCCTGAACATCCACCCAGTTCTGTCCAGAGCTCTCCAGAATCAACTGAAAGCATTTTGGGACTCCTACTGTGGTGGAAGAATTCTTTAATGTCAAAGCTGCACGGAGACTGGAACTGACTGTGGCAATGGGAACAGAAAACAGCTTCATGTAATGGCCTAAGGTTCTCTAAGGGTCTGAACACTTACATGAAATATTTTGTGACCAAGGTCCCAGCTGTGATTTTAATCTGCAGAACCCAGCCCAGAGGCACCTGCACTCAGCACTTCCCACTGAAGGGGAGGTGCCAGGTCCCAGCTCATGCACAATCCATCCACCATGTCTGAAGAAGTGGAGATCAAGGTCAGTCTAAAACTATGACTGAAAAACATCTTACCCTGCTCTTCAGAGGCAGTTTGAATTTAACACAGTTTACAACTAGAGGAGGGAACATACCTTACATCTGACCATCTGTAAGCTTTCAGTCAGGCAAGAATCAAACAAGATCCAAAATCCTATTAACTTGACCAAGTGCCTGTTGGATGTTTTTAGAGAAACTTCTTCACCCCAATTCAGCTGGGGTTACTCCTCTGCATCCAGAGCAGAGTGAACTACACTTCCTGAAAGGTGTAAAGTCTGGTATAACGCAGTGCCAGGCTCCTAAAACGCTGGCAGATGATCCCTCCAACCCAAACAAGCTGTGAAGGCTGCCAGGTGTGGGACCGCACGAGGTGTTGTGCAACCACTGACCCAACTCTTGCACTAAGTGCTGCCAGTGCAGCAATGAAAAACAGCAACAAGACTTGAACATGATTAGTATTATCCAACTGCTTTGTTATAAATATATTATATACATTCAAACATCACATTAAAATATTATTCCATTACACCAGAAGAGATTAAGGCTTTATATTATTTACAGAAACAAGCAAGCACCTTAAAAAAAAAATAAAAAGAACAAAACACCAGTCATTGACATTTCCCTTCTAACATTACGAGTTTGATACCTTGAGCTCTTGAATACAGCTATTTGCAGTGTGCCCAATGCTAGAACTATTTCAAACATTTATTGTCAGGGTAGGAAACACTTAATAGAAGACTCAGCAGTGAGCACTCCACACCAACAGACACATGTGCTGCAGGGTGCCCTCCCTCTCCTCAGAGGCTCCTGAAGTTGAAGGCTTATGCAGAAACTGTTTGCTCAATTCCACGTGGAGAGTAGAACAATTTTGTGTTAAGGGAAGCTGAAGACACTTGAGGATTGGTGGCCCCTGGAGGAGCGGGATGTCCGAGTCAGCTGCACACGACACCGATGGGGTTGAACATGATAGCGAAGACAGAGCTGGACGTCGATCAATCACCGAGTGCATTCCACAGTCATGATTTTATTCCATGTTCCCCCACTGCTCTCCTGCAGCGCCCTGCACTCCACCACCGAGTGACAAACCCGTCACCGCTCTCCCTGCAGGCCTCAGGCAACAAGCAGCTAGGGAGGTGTTCAGTAATGTTGATACAACACACGTTTCCTACGCCCCCACGTCCCCCTGCAGTGCCCGTGCTGCCTCTGGCGTGCCCGGTACCTCACGGATACAGCGACGAAGCAAGGTCTAAGGTGTAAGCAGACATGGCTACACAAAAAGGTGCTCAGTGAGAGTAATCATCTTCATTTCAAGTATTGTTTTAAGAATTAGTTCATTTCATTGCAGTCTGTGTTAGCACTTTTTAGTTTGTGCTTTAGAGTCTGTTATTTCTTTGTAGGTCTTGAATTTGGCTGATGGCTTTATTTTTTTTTTTTCTTTTAAAAACAACATTGGCAACAAGTTAAGGATTGCAGAAGGCTGGCAAAAGTTACTTGATTTTCTGAGCCCATTTCATGTCATCTGCTCTCGGCTTCTCCCCAGTAAGTCCTTGGATGATGTTCTCCAAACATCTCCAAAATCTTATCTTCTCTAACGGATAATTCAGCCAACCTAAGGGATTGCAAAGGACAAAGAGGATTAGTTTGTCATAGCATCCAAAGTTCAACGTTTTTCTAATGAGAAAAAAAAAAACCAACCAGCCCAATACTGCTAATAATGGTCAGGCTTAAACTCTCAGGACATAGTAGGACTTAAAAATAGCTCTTTGGGCGGCAAGATTTTTGCCACCATCTGTCAAGTCAGGCTTCTTAATTGTACCGTGTTTCTACATGACATTCTGCTAATGAGAATCAGATTTTTTTCTTGGCAGAGGTTTCAAAACCCACATGAACCGTTTGTCAAAGCCAATAACAGAATGAAGAACCAGAGTGATTTATTTCCAGCTGTCTAACTAACTTGATAACTTATTTAGGATTGTGCAACACTGGTGACTGAGCATTCCCACCTGTACAGATATAAAAGGCAGCTAAAGCTTTCTGCACACCTGTCCACTCCTCTGAGTCAGAATGAGTGGATGCTGGAAATCCAGAAGCCTGGCTTCAGAAAAGAACATTCCAGAGCAGCTGCAGACATTCTGCTCTTTTGAAGGAACAGCAGCTTTAGTGAACAAAGCCCACTGGTGGCCTGAGCTCACCAAGACCCCAGGCAATCAGATCTCAGCACCACTGAGTGCTCCCTCAGGCTCCCAGCAGCTGGTCACAAACCTTCCCCCCCAGTTCTATGCAGAAACCCAGGTGCAGTTTTCCCAGGAGCTGAGAGCCCAGCTCGCTGCAGGGCTGTGCAGAGCCCCAGCTGTCCTGGGCGGGGGCAGTACCCGTGGTGATGCAGAAGTAGGTCTCGTGGGGGGACACGTGGTGGATCCTGTGGTGCTTCCGGGGCAGGATGATGTGCCAGTCCTGCAGGAACACAACCCAGCGGGGAAGGCCAAAGTACGTGTGGGACCACTTGTGGATCTGGTTGGTCATGGTGATGAAGATGATGAGGGCAAAGACGTAACACTCCCAGGGACAGGTCTCACACAGCGCCTCTGCAAAACAGCACGGGCAGCTGTGAGCTCAGCTCTGCAAAGGCACATCTCCCCCAGGACGGCAGCCTGCCCAGCCACAGCTGCAGCAGCTGGAAAACGCCTCACCAAAGCTGCCTTGGCAGAACTGTCACAAGAGCCAGTGAGCCATAAGCAACTCCCAAATGTCACAGGACAGGCTGGGACGTGCCAGAGTCTGCCAACACACCATAATTAGGAAGTCAAACTGAGTTTACCGTAAAAAAATTAATTTGATCTTTCAGTTCTCGACTTCTGGTTTGCACATGAAGTACTTGTGCACAGAGATGAAGCATTGTTTTGTGTTATACACTTTGGAACAGTGAGTTTCCACAGATGTTCACAGCCTAGTCCCTCTTATAAAAACAGTATTTAGCATAACTTCTAATCTTCCTTGCACAACTCTCCAGCCCCAGATTCTCTGCTGAGCTGGAGAATCTCACTGTGCCACCTTCTGCCACCACACCTCAAAGGAAAGAAAGTTTCCCTCCCTCCTGCCAGGAGCACCCTGCTTCCAACAGCTATTCCTTGGCATATTACATTTGTGGACGTCTCCAAACTTCACACAGACAAACGTTCATTCAGTAGCAACAAGAACACTAAATCCACAGCAGACAGAGTAAGAGCTTACCTGGGGAAAAAGAAACAAACTTGTAAGCCATGTTTGCCAAGGGGACCAGTGTCATGAAGCAGTTGTCTCCGTTGGTCTCTATGAAATCGTGCCTGGTGATTGCTGTGGGGTCAATATGGTGTTCCCTAAAGGGTCTGATGAAAGCCTGGGAAAAGAATTGGAGAAACACAATACCATGCTCAATAATGGTCTTGGAAAAGAAAAATATTACAAAAAATCCCTCTCATACACTCAAATCTGATGATTGAGTTGAAGAGAAATCCTAAGTACAAAGATGCAAGCAGGATTCAAACTTTTGTCATGATGACACTTCAGATCATTTGATTTACATTTGCAAAGCAATTCAGTTCCCACACCCAAATCCAGGTTTTCTTTGCTTTTCAGTTTTCTTCTTCTAAATTTTCACTTAGGACCTTTAGTACGTAATCTTAAAAACAAAGTGTCAGGACTCTAATTTTACAGGGAAAATAAGCCTGTGAAATTCACTTGCTAAGCAGAATCAACCAAAGGAAAAACCCACTAAAATAATTGGGATTCAGCCTGCCATATTCATGGGCTCCAGATGCCAGCATTAACAGACTAAATGTAAATTAAGTGACTGGACAAAGCAGTGGAAGACAAACAGACTATAGAGAAGTCACCTCTAGGAGCAGAGATCCCATCTGAACACACAGAGCAATTGTTTTACTGTGTGGGACAGTCACACCAGTCACTGACTTGCCTTTAACATTTCCAGGATCTCCAGCCTGTGCAGAGGTGCCCTGAGCAGCCTCAGCTTGTCGCTATTTAGTGCAGAATCTCTACCAGTAGAGTTTTTTAAAACTATTTAGACTGTGGTCCAGACATACAGGGGTTCAAGACTACTGAGTCTATTGAAGGTGAACAAAAAAGAAGCCAAACTCAACAGTTTAAATTCTGCTGTTGTAGCTCGTGCAACTCTGCATAATAACAAGGAATAGCCCACCTATTTTTTTTTTTTTAAATAATGATCCTTCTAATATTGCACTGTGAGGAGTAATTAATGGTAGCTATTAAGAAATTTAATTAAGAAAACAGATTGCTGCTTACTACAGAAGCCAGTGCACTAAGCAACTGGCATTTGTAGCTGCAGGTGTATAATACATCTCAAATTAAATCTTCAGTCACCACCATCCTAATATTACTGTGTTACAACAGGGGCTCATAGAAGAGGGAACTGGGAAGATTCCTCCTGGAGCAGCCTCATGTTTCACAAATTTTTAGGAGTTCAGCTGCAGGGACATCTCTCCAAATCTGTGTTCCTGACCTCCTGAACATCCACCGTGCCCAGCCAGGTCCCAACACTCGTGCTGTCACAGGCTGTTCCCACAGAGCCTGAAAGGTCCTCAAACACCAGGATTGCAACACTGCCAGCCTCGAGGCAGGTGACACAACGGAGCAGTGTCACCTTGCACGTGTCCCCCAGGCCAGGTGCAAACACGGCCCTGCCCCAGCAGTGCCCAACACTGGGTGTGCCCAGAGCCCAGCCCTGTGGGAGCTCCAGCAGCGCTGCAGGAAGGCACTTCTGAACTTTTCAAGCTTAAGAAGAACAAATCTCAAACCTTTCCAACGATGGGCAGCTCCACAGATCCCCAGGTATCTGCTCCCCAGTGGAACAACCCTGAGAGGAAGTCGGCCGTGACAACTCCTGCAACTTGAATGAGAGAGCCAAAGTCAAACACAGCATTTCTACTGACTCACATCTTACTCTTGTTGTACAAGTTTCCTTGTTCATCTGCCTGTAACTTAGGTATTTACAACCACATGAGACCTACCCAGTCTGAATAAACACATGGCCAGGCAATTAGGAAAAAGAGGTTAGCAAGACACCATTTGGAAAATCTTCATTAAATCTGTTTTTGTGTTTAGCCCATCTACAGAACAGAAACATCTCCCCTAGTGGGTACCTTTTGCTTAGCTGACCCCTCACCTCTGCAGTCCTTCCCATTACCTTTCATTTTCAAAAAGGGAGAAGAAATAAAAAAGCTCTTTTCATAGTATAAATCAGCCCTTACTGTTGAATCCATTATGCAGTTGGCCCAAACTCTTAAATGCAGCAGGAGACACTTCCTCCTTTATCTGCCCCCTTATTTCACTGAAGACAGTTTATTCTGCGAGCAGTAAATTCTGTACATTTGTTGCTGTCTCAGACCACACACGCAGGCTACAGCAAACCGGGTGGGACACAATAGCGTTTAGATCTGCTCCTAGCAGCTGAAAGGGCAAGCAGCCGGCGTTCAGGGGAAGATATCCAAACAACACTTCTCTTTGCAGCAGCTCAAATGCCATTGTCGCTGAGGTAATGCCCCCATTAGCCTGCCTCGCCTCCAGCTGCTGCCTCATCCCAGGGAAATAACGGCAGGAACAGCAGCACAAATTGAGGCAAAACACTGACAGTTCAATAGATGCTCCTCGCCTTGCTTTAATGTCAGCTGGTAAGGGAAGAATGGAGGGTGCCTGGAGCAGTGCATTACACTACAGCAATTGGAAAAAACCTAACTCCCAGCAATCCTGTTCCAGCTGTGCTGCAGCAGGGTGTGCTCGCTGCTCTGTGCCTGTGGAGGATGAGCTGCAGTGAAAGAGCTGAGCTGAGGCTCCACACGGGCAGCACGGTGGCCCTGGGTGTGTGTCCTGCCCTGGGCTCAGAGGCACATCCAGGGGTGACCTGGGCTCAGCAGCCTCGCACACCCAGCACTGCCTGCACTGAACATGGCAGCACCGAGGCACAGCACTTCAGCTGCTGCTCAAAGGTGAAGATAGGTAAAGAAAAAAAAGTGTTCAGAAGGTAAAAGATCCTGATGCTCTGTCATCGAGGCTGGGAGGGTGAGAGGGGACTGACAGCCCTGAGCACGGGTGAAGTGTCAACCCCACAGTGAGAAAAAGCAAGATAACCCCAGCTCAGGTACAGAACTGCAAATGGTGCATTCAACACTCATCAAAAACCAGCTCAGGGCAGCATTAGGGAAGTCCTGATCCACACACACTAGCTTTCCCCCAGCTCACAGAGAGGGGTGAGGATTGGCCCATCCAGGGGTGCCCCTGAGGAGGAGGCGATGCTCAGAGCACACAGGAGGAGGCACAAGGACACGAGCTGCAGGACTTGCTCAGAACACTGGCACGGCTTGGTTTGCAAGTACACTGCAGAGCAAGGAGGAAGGAAGGCACCCCAGCACACAGGGAGCCCAAGGGTGCACAGATGGGCTCCAGCCAGTATCCAAGCAAGCACTCAAACCACACGCATTTGCTGGAAATGCTGCCTTTCCCATTTCCCTCACCTGTGATCCCCTGCGTGGCACCTCCCAGGCGCAGTGGGGCCCTTGAGCAGCAGCTGCCTCTCCCCAGAGCAGGACAGGGGGCTGGACCAGCAACTGCTGACCCAAACACGCCATGGACACAGGGCTGCTCTGTCCTGCTCAGAAACCAGGGAATCTGCAGGGTCTGTGACCCAGGAAGAGCGCTCTCCACCTCCTCACTGCTCCAGAGTCAAACTGAGCCAAGCTCTGCTCTGGTGGGTGACTCTCAAACCACTTCCCGTGGCCAGGCTGCTCCCGGGGCCCATGGAAGGAGGAGGCCCAGGAGAGCTGTGAGAGGCAGAACTGCTGTGCATATTTACCATTAAAAGTTGTACTCCACCAAAATTTTATGAGCTGAGCTTAGAGCCTGGCTTTGCATAGATAGAATGATCAAATTGTAACCTGGAAGTTTTATATAAGAGTATACAAAGTTTCATGTTTACAATAAAAACTCAGTTAGAGCCTCTGGAGAGGAAGAAACCAGGATAAGATGTTATTAAATAACTTGATGCTATTGTGTAACATCACTGAGAAGCGCAGTCATGTTTAATCAGTGACTGTATGAACTGGTTGAACAGCACTAAAGAGTCGGTGTGGCTAACTTCACACAGAAATCTTGTTGTCTAAACATCAAATGCCAAAGTACCAGTTGTTTGTCACTTATACGCTTATGACAATAAAATGCCTTAGTCACCTGCAGTCCCCATTTAGTGACTTTCAGTACAGAGAAGGCAGGGGTTTGATATTACAGCAAGTAATGAAGCTAAGATAATAACCCCTGGACATTTCAGTAAGTATAAACTGTAGCAGCTTGAAAGCAAAAGAAGAGTTCATAATTTAGGCTAATAAAGCAGAGAAACTTTCAGTCAGAGCTGGACCTGAGAGGGCCCACCAGCAGGGCTGGGACAGGAAATGCATCACTGTGTGTAGCAGTTATATCACACTGCAACCAGCGTTTCCAACAAGTCCTGTCTGTAATCCTGCACCCCAGGGACAGAACAGCCTGGGCTGGCACAGCAGCTCCCCTGGCACATCACTCAGGGAGCAGACACCTCTCCTTGGGGCGACTCCCTGCCCCGGGAGCACCTTGGGACCGAGGTCCTGCCTCCAGCAATCAATCAGCACACCCCAGTCAGCCTGGGGGAACAGCCTCAGCAGCTCAGACACTGCAGGGAAAGGAGGCCCAGGGAACCGGGGTCCTGGCTCCTCCAGGGCTGAACAGCAGCACATCTTAAAGCAAATACTCATCTACAAAAGCCCAGCTTGGCTCAGAATCACCAGCTGATAAACATAATCCTCCAGCCAAACTCCACTGTAACTTTAAGAGAGCCCCTGACAACTGGGCAGGCACACAGAGCTGCCTTTGTCCCCTGTGCACGCCTGGGGACACAGACGGGCCGTGCCACCTCCCTGCCACCTCCCTGCTGTGCCAGGGCAGGAGCCTGGGCAGACCCTGCCCCACAGCAGCTGCCAGCAGCCGAGGAGTCCCTCCCCGAGCCTGGGGACACCAAGAAGATCATGGTGCCAGCACCACCTGCTGAGTGCAAACCAGCAATCACTGTACCAGGTCACGTAGCTTCCAAGAGCAACACCCTCCTCCTCCTCACCCTCATCCTCCTCCTCCTCCCGGTGCCTGACCAGCCAGGGCTCCCCAGGAACCCTCCTGGTTCTGCCCAAGGAGTCCACAGACACCACCCAAACGCTGCTGCTGCAACACAAAGGTAGCTCTGCCAAGGGTAACAGAATCCAAGTTCCTTCTCTTTAATCACAATTTAGCAGATGATGCAGCTGGGCATGGAAACACAAAGTTACCACAGCTACCAACTAACTGGTGGTTACTTAGGTGGGTGGGACAGCAGGTGACAAAGAACCCTCTTACTTGGACCAGCACTGAAGCACAGGGTCATTTTCCTTTGCTAGCTGAGGTTTCTGGTGTGATTTCAAAAACTCATTTTGATCACACGGTAAATCCAAGGTGAAATGACATCCCTGGGGCTGTGATGCAGCAGGATGTGGACACCTGACCTACGTGCCCAGCACTCACTCCAGCCAGCACTGACATCTCTGGGGTGTTTTTTCTCCACCGTGTGCCACAGCTCTCATGTGTTACACACTCAGTGTCTGGCTCTGCAATGCAGCTGACCAAGGACAGCCCTGCTGGAGCTTGAAACAAAGAAGTTGTGGGCCCAGATGAGATCCAGTTTCCATTCTGAAACTGCATTATTTCTTCCTGTGTGCTCTCTCAGGCTAACCCACAACCCCTGCAATAATGAAACGTGTACCTCAAATGGGTTAAAAAAATCAGTTGCTCATCTTTCAAGAGAGCAGTAATTAATTGTAACTCGTATCATGTCACAAGATGTTCCTAAAGATATCCGCCCTATGTGGGGCAGTTCTTAGGAATATAAACAGGTTACAACACAAAGTTCACTCTTCTTTTTTGTAAGACTGTAATGAACAGTCCCTGTCATAAACGAACGTGGCTGCAGATAACAGTCACATGTCTGAAAGTCAACCAACTTGGAAAGAAGGGGTTTAAAACCCTATACAAAAACAGGAGGAAGGAGAGGAGAATGAAAACCCAGATTCATGCTGTAACTTGTCAAACTTTTTATCTAGATGTTCTTAATATATGAACAATACACTCAGCTCATGCATCTTGAATATGCTGGGCACCACAAGCTCACCTGAAGGTGTGAGTGCTTTCAAGCCTGATATTACATGTCTAGGTGATGCTTTTCTGCTTGCCACACAAGAATCCCTTTGCCAGCCTTGTCCCTGGCACTACCGACCTCCAATTCCAGTGGCAGAGGCTGCTCTGGTTCTGCGGGATGTTGTCCTGCTGCAGTGGGAAAAACGGGGGTGTTCAGCCTCCCTCGCAGCCCCACTCCCAGCCAGGTGCTTGTGTGCACAAATAAACACCACACCAGCTCTGCACAGCTCTCAGCCTGCACAAACAGGAACAGTTCCATGGCTGCTCAGCAGCTGAGGACACCCAGAACAGGGCATGACTGCAGTTAGCACAAACCACACCAGAAATCCATCCTCTGCCCACTCTTTTCCTTTTTCTTTTTTTTTTTACGGTGAGGAGGGGAAGGAAATTGTCTCATCTCCGCTAAACCAGCTTGGAAGACAAGAGAGTCCCGTGGCTCTTCCTGTCCAGCAAGCTCATCTTTAGTCAGCAGGACACAGCACAGGAGCTGCTCTGCCCAAGGCCACCGAGGTGTCCCCTCAGTGCTGCGCTCCCCTGCAGGCACTGAGTGACTCAGCAGGGCCAGGCACACAGGGAGGGACAGGGACAGGCACAGGGACGTGCTGCCCCACGGCAGGAGCAGATCCTTTGTGCCCCAGGAAGCCCCAGCTGAAGGTACTGCCAGCACTCCTCATGGGACAATTCCACGTGCCTTTAAAGGCACAAAGAACGAAGCTGTGACACAGCCCTTAATTACAGACCCAGGGTTTAGGCTCAGTGAAATGATGCAGAATGTTCAAACCACTTCACTTCCTAGAGGAAAAGATGTATTTACATAAAAGCACACAGAGGGTCCCTGTGCAGTGGACAGCTCTGTGCAGCAGAACAGATCCAGCCCACTGAACAGTGACCCCTTTCAGACTCCCAAACACCTGAAAGGAATTTATTTGATCTAGAGCTCCATCAATATTAGCAGAATGTTTATTTTGTGGCTTCAGCTCAAAGGTCAGTATTCCAAACCAAGCCTGAGGGAAGCTGTGAATGGAACACACCCTGTGAGTGACTCAGGATTCCCAACAGTAAATCCCCAGCCCGTGGAGCTGCTCACGTATTTAGGAATCAGGACTTTTATGGCTATGACTTTCACAATATGTAATAAAACCTAATAATCACTGTGAATTACAGACACCATTCACACCTCATGTGGAGAAATACCGTATTGAAGGCAGCAAAACAAGATAGCCCGAAGCACTTACTATTTTATGGCACTCATTTTTGTACACCCCATCAGTTATTTCCACACCACTTTATTTACACAGAATCCAGATTCTGCTACTTTAATAATTCACTGCTACTTAAATACAACTATCAGTCAATTGGCTGCTTTATCAGTTAAACTGGTAACCAGGATATCAGAGAACTCCAGCTTTTATCAATATTAACTTTTGAGATGAAAGCCAGCTGCACACGGATTGCACCAAAGGTGATTCTCTTGTCAGGATGTGCCCTCATTGCTCAGGAGCAGCTCCCAGGTCACGTTCCCTCCATCCCTCCCAGCACCTCCACTCACCAGCTGAGAGCAGGCGAGGCTCAACTGAGCCTGAGGGTGACTCAGTGGAGACACTGCTCCCCCCAGACACCAGGAATCACCACGTCCCAGCTTTGGCAGGAATTCAGAGCTCCTGTTCTGTACCACTGTTCAAACACTGTTCAAACCTGGTGCAGTGTTTTGGGTGGGTTTTGTTTTGTTTGATTCATTAGCAGTGCACAGCACTGATTATGAACAAGGACCATTCTCTTCTAAAGCACACAACACACACAGTTCATAGAAAAGCTATTTTTTGTCTAAAGCACAGGAGCTGAACATTCTATCAGAATCCTTCACTGGTTCTTACTCTCCTCCACAGAAAAGATCAACTTATACTCCTGGAAAAAGTCATTATTCAGGATAAAGACCAAACATCACATCCTGACATGAAAACCCAATTCTCCAAAATTCTTGTGTTCAGTCTGCAGTCCCCAAAAATGAAGCCAGTTTGATGCCTGAAGTACCTTTTATAACATTTCCCTCAAGCTTTTGCTTTCTGACAGGTTCTTGTGAATATTTTTGTCGATCAAAGTATTTTCTCCCCAACTCTGACCTGATCTACACAGCTCTTTTCCTTCTCAGCATTCCTCACAATTGCAGTGACTACCCAAGAACACCAAACTTACACAGCTGCATCAAAACTTCCCCTCTGGGATACTGAGAAGCCACTGAGATGCAAGGACAAAGCTGTAACCATGCTGCAGATGGTCCCAGTTTCAGAGGCTCACACACAAGTGTCCCTCTCCCTCAGCAAGCCAAGCCTAAAGGACCCCACGTTTGCCTCCCACACCACAACAGCCTTGCCTTGAGCAAGCAGCTCCTACTTACATATCCCAACGAGAACCGAGGGCGTGTGTTCCAGTCTCAAGTAGAAGAGGAGATTGTAAAAATTGAAGCAGATCAGAGAGAAGCATAAGATGACAGAGATCCATTCTTGTAGTCTTTTTCCTGTTAAAAAAAAGAAAAAAGGAAAAAATCATGTTTTACTTTTATCTTTATCTGAGAGGACATTTTGAAGCCTGAAATCACAGAGACAGACCATTCTAATTGCCTGGGTGACTTGCTCCATTTGTCTGACAGGGAACTGAAACAGAAACTTATTTATCCATGGGAGGTGCACAGGTGCACAGGTTTTGTTAAATGACATTCCTCTTCCCCAAGCCACTACTAACCTCTTCCCTCTGCCCTTGTCCAAATAAAAGGGCCAAAACAGACATCATCTCATACTGCCCTAGTTTCCCTCTCGCTGAGATTGCTGGCATAAAGTTCCTCTACATCACAATTTCTCAATTTGCATTTCATCCAATATTCAGTGCTGCCGGAAGGGCTGAATCTGGGAACAAATTTCTGGCCTCAAACACATTTAAATCACCTTGTGATCAGTAATATTTACAAGCTCTGGTATTTTAAATAAAGCTGTTGTACTAACAAGACAAAGCACCATTCTCACCATTCTGTATTTTGGTGGCCTTGGAATGGCTTGTCTAATGTCACAAGTACTCCCCTGAAGCTTCTCCCTGAACTGTTGTCCTGTCTGCGCCTTCCTGCTCCCAGGCAAAGGCTGGGAACTCTCAGCCACTCTGACATAACAAGGGGCAGAACAAGAGAAGAGACAGAACTGGCACAAACTCTCTCCTGCACCTTGCTGCACCACTTTGTACCTCTATAAAAAAATCATTTACTGCCTCTAAAAAGGGAACAGGCACATCAGAGCACGGTAACACCTGGAGTATCAGATTAGCACAGAAAGCTGCTCCCTGTTCCTCACTGCTGCATCCCCACGAGGCCCGAGGCAGGGAACACTCAGGGTGAGACCTGCAGGATTAAGGCACACAAACAGACCTTTAATACCCAAGGCCAAGAAGATCTGAGCTGTCACTAGAGGGGCCGGAGCTGCAGGCAGCTCTTAATGCCCGCAGGAGCTGCCAGGCCAGTCCCTGCCTGTCACAGAGCTCAGCCAGCACAGCTCCTGCTGGCCAGGGCTCCCTGGAGCAGGCACCCACAGCCCCTTGCCCGCTCCCTCTGGCCCAGCAGGGCACAGGGAGGGCTCAGGGAGGCTCCAGAGAGGTGCACGTGCTCTCCCAGGAGCAGAGGCACACTCAGGCCTGGCACGTGTTCAGCTTCTGTCCTACTCCTCCTCTCTGCTGACCTAATGCCTGATCAAATTTCTCCTCCTAAATGCTAAATCAAGTCCTCCTTCTCAACTGTACCGGGGAAAGTAGGAACAGAAATGGAGGATCAGTCTTATCTCCGATGTGCCTACAAGGCAATATTTGAAAGCGTGAACAAAGGCTTTGACAGGTCAATTTTATAAGTTCTAGAAGGGCCATGGTTATATAAATTAACACCCTCCGCGATAGCAGAGAGGAGAATAGTAAAATTAAATTAAGACACAGGAACAGCCATATTTGACAGCAGCATCAGGTCACAACGTGGGTGATTCCATAAAGAGATCCCTGGAGTAATGAAAGTAAGAGTTAATTAACACTCACTTCCTGCACAAGAAAACCACACCCTGATTAGAGGAGCTCAGCGGGTAGATCCTCATGGAACAATTAGTGGGTGCTGGAAAGGAGGCTGGCAAATCCCCTGAGCTCAGGGAGTGCTCTCTGAACACAGGGATCCAGGATGGCTGTCGAGACAGCCACGTTCCAAATCGTTCCAAAACGCAGCCTCAGCTCTGCACTGGGAAGGCAAATGAGTCAAGGAACTGAGTCAGCACTGATAACCTGTGTGTAAAGGGCACGCCAATCCCAAAGTGCATCCAGTGTGGAGGAATGCAGTGCCAAAGCCACAAGGTGAGTGCTCAAAGAAACCAGGGAAATATTGAAGCCATGTTCACCCTGCACAATTCAATGCAATCCCCCTTTCCATGAGTTCAGAATTTGAACATGACACGCTCCCACCATAATACATATTCTGGCATTGCTTATGTAAATTATTTATGTAATGCCAGAAGAAGGCTGCATATCTAATGCACCCTCAGCTCCCTGACATATCACTGTATGTGTGCTACAGCCAGCAGGAAGGGCAGCAAGCTCTTCAGGGAGGAAATCTCTTTACGAGCCAGAGCAGGGGGAAGGTCAGTGGGTGCTCTTGTATAAAGCACAGGAATCTCTCCTGGATGGACCAGAGAGGCTGAAAGGTGTCACAAAGGACCTCAAGATGAGCTCGAGGTGAGCAAAAGAAGCGGTAATGGGCAGACTTGCCCCAGTCACACAAACCAGCAAAGGCCTTGGATTTCTTATCATCACATGGCTCTGTGCGAGTAAGGACACCAGCCTGAGCAGGAACTGTCCTGGATGTGCAAGCTGGGCTCAGCTGATCTGCTGGAAACCACAAGACACTGAAAACATCTTCCCTGCCCTAATCCTAATTCACAGGAGAACGGATTCACGAGGAATGGCAGGAATACCCAGCACAGCTCACACTAACAACATTGTTGCTGTGAGCTAACAACTTTTTTTTTTTTTTACAAGGAATTTGCAATTATTTCCACAGCATAGTCAAACAGTCATTTACTGAGCACTCAAATGACAAACTAAAGCTTGTTTGGCGGGTTCCAAGCTTCAGGAAGAGTGACACAGGAATTCAAGCATCCCTGTACCCCTTTCTGCGGCGCCAGGCCTGGATCCCAGGGCAGCTCACCGAACAGCCGTTCTGCAGGCAGAGCTGCTGCTGGTACCTCGGGCTGCGGCCACATCTGCCCGCCCAGAGGGAAGGTTCGCCTCTCGTCTGTCGGCTTTGGAGAGCAGAACGTGCATTCCGGGCGGTTTCTGGCTGCAAACGCTCCCGCCCGCAGGCCGGCCCGCTCCGCCCGCAGCCCGCATC
>VXBU01000314.1:575927-687475 GCA_013400315.1 Bombycilla garrulus
TCTCGACATGTCGGCGGAAGGCTCCGCCGCCGCGCGGGGTCGGAGCGGGGCCGGGGCTGCACGGGGCGGGCGCGGAGAGACCCCGGCCCCGGCCCGGGCGGGCTCTGCTGGGCGCTGGGTTATTTAAAAGAGCGAGAGGAGAGCGAGGGCAAAGTGATGCAATCCTTTAAGCATGGCTGGGAATGCTGTGTACATGATGCAATCTCGTGTAACTGTCAGTCATGGATTGAGTAATCTGTTAAAGATGTTCCTACAGTTTTTTTATTATAAAGAATAATCTATTTCTATAAGAAAATACATATGTATATTTTGGGATCTATGCATTCTTGCTACATTTGAAGCATTAATGAACAATTTTAATAAACTTTATGACTAGGTTAAAAACAAGTAGCTTGTTTTATTTTGAATGCATGTTTAAAGTTAGATTAAACACAGGGTTGCAATTCCAGCTGATTCTGGCTCAATGCTGTGATCAGGGATAGGGATTATTGTTGGTCTTTTGGCTTTCTCTGACTCAGAGAAAGGGGAAAAAAAAAGCCCAATAACCAAAATCAAAACCCCAAAACCCCTGAGAGAAACTCAGCAAAGAGCAGAGCTGGCAGCCTTAGCCAGTTCTTGTTGCCTCATTTTATTTCCTCTAATCACCTGCTTTAGCTGCTGCTTGGGTGTTGTTTGGGGAGGAGGTGTTTGTGTTGGGTTTTTTTCTGCACTTCATGCTGTTTTGAACGTGTAGAGCAAGATGTGCTATCCAAACCATGACCAATCCTTGGCAAATAACTCCGACTCTGAAGTGGGAGGGAGGAAGAAAAAGTAAGGGAGGAAGCCTGAAATGAGGTTTTGTTTGTGTTTGTTTTGTTTTGTTTTTTTTTTCTTTACAGAGTTTCTATTCTCTATGATTCAGCACTTCTTATGTTTGTAGTTTACAGGAATAAACATGAGAAAGTAGCATTTCTCTTGGATTTCCGTAATTTCGGGCATTGCTCGGGAAGCTCCCATGAGACCCAACTAGGTGAGAGGCTCCTGAACCACCCCCTCCCTTCGCTGCTGAGACACTTTCCTAAAAACTGCGAGAGATGTGTGCTGGGGCCAGAGACAGACTTGGGGGTGGAGAAGGAGGAGGAGGAGGAGGTTTGGAGCAGGCCAGGATTTGTTTTTGGGCAGACCCAAGGCTGTGCTGCTGCGGGGACAGGCAGCCTGGCCGGAGCTCCTGGCTGTTATTCCCTGCTGTAAGGAGTGAACAGCCTCAGCCTGGTTACGTGGAGGGAGTTGGGCAAAAGATCACGTCTTAGTCAGCATTTTCCATTTTCCTGCTAGGCCAAATTTAAGCGTGAAGTTTTTAGATCCAGATTCCCAGTGCCTGGGGAAAGAAGCTCCTTCACTGAGTGTACTCTGACAGCTGAGCACAAAAGGGGGTTTCAGTACAAAGACAGTGGCCTTGAATTTGTGCCTATATATTCCACACAAACAGCCGTGAGCTGCAGGACAAATCCCAAATTTGTGGCTTATTTCTAGTGTCTCTTTAAGCAAAACATGTTTTCTACTGGAAGAGCTGCTCTGCTTTTTCTGACTCCTCAGGTCAGAGCCTCCTGCAGGTCCATCAGCTGGAGCCCTCCCTGACACTGGCGGCACATTCCCTGCTCGCCCCCGAGCTGTGCCATGCTGAGCAGGGCAGGGTTAGCCCCACACTGATTTCCCCCATTTGCTTTTCCGTTTGCACTGTGCAGTTTGGTTTTTACGAGCCCCTGAAATAGATTTCTTGGGTGAGCTCGCTCCCGCGCCGTGACTCAAGTTCTTGCAGGCAGGACAGACGTTAGATCTTGTCTTGGCCGTCCCTCGTGACGATGATTACTGCAGCCTCCCGTGGCTGTTTATTCTGCTATTTGTATCATTACGAAACTTATCCACATCCTCAGATCCCATTTTCTGTTGTGCTGGAGGCCACACAATGTCACCCAAACTCACGAGCGGCGCTCCCACTCAGAGCCCAGCGCTGCCCAAGGTGGAATTGCTGCAGGACTGGAGATGTCCTCACATACATTTCTGTCTTTCTTTCTTTTGAAATAACAAGGTTTCCAACCAGAGTTCAGTTTGTGGGGGCTGGAAGGCAGGGTAGATTGAAAGATAAGATGTACTGAAGGTATTTATATCTGTTTAAATAATAGTCCAGTTTTGGAGGCTGAGCTCTACCAGGCATGAAGGAGCTAATCCCCATCCTTAAACCCTGCCTGTCTCGGTGCAGGAGAGCCGGGGCGGCCTTGCTGCAATTTAAAGAATGATGTTTAAATTACTGCTGTATTCCAAGGTATCTCCTAATTAGGATGATGGATTTCTCGTTCCGAAGGAACCTTGTCCAGCAATGATTTTTTGTACAGACAGGAAAATTAAGGCCAAAAATGCACCAATTTTACAGTAGCCTCAGAAGGAATCCGTGAAAGACTTGGAGAGAGGATTCCTCAATCCTTCATTCTTGATCTTGTATTGCCCTCATAACTTAAACTGTAGGAGCTGTGTAGTGCCATTAAATGCATGGAGATCATGAAATACTCTGCCCTCTAAAACAGCATACGAAAAAGCCCGGGTAATTAAAACATTTCCTAGAAAATAATAGTCTGGGAAAAATAGCTTGTAAATGAATCTGAGAAAATTCCAAGCACTGAAGTAGACAAAAGATTCCAAATACCTTTTCTAATTGCAGTGGGGGATTGGAAAATCCCTGCCCAAACAGTGTGTCAGCTCCAAATATTGATTTAGTTTCCCATGACAAATAAGATTCTGCTGGCTGAGAGCAGGACTTGGAATGTCTCAGCTGGCCCTGGACAGGGCTCCCGAGCTTCTCCTCTAAAGCCACTCTGGCCAGCTTGTGGTAGGCAAACCATGCAGAGAACTGCAGGCACCAGAGAGCTGCTCTCAGTTTTATGGAAATTTAAAAGCAGCATTTCATTTGGGCTTTTTATTTTTATCTTTCTTTTCAAATGATGTATCACATCTACAGGATTTTCTTACTGCTACTAAAGTAACAGAGGTTCTTGCTCTGTAGAAGTCAGTCTGTAAACCCTTGGCACTGACATCCCCTTTCCCAAGCGCTGGTTTATAAGGTGTTGGAATTCAGTAGTGCTTAGTTCTGCAAAACATATCATATGTAGCATTCTAAAAATATACATTTAAAAATACAATTGTAGTTTTTCAATTATCACTCTGTTATCTGCCCAAAGTGCGTTTTCCACTTTCCCTGCTGCCTTCCATTGGTGACTCTTGGAAGATGCAGGAAAATTAATGCATCTTTCTGCGCTAATTGTTGCTCCTCCATCAAATAGAAATCATTCCGCTCTTCTGTCAAATAAAAATCAAGCTTGGGCACTGCAGCTCCCAGGGCTGGCAGGGCCCTCATTCCCTGAATATTCTGCATTTGATCTACTAGAAATTGGAAGCTCCACTGGAAACCAGCTTGCCATTTGTGATCATTTCCCACCTGCTCAGTGGTTCTAATGTTTTATTTTGAATAAAAAGCTCTTCTCCCCTCCTGGAAGTGATGGTGGATAGATCTACTTGGATGTAGGAAACTATAGGGCTGGAATTCAAAGTGACCATAAGTGGGTTAAGACTTGTCTAAGGTAATTGATTTGCATTTACAACAGGGACATATTTAATTCCAAACCTTCCAACTGGGTGCTATGATTTCACAAAGTAGCGCCAAATTTAATCCTCATTTATTATAAATCTTCCCCCAAAATATATTTACAATGGAAATTATTAATATAATAATAATAAAGAATAATAAATTCCAATAATAATTTCTAGCTAATTAAAAATAAGGAGAGACTGTGATCTACACCTGATTTTCACCTGTCCCTGTCCTGTTGGCCCTTGCTTTTGGGATTCCTGTATCACACAGCCATCACACAGCTATCAAAGCACCTCCCCAGAGTTCAGGGTATTTAACCAGGTATTTAATTTCATCCCAACTGCAGAATAAATCCTCTGTGAACTGAGGCTAGAGGGGTGCTGGCCCAGCCAGCAGCCTGGCTTTGCTGGGCTCGGGTGAGACACCTCTGGAAGAGCCGAGCTTTGGCCAGGAGCTGTGGGAGGCTCCGCTCCCAGCCCCACACGGACCCAGACTTGTTTGTTTGCTATAAATACTGTGCCTTTGCCAGTGTATTGCAACAGCAGTTCATTAAGGCTGTGGTGAGCAGCTCACTGGTGGTGCCTAGAAATGACAGTGACAGGAATCACAGCCAAACCAGCCCCAAACCCCTGGAGCTCACCTGCCCAGCTCCCTCCCCACCCGGGAGCGGGGACCACGCGTGCTTTGGGACAGATCTTCCCTAAGTGAGCAGAGGAGCTTAGGTTTGAGAAACGAATGTGATGGTGACACGATGGGAAAATATTTCAGAGCAACATGATGAAACAATTACTTGGCTGCAGCAATTCAGGAAGGGAATCACAAGAACTAGAGAAAGTGCCCGGAGCCGCTTTGTGAAGCGCAAGGGGCGCGGTGGCTCCAGCAGAAACAGAGTCCTGCTCCTTTCCCCAGCCTCTGCCATCCACACACAACTCGGGGGTGAATGTTTCTGACAGGCATTCTGAGCCCAGGTGCCCTGGAACAGTGAAATACAGCTGCTGTCTCTACTGCTTTTTGCGATGCAAAAAGCCAGAAAACAAGAATGTAACTTGCTGAGATACTTCAGCGTGTCTAACACTTCAGTACAAGGAGCAGAATATCTGGGGGATAACTTGGCACAGCGAGATGAGGAGAATTACAAAAAAAAGGAGTAATTATCAAGGAGTTTGGTTGCTTAGAGGAATGCAAGTGGCTCCCAGCCAAGAACACTTCAGTTAAGCACACAAGCCAGCCTCGGTGCCAGTTCTGTGAAGAAACCCAACCTCTGCACAGGGCTGCTCTCCTGCTGCTGAGTTATTGATGACCACTCAGGGTGGCACAAAACATTTCTGGGCTTGAAGTTAAGAACAGTGCTGATTGCTGGGCTGAGTCCCCAAATCTGAGGGAGCAGGAGAGATGGCAGAAGGCCTTGATGTCTGAGTGCAGCTCCAGCGTCCTCAACCCCTTCTAAAGCAAATTACAGAGCTGCAGAGTTAATGAGTGCAGAACACTGACAGAAATTAAGATGCAAGGGGTAAATACGGAGCTTTGGAACAAAAGACACAGTTTCTGCTCCTGCCTTTTTCACCAGTTTTTCATATATCTTTATACTACCAGTTGGCCCGTGAACATAACAGAGGCCCATGCAGGTATGTGCATCTGCAGTTCCAGGTGCAGTTGCCATAGCTGCAGGTGGATTTGCCTGTTCCATATTTAGATCCTGATCTTACACATGTGCTTCATTTTATACATGTAGCTGTAGTGATTTCAGTGGAACTATTATTACTGGCATGAGTAATGATAAATGCATAAATCTGTATTTACATGGGATGTATTTACATGGATCTGTATATACATGGATCTGAGATCACGGTGTCTCTGGGAAAATTTTTGTGCCTTGCTCAGTTTTGCAGCACATGCCCCGGCAAATTCTGAGCACTTTGTTTCATGTGTTCTCCGGTCTGAGAGAGCTGATTCGGCTGTCACTTGCTGTGCAAAACGAGATGGCAGTGGCTTTGGCATTTCTGCACTTCTCAGGGAAAATACCCCAAGCACCGGAACATCTGATAAGTGGGACACAGCCCGTGCTCCTCCCGCTCCCGGGGGCTCCAGCTGCCCACCTGAGTGCCCGTGGAACCCGAGCACAGCAGCCGCTGCTGCACAGGAGTGCCAGGGTGGGCATGTGCCCGGCCTCGGGGGACACTGCTGGGCGCAGGGCATGGGAACACCAGGCAAACCTTGGTGTCCGGGGAGATGGGCATCGAGACGCTCTCCAACAGGCCCAGAGGAATCCTGCTGCGCTCAGGGAGTCCATCCAGCTCTTGTGCTGGCCAGGGCTGGCAGCCACGGCTTCAGAGCACGGTGTGATAGTGCCTGGCTGCTGATCAAAGGGCTCTTGAGCAACAACCCACTGCGCATCAGCAGGAGCTGCTGCCAAGAGCCGTGGACTTCTCTGGGCTGGAAGACAACTGATAAAGCAGATGCTGAGAAAAGCAGTGGTGCCTGCATTGGGCAATCTGAGTGAGACTAATGGCTACTGGAAAATGTTATTTGGATTTTAGCTCTGCAATTGCAGAAGCCTGATTTGCTAACGGCTCCCAGTTTGTACTGTGCTTGGGTTTAGATTTTATGTTTGCAAAGCATCTTATTGAGAGGAATAGATGCTCCCATTTTATGGGGAAATCTAATACTCCTTGGTAGTTCTTCCTCAGACAATAACAAACATGGCTTGGCTGTGCCTTCCCCAGAAGGAGAGGAGCTCTCCTGCGAGCTTGGCGTGTGAGGGACGGGGCAGTCCCAACAGGGGGAATGAGGCACCCAGGCCTCTTGTCACACAGGTCTGGGTCTGCTTGCAGGGGACGCAGTCCTTGAGCAAGGCTGCCATGGGGAGAGGGACTGGCAAAAAGGACAAGGAGGCAAATCTGCACGTGGTGAAGGGGCCTGGGAAGAAGGAAGCAATCCCCAGCAGTTCTGGGAAGGCTGTTGCAAGCTGTGGCAGTGATGGGAGCCATTTCCGACAGCCAAGATTTTCCCACTGACTCCATGTAACACAAACTGAAAATTTCACTCTGCTGTTTTCTGCCAAGGCTTAAAGGCAGTCCCAGGAAAGGACTGAGGGCTTGAGCAGCAGGTGCTCCTCTGCATGGGCCCTGCAGGAGCTTTATGACCACAGGGACACTGCCTATTAATGAGCCATAAGCCCAGCCTGCTATTTACTGCGGCCGGGGCCTTTCTACTGCGCAGAGCAGGGAACTCCCTGCTCAGCCTCCAGGTGGTCCCTCCAGGGCAGGGTTGAGGCACACTGCTGAGAAGGGGTGGGGTTGGGTGGGAGAGGCTTTCATTGCTGCCCTACCTGTTCTGGGCATAAATTGAAATGATCAGTCTCTAAATCCTGCCAATTAGGAATGCTTTACTGGCATGAGAGCCAGTTTACTATGACAGCTAAAGCAAAAATGTTTCCCTTTAAAATTTTTTTTTAACAGGGGCAAAACCTTGCTTCAACACGGAGCAGGGGTAGCAGGGGGCAGCAGGGACTCTGTGGGGTGCCTGACCTTGCCCAGACAGGCAGGGCTGGGCAGGATTCTGCAGCACTGAGCAGCTCAGGGCCACATCCCTCCTGACGTGCTCGTGTGCCCCCCAGCAGTGCCCGTTTGCCAGGGAGCCCCCAGGGCTGGGCAGGGGGCTGCAGCCCCCCACAGCACCCTGTCCTCTGCCGTGACCCCCCATTCCAGCGGGCACCAGGTGTGGGGAAAGAAGCACAGGGGTCACCCTTCCCTGGGCTCCAGCTGCCAACAAAGCCACCTGCTTGGGACAGCAAATTGAGATGCTTTTGCAAGACTCTGAAACTGCTAATCAGGGCAGTAGCTGTGCTCTCAGTCTGTGCCTTCTTGAGCTTCTGACCCACACATTCCTGCAATGAGGAGGCAAATGGATCTCTTGGGTTTATTCTGTTTTTCCACTCTGCTCTCTCTCCTGGGTGATGCTGGTTACTGTAAAGGCCGGAAGCACAACTGTCCCTCACTCCAAACCCTTCCCAGACATAATTTGACCGCACAGAGTCTGGCTCATTACATATCTAAAATAGCCAGATGCTACTAGAAAGTAATTTTTTTCCCCTACTGAGCAGCCTGTCCCTCATTAGGAAATCCTCTGCAGGGGCCATGTTTTCATCCTGCCCCATAATCTCAAGGTATTTAAGATCAGCCTCAAAACTGGAGGGTGCATCTTCCCTTTTCTACCTTGAAACAAGCTCTGCTCTCCCTGAGTCCCCAGCCCTGTCCTGCCAGGCCCTTTCCTGTGCCAGTTTGTGACTCCTGGTGCTGCTGGGGTCTGTCCCAGGCTCACTCAGTGTGCAGTGCCACGGGGCTCAGGACAATGACAATACAATAACCCTCAGGCCTGGCTCCTCATCAGGATGGGGAAGCACTGAAGGGGGTTCTACAAACACATTTAGCAGGCTGATGGAAATGCTCAAAGAAATGAGCAGTGTTTTGAGGTGTTTAGAATCGTGCAGAGCAGAAGATGAAGCAGCACTGGACGGGACTCTGCTGATGCCCAGGTGTGGCCCAGCACATCCCCCTGGGTCACCCTGCACAGCCCCTGATGGAGCTGGGTGGGATGAGCTCAGTGCCTTACGTGGCTGAGTGACTCCAGGGAGGGGAATTTCCCTTCAGCAGTGGCCACGGGACCAGTGGCAAAAGCCAGGTAAATATCTGTTCAAGGCAGAAGTTAAAATAAATTTTTTTCATATTATTTTCCCTTGTCTACTTCTGGCTGTAGGAATTACATTATTTTAGATGAAACGCTAAAAGCTTGTCTCCAGCAGCTCCATCAGAAGCCTGTGTGTGCCCCAGACCGATGATCTGACACATCTGGCACTTACCCCTGGGGCCTTCCCGCACGGGAGGAATAGCCCAGGGAGGAGAATGTACATTTCCAAGAGAAACAGAAATGACAAAACAGTTCCTGGTGCACACGCCAATTTCCAAGGCCAAATCCAGCTCTCTGCAAGTCCAGGGGAAAGGTCATCATGAACCAGGAAGAAAATGACTGAACTGCCAGCATTGCAGCCAGAGAGCAAACACTCACGCAGGGATTGGCAGGGACAGTGGGATGTCACCCTTGGCTACTGGCAGGGACAGTGGGATGTCACCCCCGGCTACTGGCAGCAGTCCCTCGTCATTACCCTCATTAAGGTGGTCACCTCCAAGCCAAACCAGCGCACTTTCCAGCCAGCGACATAAAAGACACCAATTAGATTTATATAAGAGCATTGCAAAATATTGGATAATAAATGCAGCCTCCAAAGAGCAGCAGGAGGATTCCCTGCCCTGCCGGCCCCAGCCCCAGCCGGGCTATTTTTGGGAGTTACACCGTGCCTGGTGACAGCCCTTGCTCTGTGCATTCAGTGTGGGGGACAGGGGCACTGCTGGCCCCCTGTGCCTCCCTCTGACAGCCCGGCTGAGGCTGGCACTTACCCGCATGAATCACCCGCTGCTGAAATTGAAAAGCGTGCATATGCAAATGCTAATTAAATCCATTAGCATAGTCAGTTACCCAAGCTGCATCATCCCAGTGGGGCCGATCCCACACCCAGGCTCCAGGTTTGCATTTGGAGCGCTGGGTTCCCGGCAGCTGCGGCCAGAAACTGCTCCAAGAACCAATTTCTCCTCGTGTAGTTCCAGGAAGGAAAGGGAAGAGTGAGAGTTTGCCAAGCAGCTTCCTGAGGAGTCCTGGGGAGTGGTGCAGAGCCAGGAGCTGATGGGGACAGCAGCATGGCGAGCCAGGCACCCTCTTCTTTAATCTGCCCATCTCTGGGATTCTGTCAACCCAAACAACGTGGATTTCCCTCTACTAGCAAATATTCTGGCACAGGAAAAGACTATGTGCCAGATTTTGACTTTATTTACATTGAATTACCTGAGATTAGAATCTGAAACTAGCAACTTTCTTTATACAGCTACAAATAGCTATATTATGCAGTTTTAAGGGGTTAAGAAAAGGAGGAAATCATAACCACAGAAGTCATAAAGGCAACTTATCCCAAGCCAAATAGTTTTGTTTCTAATGCAGGGCTTTAATTATAACATGTCATATAATGATGACATAGTGCTATAATAGGCAAATATAATGCATTAATCTGATATTATATTCTGGCTTTAACAATAGGTGCAGCGAACCAGCCTTAGTGGATAACTCATTCAGAACCTATCTGCACACTCCACCTAGATACTTATCTGCCTCTTTAATTAAGTGGAGGGAAACTTCTTGAGGCCATACCCATAAAGCCAGTCTCTGATGATAGCAGAGTTACTGGAAGCCTTTGGTAATCGTTTACACCCACGTTCTGTGGTTGGCTTCCAACTTTGGCTCTTTCCTTCTCTCTCTGGAACCACCTATTTATCCCCCAGCGTAAATCCCCGGCTGCCTCTGTACCGAGAGGGGCACAGAGGACTGCAGGGTTTGTTTGAGCAACACATCAGCACGCTGCCATTGGCCCCTCAGGACTGAGCTTCTGAACGCAGCACTGGGAAAAACAGCTTGGCCACATTTCCACTTACCAGTAGCTGCTGGGGATGGGCAGTGTCACCTCCCCGGAGCACGGGGTCCCAGGCTGTCCCCAGAGACACCGCAGCTTCAGAGGGAGAAGGACTGGGATTCCTGGGACAAAGTCCTCTCTCCTGTTCCATGGTCCCGTGTAGCTTTGTGTGCACTGAAACCCACCCTTTCTGCTTCTTCACACACAGGCAGTTGGGAGGATTTGCCCACTGGGAGGAAAATAACATTTAACTAATATTTTCAGTCAGAGAAGGTGGTTCCTGAGTTGCAGTGCCCGCTCCCTGCTTGGGATCTTTGAGAGGAATATCCTGCTCTGAGGCTGGAGCATACAGAAGTCACGAAGAATCATTCCAGCATGGGAATGGCATCCGAGGAGAGCACAGGGACAGCAGTGCCGGGGCCCTGTGAGCCAAAGTCCGAGGTGACAGGAGCATACAGCAAGCGGGACAGTGTCTGCAGTGGCACAAAGGCCGCTGCCACGAGGGCCCTGGACTCCAGCACCACCTGAGCAGATCCACACCATGTGAGCACAACCAGACAGGCTCCAGCAGCTGCTGCCTCCTTTTCCTTTTCCTTTTCCTTTTCCTTTTCCTTTTCCTTTTCCTTTTCCTTTTCCTTTTCCTTTTCCTTTTCCTTTTCCTTTTCCTTTTCCTTTTCCTTTTCCTTTTCCTCTCCTCCTGCGGCTCACTTCTGTGCTCTCCTCCCAGCTTTTCCAGTGTGAAGGGCTCTGCTAATGACCTTTGAACAGACCACGTTGAGAATGTCACTGCAGAGCTTCTTAATCTTATGGTGGCGCCTGGGTGATGTGGTGATGGGCACTGAAATGCTGAAAAACAGACAGACAGATAGCGAGATAAGATTAGATACAGGAGTAATTTACTCACTCATCATACAGAGCAGCTGACATAAGTTCATTTGTAAAGCCAACTGCTAAAATTGCTTTAGAAGTCCTTACATTTGAATTCTGTTGAAAGGCAGACCTTTGATGTGAATTGTTTTGGTGGCATGTGGATTATTTGAATGGAAGCTCACCTGTCCAGGTAGTACCAGACCGGTCATTCCTGGCATTCCCTTCCATGGGGGAGCAGTGTCCATGCAAATCCATCCTTTGGATGGCTCGGGGCAGGCAGATAACTGAGCATCATGGAGCACACACACACTGAAGGCAGGAGCTCCACGCTATGCTGATAGGCACAGTGAATCATGGCTAAGGAAAGGCTCAAACAGCCGTACATATGACTAAATGTAACCCCAAAACACTTAAATTAGGCATGATCAGAAAATAAAAGCAGAAAAATTAACAGATAAGTGTTATTCGTTCTCTTTTTCATTAATATTTATTAAATCACACGTGGGGGAGATGGAGGAGGAAGGGAAATAAAACAGACCTGTCCAATTCCCTATTGTTTATACAACTTCTTTATTTCCTGCATTCATTGCAGGGGAAATTATTTACATTTGCATGTTATGTTTTTGTAATTTGGCATTAAAGATCTTCAAAGACACTTCCTAGGGCAGTTTAATTTTGAAGTGGGTTATTTGTTTTCACCCTAACAGTGAGGCCACACAGAAGCATTCCCAGCCAGGAAGGGGCAAGGGAGTTGGCACAAAGGTGTGGGGTTGGTTGGTCCCTGTGCCCCTCTGAGGGGTGTTCCCAGCACTGGTGCTTTGCGGTGCTCAGCCTCTCTGAAGCAAAAGCTGCCAAGTGCGCGGATGAACCACAGATAAATCCTTGCAGGTCTTAATTAGTGACGGCTGAACTCTCTGAAGATTCTGTGGTTGAATTAGAATAAGCACTCAGAAAGTTCAAATGTTAAGCACAGTCTCTGGTTGTAATGGTGGAAGTCACTCTGTGGAGCTGGCTCATCCCATTTTTAATATTTCCTGACCAAACCACTGCACAGACAGCAGCTGGCACAGAAAGCAGCTCCCTCCTTTGTGCCCACCCAAAATCAGAGATTGCAGCTGTGAGCAGCCGTCTCCACTCAGCCCTCCCCACTGTCTTGTGCCCTCCTGCGACACTTCACCAGACTTTGGGGCTGGAAGGTTTGGGTTCATCCTGCTGAGCTGTTAGGACCCTCATTTCCTCATTTCCGAAGGCACTTTTGCCTCTTGCTGGAGACACAGAGAAAAGGCCGAGCTCCCGTCTGAGCATCTCACCTGTGCCTGCAGGTGGGACTGACCGAGGTGCAGCTGCCCTGTGANGGGTTCATCCTGCTGAGCTGTTAGGACCCTCATTTCCTCATTTCCGAAGGCACTTTTGCCTCTTGCTGGAGACACAGCGAAGAGGCCAAGCTCCCATCTGAGCATCTCAGTGCTGTGCCTGCAGGTGGGACAGACCGAGGTGCAGCTGCCCTGTGAGATGCTGATGTCGTGGTGCCCTGGCCCCACAGCTGCTCCCCAGGGTAGGGATCCCTTGTGGGGCAGATCCCGTGGGTTCTCCTGCCCTTGCTGTGTTATGATGGACTGCATGCGGGAAAGGGGATTCTCTGAACAGAACTGTCTGTGGACAATATTCAATATTCCTGCAGCACGGTTCCCCCTGTGCACCAAACCCACGGGCCCACAGCGTGTGCCAGGTGCTGCCAGGCACCCCAGGAGCTGCCAGGACCTGTCTGTGACCCACGAGCACAGGGTGAGGCAGGAGCTCCAGGAGCTGTGCCCGTGTCCTTGCAGGAGCAAACACTGCCTCTGCCATGTGTGTCTGCAAAGAGGGCCCAGCTTGAGAATAATGCAGTAAGTGTGTTTTTCCCTGGTGCTCTGCGTGCCAAATATGTGCTAATCAAGCTCTAAAGTGTGCTATTGGCTGAGGCAACCATTTAAAAATAGTAACTGAAAAGTATTACGTAGTAGAGTAAAAGAACATAGTTTTAATTTAATTTTCAAAATTGCCAAGCAGCAGGCAGCTCTTGTTTGTTTAGTTTGGGGTTTGGGGTTTTTTTTTGAGAATCAATCACTCACACATTTCTGCTTAGGTTTTGGAACACGATTTTATATTCCTATTTTTTTGAGGAACATTGGCCAAATTGCTGGCTGTCAGCTGGGAGCTTTATCAGGAAATCTGTAACTGAACATTCCAGACCAAGATGCACAGAAACCAAAACTGGGCAGGAACTTGCATGGTGGGGTGGCAGTTACACTGGAAGCAGTAGCTAGGATTAAAAATCCCAGTTCCATTAAAAAGTCAAGTTCAGGAGAGGCAGCAGAAATGTTTTTGTGAACCTGGAATATGTGCTTTTGTGTTTGCAGGGATAAGAGCTCTCCTCCTCACAGCACTTCCAAAGCTTTGAATGAATAACTGTAGCTGATGAATAACAGTACCTACAAATAAAATCTTAATTGCAAACCAAAGGAATAATAAAGAAAAGTTAATTTTTTAAATTTTATTCAAAGCATAGAAAAGTTTAGGTTGGAGTTTGGGTGAAGGTTTGGTCGCTGCCTTTTCCCCTTTTATCTGAACCAGCTCACTCAGACCTAATCTTTATCATCTAAACCACAGGATTAACACACAAAATAACTTTGGAGCAAGCCAGGTCCAAGCAGGAAGCTGCAAGTACCATCATGCCTTCATGATATTAGCCAGCAGAATAACTGTGGTTTCT
Organism: Bombycilla garrulus; assembly: GCA_013400315.1. NCBI lineage: Eukaryota > Metazoa > Chordata > Aves > Passeriformes > Bombycillidae > Bombycilla > Bombycilla garrulus. Next base: position 589,686 of record VXBU01000314.1, read on the forward strand.
TCAGTTTTTTGGTGGTGTGTTTGTCTGGTTGGTTGTTTTTCTGGTTTTGTTTTGGTTTTGTTCTAATTCACTACATTTATATTTTCCTTGAAAGGGCCTGGACTTTTTGTCTCTTGTCTGTGCTGGAAAGGTTCAGATTCCGGGTCTCACTCCTGGAGGGAATGCTCTTTTGCTGGTCAGTCCCAGCTGACCCTCAGAGCCCTCAGCCCAGGACTGTCCCTGTGCTGAGCCGTCAGTGCAAACGCAGCCCCGCAGCCCGCTCAGGTGTGAGGGGAAGCAGCTGCCCCTGCATCCCGGGAGGGGACTGCGCCTGCTGCTGTGCGTCAGGTTTGGGATACTCCTGGCCTGGCTGGCTCCAGAAAAGGAATGCTCCTTTCCTCCTCCGAGGATCCCAGTGGGTTTTAGGTGGGAACTCTGCACTAAGCTGCTCGGATCCCAGCAGTTCTGGGCATGTCCAGACATAAAGCTGCTGGTACTGGAAGAAATGTTACCCTGAGCAGGGAGTAACCTATGGAATTGTAAGTGCTTAAGTCCTCTTTTGCATCTGGCCCAAACTTGCAGGAGAGGAAGAGCCAAATGCTCAGAGGCAGCTTCCATTTTATGGCTCTAAATTGTGCAAAAACATTCTGGGCTCGAAAACTTTGCACCTGCATTTGTGCAGGAGTGAGGGGGAGCCTCAGCCGGCATGAACAGGCTCTGGTGCTCTGCCCTTCCCCTGCTGTGTGACTGCAGAGGGGAAGGGAGGCTGCAGCCGGCAGAACCGAGTGCCCATGTGCGTCCCACACTCCCATGCAGCTCCGGGGTTGTGCTCTGGGTGCTGCTTGGGCAATGGCACGGAGCAGCCTGGTTTCCTTGGAACGCTTTCTCCTCATTGTCCTGCTCCTTCCCGGCACTTCACAAACCACCACAGAGGAGACGACAAAAAGAGGGGGGGAAAAAACCTTCTCAAAATGAATTGTGTGTCCCTTCCCTCGCTATCCCAACAGCCTTGGCAGGATCGTAGGAGCCAGGCAGAGCTGGTCTCTGCTGGCTGTTACTCTTCGCACAATTTGATGACAATTTGGGGGAGTGGTAAAAGCACAAAAGGAGGGAAGTCAGGACTTCATTCCTAGTTCTACACCAAGAACTCGTATTGGGATGACATATTCTGGTTGTCCCATTGGCACGAACCTTGTTTCATCTGTTTGCTGCTTCTGTTATTTCCAGGACTTTCTGAGGTTCAAATCAAAACAATACCAAAATACCCTGATTTATCTGCAAAACAAATTATCAGCCTAAGAACTGCGAGCTGCCTGCTCTGATTCAAAGGCTACTGAAGACAATGCAAAGGATCCTCTGACTCCTGTATACTTCAGATTGCAGTGCAGACCTTGATCAGATGGAAAAGAGAAGGAAGGCCACTAGAAATCGAGGGAGAGGTGGAAGGACTACAAGGGATATTAATGGGAATTAAAAGACACCCTCAGGGGATGCTGGAAGGAAGGCTTCTGTCAAGCTTGGCTTGAACACACAAATTTAGGGACTCAGCTTTTGCAGCTTCTTGGCTCATCCCTGGAAGGAAACAGCTTCCTGTCCTAACCTCTTAATGGGAGTTCTGTTTGTCATTCACAGTGCTTTTCATACCTGAAAGAACAACTCAGTTCTGCTTTTATGGCAGAATTCCCAGTGATTTCACTGCGAGCACAGCTCACATCCTCTTGTTCTCTGCTTCCCATGCTGCGAGGCTTGACTGGCCCCCTCCCCTCCCCTGCTCAGCCTTGGTCTCTGTTTCTCTGACACAGGTGCTAACTCCATCTAAAGATCATATTTGTTTCTGTAATTAATGCAAACAGTTTTCTGTGCCCACTCAGGACACCTCCTGCTGACAGTGGCAGTGAGTTTTCTCCTGGCGTTTCCGCTCAGCTGCAGTCAGGCTCAGCTGTTCCCGGAGGGGTGATGGAGAGCAGGGCCCTGGACAGTCCTGCCTGCCACACTGCCACCAGCACTCTGCAAATGGGGCATGAGAACATCCCAAACACAAACACAAAACCAAAGAAAAGAGTGAACCGAAAACGCATTACTGTTCTTGAGAATGAAATCCCAGGACTGCGCGTCTCTGCACTGCAATTCCAGCAGTGAGGGTTCCAAACCAGCCCTCACTTTGGGCTCTGTTCTGCGTACCTGGGGTTGGCACCCGCAGCTGCCATCTCTGCCTCTCAACATCCCCTTTTCAACTGCTTCCAAACAAGGGGCAGGCTGTACATAAAACCTGGAAAGTTTATCTAAAATCAGATTTTTCTGAAGTCATTCCAAGGTGTTAATCAAAATAAACCCTGCAAAGATCTATAACCACGATTCACTAATAACCATGTCACATCTAACCCCCATGTCATCAGTGACCATCTGCTGTCATGGATGATGTGAAATAGAAGAGGATCATCACTGATTATACAAGGAGATGCTCTGAGCTGTGATCGGAGATGACTCTTTTTCTAGCAAGATTCTAAATTGGATTCACTAGCAGCAGTAACAAAAAAAGACATATGATACATTGATCCAAATACTTAATTATGCTTTAAGGGTTTTTAAAATGTAATTAAGCACTAAACTAAAATGGAATCTCTAAATCCTAAAGCTAAAATGTTTCACTTACTAAATGTAAATTTGTTTGGAATCTCAGGATGATATAACCAAACCAGCCAGCTGAAACTGGTTATAGTTCCCAAGCTTTGGAATTTTCCTGGATTTGAACATTCTGGCTGTGGCGATCACTGGTGGAGCAGGTTACCGTGCAGGAGCAGGGCTCGGTTTCAGCACGTGCAGGTGATGGGCTCTGTCCCCTCCCTGCTGTCACGGGGAGGAGCGGCTGTTCGCAGGAGCAAGTCACGCTCTGCTCCTGGTGCATCACCAGCGCGGCACAGCCACATCCAACCCACAAACCCCACTGGGCAGCAGAATGCCAGGCACATTCCCGGTGCCACAGAAATAAAGGGTCAGCGCTAGAACACTGCTTCTTCTCCCTCAAGGTTTTCTTTAGGCCTGTCCCCAAAGCAAATCCCAGGCAGGTGATTTATTGTTTATGCACACGACATTTAAGCAGCATATTTAATACAGTTGCAGTTCATGCTTTAGATTCAAACACAGCATCAATCCAACAATTTTTGGCAATTAAAAGGCAGCAATGGAGTGTCAGGAATCCAAGGAGACTCTGACCTAATTTACATGGTGTTGCTCTCAAAAGCTGGCAGCACGGAGTGGATCTTTTGAAAATGTTTCTATTAGAAGCTGATGTTTATGATCACTCTCAGCTTGGCACAAAAACATTTTTCTAAACATTTACATTTCACATTCTTTAGGACAGTTGAAAAATGTTGGCTTGCAGTTATCCACAGTGCAGAGAGGCTGTGAGGAATGTTATAGTAAAGCATTAATAGCCTTGTACTTTTCTTGTTCTTTGATTTACTGTGTGGTAGTTTTTATCCTAGCTGTGTTCTTGATGTTGCCCTTGCTGAATCGAGTTTCACTCAAACAACATGAGCCTGGGTTTATTTTTCTAGCTAAAAAACCTAAAGCCGATTAATTTATTAACAATACTTTGTACTCATGTTACAGTCACCATTTGGAGACATTCCCATTGGAATATATTTCCTAGATTCTGTTGCAAAACTCCCCAGCACAGTCAGAAAATGAGTTTTTCCAGGAGATGCATCCACAAAGGAAAGACTGGTGCTGTTCTGTTTGTCCAAACAACGCTGCCATGTTCTGGTTCGCCTCTGACTCTGATCACAATGTACAGAATCAGCAACAAAATTAATAATACAGCGTGGAGCCCCTGGTCAGTGCCTGTGGCTCCAAGGTAAGCGCCTCCATGAGTAACTGCCACGCTCGGGTAAGGAATTTGTGCTCTGGCTGCTGTGGCACGGCGCTGTGAGTGCCATTACAGCCGGACTGACTGCTCCTTCCTGCTGCTCCCTCCTGCTCACCGGCTGCCCAACCCCACCCAGCCTAACAGCACAGCAGAAAGGCTCAAAAAAACCCAGCACTGGCTTTATCCTTCCCCAGGAGAACACCTTCCAAAGCTGTGTTTTTATAAATTGCAAACTGGATGTGTAAAAATATGCTCAGTGTGTTCCCCGCTGCACAAATCATTTCAGGATGTGCACGGACATGGTTACACGGGTTGGTGCCTGGAGCACGATGAAGTGCTGAGCAGTGCCAGCTCCGGGGAAGGTGCAGGACTCAAGAAGCACAGGAATGCCCCACACAAGGGATTTCTGCAGGCAGGGCAGTGCCCAGGCAGGCCCGTGCTGGGGGACAGGCTCTCCTGCTCTGGGGACTGAGGATCCTCGGTGCTGTGTGCTGGACGCCGGGCACTGTCCCTGCCCTTCCCTTGGCTGAGGTGTGGACAAGCCCTGCCGAGGGACACGTCAGCCACAGTGGCTCCCAGTCAGCAGCTTTGGCTCCGGGCCTTGGTGCTGCCAGCTGGAGACGTGGGGCTGATGAAGAGCTTTGTTCTATGGCGCTGGGGTAAAGAATAAAATTTGCTGTATGCCTTGTTGGCAGCAGTAGTAGAGAACTCCAGGCAAGGGAATTTTACAAATTGTGAATACAAATTGTAGGTGTGAAGTCTTAATTGCTGTTCATAATTAGGCAACAATACAAACAAAGTGTACACATATAATGCCCTTCATCGGAGGAATTCGGGCAGCTCGGAAAGTTCATTAAAGCCTCGTCAGGACAGGACGTGGTGCTGTGGCAGCACTACAGGGAGACCCCTGAAGCAGCTGTGAAGCACCTCGCCGGGCCGTGGCACAGAGCCTGGCACTGTCAGGTCAGGAATGTGCTCATCCCGGCAGCTCCCGGGGCTCCGGGTGAGCCCAGGGCTCGTGGTGCTCAGGGAGAAGCTTTTATTCGGCAAGATAAAAGCTGGGACGTTCTGGCTTACATCAAACTTGTTTGGGAATATTTGCAAACTCATGGAAACAAAAGACAATGTCTCTTGACAACACATTTTAGTGTAATTCTGTGCAAGAACACTCTCATTCCAGAATGAAAATGACCACACAAAGACTGACTCAAAGCTAACTCCCTGCCAGCCTTTAGAAACTGAAAGTCCCATTTCAAAGTTGAAGGCATTTACAAAAGGCCCATGTTTTTATTTAGCTTGTTGTTTCCAGCATGTTTGTCCCCCAGAGCAAGGACCCCACATCCCAGCAGTCGGGGGGACCTCGAGGTACCCAGGGCAGCTGCCTCACTTCAGACAAAGCTCCCAGAATCGAGCACAGCCAACAGAGCCTCGAGGTGCTCAGCGACTCCTCTCAAGGCAGGCAGTGCAAGTGAAGGCGTTTTGAGGAGTTTTTGGAATTCTAGCCTGACACTGGGAGAGAGGATGAAGCTGAGGGATTTCTGCACTCATTCCGAGTCCTGTCAGAACAACTGTTACCAACCAATAATCTCTGTTCATACAGAGAGGCATGTACAGGTCTCTGTAGGGAACCCGTAACACCACAAGCCATCGGTTAATAAATCTGTGTGTGAGCAGGGTCCTGAATAAGACTAATAACTGCAGAGAGAAACAAAGGGAGCCGCTCAGAGTGGGAGGGAAGCAGTAGCCAGCAGGCTGGCCAGAAGGAAGGCAGCAATAATGAGGCTCCTGGTTCCCAGGAAGGGCCAGAGGTGTATTTACAGAGGGCACACACCTTCTGGTCAATTAGGTCTAAACCCAGATGAACCGCTGCTAAAAATATCCATCGCTGCTGGCTTTGGGAAAAGTCAATTAGAGACCCATTTATATTGTAAAACCTAATTTTAGGAAATAAAAGAGCGGAGAACTTCAAAGGATTGTCCAAAGAGGGTTGGAGCACAGTGTACGTTCAGCCTGGGACCAATGGATGCCAGTCCCTGAGCATTAGGGCGTTCTTTGAGATTCCAGAGAAGAGCATTTAAAAGACTGGCCTGGGGTTGCAAAATTGAAGCCAGAACTGAAATATTTTATGTTTGTTTACTTTACATTTTACTTGTTTACTTCCTCCCAGTCTAGTATCTAAGTGTTCAATTTTAATTGTTTCTAAATAAACACTCGCTTTGCCTGGCCTTGGGGGAGAGGTGAGTGAAGCCAAAGCTGCGGAGCTGCAGCCCCGCTGAGATCCCAGAGTGAGGGAAGGCACCGCAGGGATCACCCTGAGGAGCTCTGCAGCGGGAGCGGGCTGTGCCAGGCTGCAGAGAACCAGAGCAGGAGCTGGCAGCGCCAGGCTGGCACTGGGTGCCTCTGGGGGCACAGGCAGGACCCTCCCCGAGGCACAGGAGACTCCCCAGGGTTTTCCAAGTGGTGCTGTACAATGAGCAGATCAAAGTCATACCACGGGTTAGTGACAAAGCTGAAAAGAATCCAGATTGCCAGCTCCCTGTCCTAAATACCAAATGTGGTCCTGCCTGCCCTAGGATAAAAGCATAGGGAAAAATATTCTAAAAGCTTTCAAGAAGCAGTGTGGATTTTGCTGTTAAAAGGAGGAAACATTATCAAAGGATCAGAAAATTCCACTAAGTAACACAACAGTTACTATTGCAAAACTCTGGGGGATCTCTTCTGTGGTATGGAGTTATTCAGTGGCTCGGACTCACAGCAGTGTTTCTTCGTCCTCCACAGTCATAAATTCTTTTTCCTGTTTTGGATAAGTTCAATGAGAGCCAGACCTTGCTTAAAATGTGATATTTTTATTGTCCTTTCCATAGAACATTTATGCTGTGTTTATCAGGTTCATTTCTCTCTTCATTAGAAGTCAATCGCAGCACCATTAGCACAGCTTTAATGTCATGAGAATCACACTCTGTAGGGTGCATCCTATGACTGCCTCAAAAATCCCTCCCTGTGGATATTTTGTCTCTGTGAAATAGTCTGGTTCCAACTATTCATCTTTGCCAAGGAGAACAATGTTACCAATTATTCCTACAGTGAAAAATAATCAGAACAATCATTTGTTTTCTTGCAGTTGGTTGTACATGTCCTTCATCACAAGAAATTCAGCTATGAATTAGAAAAATTTCCTTCCACCTTCCCAGGCCCTTCAGTCTGTGCAGGATTCATGGTATGTCTATGCACCAGATGAGTTATTTTACCTGGGAGGTAGGAACTGTTCCAAGTTCATACCTGCTCCAGATGTAACTCATTTTTATGAAGGAGACTGGCAGAAAGCCTATCTACAAAAAAATCTCCAGTGTTATTATGTAGAGCGTAGAAGAGTTAACAGTGACCCAGTAAAGGAATATAAAGGTGGTTTTGCCGAGAGAAAACATCTGTCATTGCTGAGAAGAAATGAGATGAAATTACTGAAAGAGCATTTCTGATTGTGCAGCCAAGGAAATGTAGAACAAAACTCCGGAGCACGGAGGGGTCTGTGAGCCCTAGCCTGGGGAGAAGGTACTACAGACTCTTCTTCAGAAAAAGGCATCTCAGAACCCAGGGGCTGAGCTCAGAAACCCAAACAATCTTACTGCAAATACAATCAGATCGTGTTCATGTGTTGGGGCATGAGCAGCTTTAGGAACTTGGCTCTGGGATTGTGCTTGAGCACACAATTCATACAAACAATCCCAACGTGCTGTTCCCTCGCGGCTCTCAGGGTCAGGGCAGATGCACACCCAGGTCACACAAACAGCTGCTCTCTGCGGGCAGGTGTGAAAAGTCTGCTCATACAGACTTTCTGCATTTATTGTGGCTGTGCCCAGGGGTTGTGGAGGTGTTGTCCGAGGTGCTGAGTCCTCTCAGGTCACTGCAAAGCTGGAGCTGGCTGCAGGTGCCACTGAAAAATCACGTCACTGGCTTAATCATCAGCAAAGTCTTATTACCGAGATTTGCAGCTGGTAGCCAGTGAAATCTGAGATAGCAGTCAGTTCTCAGTAACTAGTAATACCAGTTTTTCTAGAAAATTAATAAATGCAAATGTTAAGTGCTCTAAATTCACTTAATAAACAGGTCACCTGGAAAGATTTGTGGTTTTCATTTGAACAAAGAATATAAATAGAAAAGGAAATGGAAAGCCTGATACTTGGTGTCCAATAAATCCCACGATGTGGCCAAGCTTTTGCAGGGCTGGCTGGGTGTGCAATGAGCTAATTAGCAAAATCTCATTGCAGTCTCCCAGTCTCTATAAAGCAGATTTAAATGCTTTCTAAGTGTGCATTAGTGACTAAGGAGGCGACTGCAGCGCTGGGCTGGGTCCTGCAGCGCCCAGGTCCCACTGCAGGGCAGTGCTCAGGGCTGAGGAGCTCCCAGGAGGGATTCTGATCCCAGCTGGAAACACTGGCAAGGCAGGACACTGCCGAGTGCCTCATCCCCAGCAGCCAGGATGTCCAGGGCCCGTTCACTGCCCCTGGCCTGGGGGCTGAGTGAGCAGAGGAACCCGAGGTTCATCCCCCTGTGCTGCACCGAGCCCTGGAACCGCTCCCACTCTGGCTCCATCCCCAGGACCCCAACTTGCTGCCCTGTAACTGGCACATCAAACCCCAAGAAAAAGTTTGATGTGAGTGCTCAGTGCTGAAAAAAACCTGTGCCTCTCCTGAAGTCGTCTCTAGGAGACAAGCATGGATTCCCCTGGAAATCTGCCCAGATCTAAAAGTGCATATGGAAATAAAATGGGTGTTATTGCCTGCGCTCTGTGTTTGTCACCAAACTCTCCCTTGCCTGCAGTTTCCAGATTTTTCCTAACTAGGGCAAGACTGTAAATTGATAATAATTAGGTGTCATCTTGATAATGAATTATGGATTGAAATTAGGTCTCACTGAAAGTTTGAAAAAGGAGGCACTTGCCTCCAAAGGAAAAGAAAAAAGGACACACGAGGAGAACAAACCTCTGTATCACAGGCAAAATGTCTCAGCAAAACTAACTCCAAGGGGAGATTGTTTTGTGAATCAGAGCTCCTGCAAAAGCTCAGCCATGTGCCACCTTGGGCACCCTCAGCAGTATCTCAGCTGTTCCCCCCGTCCCCACTGCTCCCCAGCTAGGAACCGGCTCTGTTCGCTGTGGGCAGCTGGGAAAATGAACCCCTGACCACCAGGATTAATGCAGAGGCCCTCTGGAAGCAGCAAGGGTCTTCCTGGAGTTCTGCACCAGCCGGGACTCTCTGAGTCAGCCTCCCCATCTGCATATCCCTTTGCATCTCGGCATTAGCAGTCAGGAGCCACCGGAGCCAGCAGAAAAGCCTCATGTTTGTGCTCTCCCATGCAAATACCTCTTCTCCCTATATATTAGTTACTGTGTGTGGGTTTTCTCTCTCACTCTGGCTTGCCATATGTGTGGGAGTTGATGGCATCAACTTTATGAAATCTCAACACATGCCAAGAACAGCTGGAGAAGTTGAAACAAGTTCTGGGTGAGGTGAGTTTCATGGGCAGGGACTGAAATTAGCCAAGGTACCGTGGCTGTTTGCCATGCAGGGAGTCTCACATGGAGCATGTGGGCTTTGCTCGCTCCAAAAGCAGATTCCCCGTGGAAAAAAGGATCTGATTCGACTTAGATAGTGCTAATGGCAGAGATAAGTGAGCTGTAAGAATCTGTGCACCAGGAGAGACCATCTCTGCACCTCTTCTGTGACTGGTTCATTATGTAAATACAAACATTTAAACATGAGGCTGAGGTAATTAAGATCTTTAGCCAGCATGTAGCACTCCTCATATATCTTCAAAACGCTTTACTAACATTAATAATTAATCACCACAACACTCTGGGAAGGCTATCATCCTAATCAATGGGTAAACTGAGGCACAAAGATTTGAGGCCTGTGTCCCAGCCTGTGTTCCAGAGCCTGCCCAAGCCAGGCTTTGTGATAAGGGACAAACCAAGGGGGCATTCCAGGATGGGAAAAATTAAACTCCCTTCGGACTGCACAGAGCCTGTTAACCACTGTCTGCTCCCTGCAGGTCTCTGTGCTCTCCAGCCCAGGAGGTCTGTCCTGCCCTTGGAACATTCCCTTGCTTCTGTTGATCCCTTCAGCAGCCCACCAGTAAGAATTCCTGATGTGGTAAATACCCTCTGGCCTCAGCCTCAGTTATCACTCAGATATTTGCATGTTCTTTTTTTGTATAATTTTAGAATATAAAGAACTGATATCTGATCAATTTCAGTGTTATATATCATTTGATAACTAGCATGTGTTTTTGAAGCACTTTGCACATCTCTCTCAAAAGAATGTCCAATTTTTGCTTCAATCTTATATAGAAACATTTGTCTGTAATTTTCAGTCACCAAGGCTGGTTTAGGCCAGGAAATGAAGCTTTTCCCTTACCAGTTTCTGCCATTAGTCCCACCTGGGCCTCTCCCCCAGGTCACGCGTTATTGCTTAGCTCTGGCATTCCCAGAGAAACCTGGGCACAGCAGTGGAAGAAGTGACCTCCCTGCCCAAATCTGAAAATGAAACCTCAGCTCAGCTTACAAAATACAGAAACACACAGAGTGCATCTGAGAGAAAAAGTTGCTTGTCTTGAGGCTTCTCGAGAGGGATCTGTCAAATGTGGCAGGCTGTCATTAAAAACAATTAACCTAATCAAAAATCCCTTTTCTCTTCTTTCTGCCTAGTCAGGTGAATATTAAATGCTAGATTTTCCAGGGGCAGAGAGAAGAGGAAATCAGCATCTGCGCTTTCAGTCCAACAGGTGTACGAGCAGCAAGTACAGATCTGTCTATGTCTCCCCAAAGCATGCATGTCATTATCTGAGTGCAGGGCAGCCGCACACCCCAGCCCACCCCAGTGCCAGTGCCAGTGCCAGTGCCAGTGCCAGTGCCAGTGCCAGTGCCAGTGCCAGTGCCAGTGCCAGTGCCAGTGCCAGTGCCAGTGCCAGTGCCAGTGCCAGTGCCAGTGCCAGTGCCAGTGCCAGTGCCAGTGCCAGTGCCAGTGCCAGTGCCAGTGCCAGTGCCAGTGCCAGTGCCAGTGCCAGTGCCAGTGCCAGTGCCAGTGCCAGTGCCAGTGCCAGTGCCAGTGCCAGTGCCAGTGCCAGTGCCAGTGCCAGTGCCAGTGCCAGTGCCAGTGCCAGTGCCAGTGCCAGTGCCAGTGCCAACAGATCACCCCAGTGCCAGTGACAGTGACAGAGACACTGCCAGCTGCTCACCGCAGTGCCAGTGCCCCCTGCTCTCCCCAGTGCCAGTGTGCAGCCCTGGCACTCCCTGGCAGCTCTGGCTGTGTGCAGGGCCCTGGGGACAGCTGCTGCTGTCCCACCCCGCGCTGCCCCGTCTGCTGGTGACGCTGGCCCGTGCCTCCCGCTGCACACATGGCTTTTGGGGCCTGCTGGGTTCAGAGCACACGGGCTGCCCGTGGTGTCTCGGCTCCCAGCATCACCTCCACGAGCCCGGGTACAGCTCTCTCCTCAGCACTCCCAAACCGCTTTGGGTTTTCCAGAAGTGGAGGAGGCAAAGAGAAACCCCAGTTCCTTTGAGGTGGGAGCTCACCCCCGGAAGGAGGAGAGGGAAGCTGACCTCCCTAGAGCATTTACTGATCATATTTATTTTTAAAGGCACTTAGCCATAAGCCTCAGCCTATGGCTCTGCTTCCTGCAGGCACACCCTGCTTGTGGCTGTGAAGGTACTCACTAAGCACTAGTAACACCCAGCATTTATATAGGGCTTTTCATCTTCAAAGCACTTCCCGAACATCGTTTAATTAATGAATCCTCACAGCCCTCTGTGAGGTATGCACAGTTATTACCCCCACATTTTACAAGTGAGGAAAACTGAGGCAGCGATTAGCTGAGGCAACACTGTGGGAATTGGGATTAGTGCTCAGGAGAGCTCGGGGTGCCTGGACCCTCATCCCACAGCGATTGCCCCCCTGTCTCACCGGGAGATCAATGGGGCCTCCGTTCACTGCAGCATCTTAACCACTGCTGACCCTCGGGGGCATCAGCAGCTTCTGACCTTCCAGCCCCACACAGGTTTTCTGTGTGGGGATCTGAAAAAAAAATAAAATTTCATCTTCTGATATCAGCTCCAGCTCCTGCTGCCGCCCGGAGAGCAGATTGGAACAAGGACGCTGGGACTGTCGCTCTGGGAGAGGATGGCTCCGGGTACCTGTGGCAGCACCCAACACCGGCAGCTTCAGCGCCTTCACGGGGTGTTCAGAGGGACACGAAAGGGCACTTTCACCCAGAGATCCCCGAGCACTCCGTGGACAAGGGACAGTGTCGCAATCCCCGGTCCCGGGATGGCTCTGTGCGGGCTGCCAGTCCCTCTCGGGCTTGGCGGCGGCGGCTGAAGATCGGATGATTCACGACCCTCATCCCACATTCACGAAATTTCAGCGAGTTTCACTCACATCCTCCTCGGGAGCTGCGGGCTCCTCCCTGGAGAAGCCCCAGGGTATCCCAGCCCCAGCGGACAGGGGAGGAGGGCGCAGACTTCCCGGGGCTGCTGGCAGCCGGGAGGGTGAGAGAGGGCACCAGCCATGGGGGTTAAACCTGCGTGGTTCAACCTCGTCAAACTCGAACATCCGAGAGAACCTGCAGGGCTTGGTTCCTTTCCAGCCCTCCAGGGCTCTCACGGCCCTAATTATTATTGTTGTTGTTATTGTAACAAAACATTCATATACTGCCATAAAATACCAACTAGATAATACACGTTCTTGGCCCGGAGAGCTCAGACAGGCCGGACATTCTGAGCTGGATCCCTCAGGAGAGACGGGCAAGGCGCTGCCTTGCCCAGCAATTTCCCCTCTCGGTTCCTTCCCAGGGAGGCCGGGCACAGCGAATGGAGGGAGGCAGGAGCAGGAGCTGCCCAGGCAGCGGCAGAGAGAGCACGAGGAGAAGGGATGGTGGCTGGCACTCCCACACGGGACTGGGGGCGCTGGGCTTTAACTGGGAGCGTACCCAGCCCTGGGCAGGCAGCGTAGCACCGCACCGAGCGCTCCGAGCCGCCGGGCAAGCTGGGGCCGTGAATGCTCTTCTGACAGGCTGGTGCCTTTTCCCACCCGGGAGATCCCTCCTGACAGCGCTTCCCAGTCTAACTGCAATGCCATGAGATATGCCAAGGGAGAAGTGGAAAATGTTGCAATTGCTGAGCTGCACTTTGAAATGGAACAATAATACTTGTAAATAATACTAATCTCAAATGGGAAAAAAATAATCCCTGCTTATTGCCATAGAGCTGCCCCAGGTAGCAGCAGGGTGTCAGGCTGGACAGAATGACCCACCAAACCCTGTGGGCACTGGGCATCGTCCTCAGCAACTGCAGCAAAGCAAAGACAAGCAGCACTCGAGGCCCTTGGTGTGTCTGAGCACCAGCGAGTGATCCCTGCCAGTCTGTACCAGCTGAAGGCCCTGAGCCTTAAACTGCCCCTGCCATCTATATTCATAACTCATAACAAAACCAAAACAAAAAATCCAACAAAACACATTCATAATGAAGAAAACATTTCTCGGAAGCGCTGCTGTTTCCAGCCCCTGCAGTGCTCTGTGTTCCAGTGCTCCAATGTTCCCTGGCCATTCGGGCTCACAGAATTGAGCAGACCCTGATGAAGTGTTTGAGTGCTAAATCTGACCTGCCTTAGGCCTGGCACAGACCCGAGAACAGGGGCACTCCTGACCCATTGTTAAGGGCTGTAAGCTTAAAGGTCTGATTATTATTGAACTCTAAACGATTCTCATCACAGAACCCACACACAGTGGGGAAACCTCACTGGACACCCAGTGCAGGACTCACAGCACCCACTGCCCACCCCGAGACCACTCCTACCCTTCCCCATCCTCCATGCTCCTTGTCTGTCCCCCCTCCAGGCTGTGTTCCATCCCTGGGGGATTTTGTTCCTCCACAGATATGCTGATGACTCAAGTCTCAGTTTATGCCCAACTGCTCTGCCCCTTCATGAGCAGTCAGTCAGTTCCAGCCTGTCACATTCCCCCAGAGGGCTCATGGCTGGAGCCCTGCCGCGTTTCCCACCCTTGCCAGCCTGCTCTGCCCCCTCCTTGGCCACCAAAAGAGCCCTTTTCCCCACCTGTCTCTTTGTGGCATGGCCCCAACAGCTGCTGGGTGCCAGCCACTGCCCCTGTCAGTGCAGGGGACACCTGCTTGCAGCCCTGGCACACACTGCACTGCATTTCAACACACCAGCAAAGCAGGATTCCCTTTTTTCCCATCTGCAGAGGCGACCCAGACAACATGGCTAATTCCTAAGTTAGCTCCTTGTGGCTCATGCTTCCTGCCATAGCAATAGTTGTCAATCAGGCGGAGCTTAACCTTCACTCAGGCATTAACTTGAACACAATTAATTCTTGGCAGCAGGCAGCAAGTGCTGTGAGCCCCATCTCTCCTGATGGCGATAAGGTTGGCTGTCAGGACAGGCTCTGCATTCACCCCTCGACTTTAGCAAGAGTGAGATCAAGTCTGTACAGACTAATAAACCAAATTACATTGTTGGCATCAGCAATTGCCACTCTAAAAGAGTCAATTGATTTCTGTCTCATTATGCCAACCAGGACCTTTCTCAGCTCCCAGAGGCAGCTGGGATTTTCCCAGTATTTTTCAGGAAAGCAATTCCAAGTACAGCTGGGCGACCATAAAAAGGGCAAGTGTGAGGCACAGGGCCTAGCCCAGGGACAGGGCTGGCCAGGAGCAGCACTAATGCTCCGTGGCACAGGGCAGAGTGGCACAGGGGTGACCTGCTGCCCTCTGGCTCAGCCTCAGCCTGCCCTGCCTTCCTGGCCCTGCTTTGTTGCCTCACAAACACTTTCTGCACTTTTTACCTCGTTGCCCTTACGGAGCTGCCTGGTGTGGCTGCAGTGACCTGTTCCTTTGCTGGGGCTCTCAGGGGTTCAGGCTGTGAGAGGAGATGGCCTGGGACAGCCTGAGCAGCTCCAGCCCCTGCAGGCTCTGCACCCCGAGGCAGAGGGGTGAGCTTGGCCAGCTGCCTGGCAGCCCTTACAGTCCCACCCTCACTGCCACCCTCCCTGTCCCTCGTTTCTCTGGATATATTCCTGCTGTCACCCTGCTCAGGAGGAGAATTTAACCACCCTGGCACCCTGGCCTGATGGGCTCAGCAGAGTGGTGTGACTCAGGGCAGAACCCTCCCGGTGTTTTCACATCCACACTCAGGGATGAGACACAGTGAAAAGAGCAGGGAGGTTGCAAAACCTGGAGGAGTCGGGGGACTGGAAGGTCCCTGGCAAAACTGGTCCCTTGCCCCACAGAAATGCCCTTCTCTTTTCTTGATTTGAATGGTCTGGAGTTGGCAAAAACTCCGAGGTTTGTGAGGGGATACACAAGAATTCCAGCAGAGGAATTTTCTATTCACAGTGTCCTGGCAGCTGCCTGGAAGGGTCTGTGGGAGTCACCCATTCACAGGACCAGGTATTTGATGGCCAGTGTTAATTACACCACTAATTACGTGGGGGCAAATATTTTAAAAGTGATCCATAGGCAGAAGCACTTTCCTATTAGCCAGTGCGGGTATTCTGCCCAAATATTTCTGACTGGGGGAGGCAATGGCACAACTTACCCAGGTGATAAAACTATGATATTTAAAATGATTGTTACATTTCACCAGAATTAAAACTTTTGGAGGACTATTTGTCTGTTCACAGAGAAAACCAGCAGGAATCTTTCTCTGCACTATGTTGAACAGAATCTTTACTGAAAATTTCATTTGATTTGTCCTGAAATCAGTCCTCAAGTTTGCCCTGTTTTGTAGAGCCTTGGGGTACACTGGGAGCTAAGGAGGTTGGTGCACCATAGACTGTGTTTTGTAAGGTGTTGCCTACTTCTATTTTGCATATTATTGCAAATGTGTTTTTCAAATGACTGAAAAAACACACCAATAGAGTCTTACTCTTGAGAAAGCTTTGGAGTGGATGTGGAGAAAAACTCAATGTTATTATTTTCCTGCAAATAATCTTGATGACTTTTATTCTGAAAAGCACTGTCCTGCTAAGATTCATGTGGATAGAAACCACATCCAGTTTCTGAACTAATTTTGACAAGGTCCAAATGCAGTACTGCAATTCAGCCTGCAATGATGTCCAGTGCTTGGCTTCCAGGAAGTACAACTCTGCAAGGGGCAGGATGGCTGTTTCAGAGTTACTTCACTTCTGCTGAAACAATTGATGTAAAAATCACTTATGAAAAAGCTCTTTGTCTGTTTTTTCTTTCATAAAATTATGCAGCACTACCCTTAAAATTTAACTTGTTTGTAAAGTCCCAAATATACGCAAATAAACAATTTATCTTATTAAAGAAAAGAATTTGGTTATGAACACTTACAAGATTTTAAAGATGTTTGGGAGACAGCTAATCCTAAGAAAAAGTCTTTTTATCTAACACACTATATCTATATGAGTGAGGACAAAACCCTACAACACGTGACTTATGCAATTAACACTTCAATAATTAGGGTACATCCATCAGTTCAGCTAGAAACTGAGAGATAGGCAAGTTATATTTGCTGTTTTGCAAGCATTATCTCCAGCAAAATAACCACCAGGAGCACAAACCCAGATTAACAGACTAAAGGCTTCCGCAGCCAGGCCAAGGGTTAAAGGCAGTATTCCAATATTGCAGGTTATACGTCCAAGCACGTATTCTGAATTTGCATCTCTGATGGGTTCTGTCAAGGCCTGGCATGGGCAGTGGCAGCTGTTCCCTGAGCTGAGCTCAGGAGGAAGTGCTGGGACAGCTGCACTGGAGCTTTCCTGTGTGCAGGGACGAGCCCGCCTGTACTGAGGAGATCACAGATCCTTCACTGCCTCCTTAGCAGCTGAACTGTGGAGCAGCACACGGAACTGTGCTGGGATCTCAGGCACTTACTGCACCTGGGTGCGTGCTCATAAAGAGCTCAGGTGGCAGAGCAGCCCAGCGTGGCCTTGCTTTTACTACTGAGTTACTCTGAGATCTTGTTCATCTTTCAGTATCTCCTTCGGTCCTCTGTAGCTTGGGGAACAGCACTTATCTGCTGCGCTGAGGTCTGTAACAATAACTCCGACCTGTTTGATAAGAGATGCTACTGAAAGACAGAAGTGCATTATTGCAAAATTTTGTGGGTTGGCAACTTATCTAGTGGCACTGTATTGCACCCAGAGCCCATTTGGCTCCTCACAGTGAAATGAGAGTGGGGGGAGAGGAAATCAGGTCAGAGTTTTTGGCAGACCTGTTCCAGGTAAGCATAATCCAGCTGATTCATTATGTGCTGCAATCGTTTCTGGCAGAGGCTCTGAGGTGAAGTAGCCTCCAGCCCTATTGCAGCTCAGCTCTGTGTGGGGGTGTTGGTGCTGCACACCAGGGAAGGTGCCACGGCTGGGTAAACCGAAGGAGTGAGGGTGGATGAAGAGCAAAAAGGGCTCCACACAAGGGTGCAATACCAGCCTGGTGCTCCTGCCCAGCAGCCCACGCTAAGATGCTGCTCCTACCTCCCAGCAGGCACGGGGACACCTCCGAGAGACCCTTCTGATGACTCACACAATCTCTGTCTCATGAATCACCGGCTCTGGGATGTCTTTGTGGCATAACCAGAGCTCTGGTTATTATACTCATTGATGATAAAACAAGTAAATCTTAATGAGTTGTGGGAAAGGAGACAATAAGGCCCTCTGCCAGGTCTCATTTACCTTGACAACACGCCTACAGCCCCAGCACAAAGATCCCCATTGTTTATCCTCAGTATTTGTGAAGGGGCCAGACAGTTCTCATTTCCCTCAATCTGATGGTGCTCTCTTTATCTCTGCTTTAGCATTTCTAAGGTCCCTATCACTCGGGTATCTAAGCATCTCAGCTTTAGTCCAAGGTTAAATTTATGGTAAATAAACCACTTGGACAGCCTTTGAAGGTGAAAACTGATATATAGTTAAACAGTGGTAAATTATCCCATTTACATAGTGCCTCTTCTTTCTTGACTAAAAGGACAAGTAAAGACTTTGTTGTTCACATTGTAAACAAATCCTCTGCGTATGATTCAGGCACCAAGACCCGTGTCTGTTACCTCAGCAGCACAGCTCAGCCAGTACCTGCCAGTAACTCCTGCCCAGCACGAACTGGGAGCTCTGTCCCAGCTGCACTGGGTCTGCTCCAGGGACTCCTGTCAGCCTGGTGCCACGGTCAGGGTTACAGCTCATCATACTCCTGCCCACAAGAGCTACAGCAGTGGGATTATATAGAAAACAAAACAAAGAGGAGAAAAATGGGCTCTTCCCCTGGCAATCAGCACTGCTGACCTCGCTGCAGCTGCTTGCTCTCCTCGCAAAGCCAGAGCCCAGCTCTAGGAAAGCCCTCACTCTGTCTGCAGCTTTGTCATCTCGGCTGCTTGGGAATATTCAGTGGAAAGGATTTTTAAACAGAGGAAAGATATCTCTATCAATCTACATTTTTGTACATATTTTTTAAGGGTGTGATGGCAGAGAAAGGCTCCCCAGCTCCCAGATGGATTAGGAAGAGCAGCCCCTGAGTGATGCTTTCCAGGGGTGCCAGGGAGAGCCAAGATCAGCACCTGGCATGTTCCTGTCCCAGAACCACCAGGCTACTCCTCTCCCTGGCACAGGCATCTGCGCTGGCTGTTGTGCAGAGCATGAGAGGATGGGAGTTTCAGCTCAGCATGAACACAGGAACATTCTCCAATTTCTGAGGAGCTTGTCAGGATGGCAAAACACTTCCCATCCAGATCTGGAGATAAGGGCACATTTCAAGCAAGAAACAAAAGACAGACCCTGACATTTCAATCTCCGAGTGAATTCCTTGGCACAGCAACAAGAGAAAAACATCTTTCTACTTGTGCTGTAACTAAATCGGAGCAGTTGCTGATTTATAACACTGAGCTGGAAGAGCATTAAAAATAGTCTTTTTTCCCCTCGATATTGCCAGCCTCGGGGAACTGCAGCTAAATTCAGGATTGTCGACTGTTGGCCTCTTAAACAAGGTTTTGTGTTGCCACATGTTCTCGCCCTGGCTGGTTTTGCTGCTGTCAGCTGGGGAGCTGCTCCCTGACTCACCCTGTGGAAAGACAAGTGACAAACCTTTCCCTGAGGACAGGGGCAGTGCCACCTCCCCACACACCTGCGCTTGCCTCCAGCCTGCTGCCCCAGCAGGGGCTCCGAGCAGGGTTTGGAGGGATGTTTGTGCTTCTCTGATGCGCGGAAGGAGGGACAGGCGGGGAAGAGCCACCGAGGAAGGCCCCTGCAGTGACTGCAGAAGAACCCAACCCAAAGGTCCCGGCAGGGCTCACGGAGCTGGCTTTGGTGGGGAAGGTTGTGTAATCCACCAGATGCTCTTCCACCACATGGGAACTCACCAGTCTGACACGGGAGGGGGGCTACAGCCCTGCCATTTCCTTCCTCTTTCCCTTAGCAAGTCCATCACCAGGACAGGCTGCCTAAGGTCATTTCACAAACGGGAGGAATTTCTTTTCTCTGCATCCTTGTACAAAGAATCCTCTCAGTCTTCTCCCGTATTGAAAACAATTATTTACTGATAGAAGACACTCAAGAAGTAGGAGCTTAACAAGAGGGCTGAGTAAAAAGCAACCAGGCTAAGATAGAGCCAATCACTGCCCCGGCTTGCTCACTTCTCTGAGCAGCAACAGCCTGGATTCTCTTTTCTCTTGCATGGAAGTAAATTAAGCAGCTCAGATAAGATTAGAAAGCTTTCATAAGTGACAGGAGAGTCAGATCTACTGTGTAAGCCAGCAAAATAATTTTAGTGCTCTCAGGGAGCACCATGCAGACATCAGCAGTGACCCTCCCAGAGCATTTAGCAAAGATCCAAACAGACCCAGGGCATTTCTGCTCAGGGAGGACACAGTCCTGAGCAGGAACTCATACCTGAGTCACCCACAGAGCAGGGACACAGGAGCATCTGTGGAGTTCAAAATTCATCACTGCTTTCCAGGGAAAAGGCCAGTGCCTGAACAGGCAATGGGCATGGAATTCAGTCCTCACTTCTGAGGGAAGATGGGATGGGGCATGTCTTACAGAAAGGTAGCTGCTTGTGTCCACAGACTGAGACCTCATTCCTGAAATCCTCTCACTCTAAATAAGTTCACCAGACTACACAAAAACCTGGAGCTGGGCACTTGCCAATGTGTGTATGTAGCTGGAGGTGCTCAGTGTGAAATTGCATTTGCCATCGGGGTAATTGTGCATGCAAAAATTGTGCAATAAGTATTTTCTACACATGCACACGCTTTTAACTTTTTTTTTTTTTCAAGAATCAGGCACTGTTTGAAAAGCTAGTCAAGCAAAATAGTTAAAATTATTGAGCATTATTTTGACTTGTTTTAATTACGAAGTCAAAAGTGAACCACAATACTGTGCACTTAAATGACACAAGAGAGACAGACCACATCACTGCTGGGTCATCAGGAACTGTGTGCAGTTCTTTAATTTGCCTGCAGACAGATGGATTCCTTGGACTGAGGGTAATTTGTTACACATTGTCTGGAATCTAAAGCCAATTAAACACTGATCATAGTTACTACACAGTCTTTGGCAATTAACTTGTTTTTGAGGATTCATTTAATTTTATAGCTGGGGAAACCAAGGAAGAAACCTTTCTGCCAGAGGAATCCCAGCTATGGCACAAAAAGGCCCAAAGCACTCAGATCCACCCTGAGGTAGGAAGTGGCTTCGTACACTTACAGAAAATAAAGCACAATACAGACAGATCGAGGAGATCAAACGAAGCCCAGCGATTGCTTTCTCCTAGAGGAGAATTCCCAGCTACAACGGGCAATTTCCAGGCCGGACAGGGACATCAGTACCTGGAAAACCTGGACTCTGAGCACAGCTGCTGGATGAGTGTCACAGGCCAGGCAGAACAGCCCAGCTGTGACACTGCCACCTGCATGGCCCCAGAGCATGGCACTGCCCAAACAAACCCCTCCAGGACACGGAACAGCCCCAGCGCATGGCACTGCCCAAACCCCACCGGGAACAGCCCAGCCCTGTGTCTGTGAGCGGGGGACACTGCTGGGCATTCCCTGCCATGGCAAAGTGCCACCCGCAGCTGGGCAAGAGCCTGGACACGTGCAGGCAGCACATCCACCACGGCACATCCACCCAGGCAGCCACCTGCACACGCACATGGAGAGCACACGGCTGCCACCAGCACCTGCAGGACCCCGTCCCAGCCCCGTGTGCTTGGGCAGTGAGGGAGGTGTGCACACACCTGTCTGTGCACACCTGTCTGTGTATACCCGTCTGTGTACACCTGTCTGTGCACACACCTGTCTGTGCACACCTGTGCTCACATGCACACCTGTGTGCAGCGGGGACCCTTGGCACTGACACCTGTGTGCCCGTAGGACACTGCACACCATGGGATGTGCTCGGGCAGCCCCGGTAGTGGGCACAGCTCTCTGTGCCCAGAGCTGTCCCTGGATCAGGGAACACCCCGGGGCTGTCCTGGGCTCAGGGCACGCACCAGAGCTGTCCCTGCCTTGGGGCACACCCCGGAGCTGTCCCTGCCTTGGGGACACAGCCAGGCCAGTGCCGCCCCGCACCCCAGCTCCTGGTGCGGGTGTCTCACTCAGGCACATGCTCCTGGTGCCCTGCCAGGCGCTGGCACTCCCGAGCACTGCTCGCTGCTGTTTGCGCACAGATCCTTGTGTCAATCCATTCCCCAAACCGAGCAGATTCCCTTCTGCTCACAGCCAGAGTGCTGGGCCTGAGTCAGTCTCTAAAACCATCTTGGCCAAGCCAGTCGTGTCTTGTTTGTTTGTTTTTGCAGTGGCTGCGTGTGAGGAGCAGGGAGGGCGGAGGCGGCTCTGCATGTCCCTTCACCTCTTGTGGGTTCTGGCACATTCCCTTCACAAACACTCTCCCTCCAGAGCAGGGGACAGGGTGCTTGGTTTATATAACCTCTGCCTTTTGCTGGGGCTCCTCTCTGTCCAGGGGTTCCTCTGTGCAGGTCCAGGTCTCAATCCTGTGACAGACTCTGGGTAAAGCACGGCTCGGAGCTCAGAGATGGATCTCCCTCAGTCAGCACAAACTCCAGAAAGAACTACTTTAGCCTGGAATGCGATAGTTTAGCACCTCACACTCTCCAGCTTTCCCTTCCCCTCAGCTGCCCCTGAGGCTCTGAGGATGCTTTGGGACATGGAAGCTTCCCAGAGCCAGCCTGGACTCTGCAGAGCCTCAAGACCAGCAGTCTCTGTGAAACAAACCATGCTGGGAATCTCTCTGGCTGCTGGGAGCCTATCCAAGCTGGAAGGAGCAACAAGGAGCTGGAAGGATGTGTGGGTTCTTTTAGCACAACCATTCCACTGTGTATTTTCACACCCATACAGCTATATCTACAGAAAGACCCCAGTCCAAACCCATAAATATCACTGAATTACAGCAGGCCTACATTAACTTGCCACATGAAGTTACATTGATAAAGACACCTTAAAGGAGTGTAATAAGAGTTATCTTACTTTAGCCGGAAAGTGATACAAACAATCCCTTTTTTAATCCCTTTCCTCCCTCTTGGTGTCTAATAGGGGTTTCTTTAGCTAAAGCTGTGGGCAGAAACAGCAGAGAGGTGCCACCCCACCGTGTCACCCAGAGCAGAGGAGGATCTGAGAGGTCCTTGTTACAGACCTACCTATGCTATAAAAAGCACATTATCAGCCTTGCTGCACACATCATCAGAGCGCAGCATTTGCTGGTGTTCAGTAATTATCATGAATGTTTCATAATACTGAGTGGGAAGAAAAAAAAACATGAAATAGTTCTAGGGATTTTTCTAGTACCACATTGCTAGGAAGATCTGTTTCCCATGGCTAAATTAGAGACACAAACCAACCACGGCTGTAACCACTTGAAGGGAAGTGAGCACAGGCCAGCCAGCCAGGGAGATGACACCAGTACCACAGGTTGAACGCTGCCTGTCAAACACAGCAACAGACAACAAGAAATTTTTATTGTTTTTATTGTTTTATTGTTTTTATTGTTTCAGCAACTGCAAAACCCAAGTCAGAGCTCTCCTTCTAAACCAGACCTTAATGATGTATTTTATTGAGATAATAACTAGGTGCTTTGAAATAGAATACTAAGAAGTGCCATAACCAGAAAGAAAGAAAACACCTCAGTCTTTCCAGGGAGAGGAGAGCAGGTGGGTTAAAGTCCTGCTGAGTATGATTGCTGCTCTGGTGATAACAACCTTTCCTACTGAACTCTGCTAAACTCCTAGACCAGCTAAGCAAATTTTTCCAATTATTACTTTTTCTGAATAAAAACATTCTAGGCCTTTATACACTGAAGACCTTCTGTATTCACCCCCTCAGTGCAGCAGGATTGTGAACATTTGCCCTAGACTCTTTTGTTAGCCTACCAGTTCCAAGAAAAGCATCCCAGAACTGGGAATTAGTTAATCCCATGATCTATAAAAGTGCTAAGAAACTTTGACCCTGAATTCTCATTCTCAGCCTTCCCGCTTTGGTTGCTCCTCATTCTCCTGGTAAATGGATGTTGACACACACCCTTCCATTAATCTGTGTAATTCTGCAGCCTCACACAAATTCCAGCTCGCCATACCTGTACAGTCCTTCAGTAATGTGCTTAGTGCAATAACACCAACAGATTAACACCAATAATGGGATTGCAGAGGTTTTAGGCAGCCCTGGGGTCAGTGGGAAGGGATAACAAGGGCGCTGTGCACCTGCTCAGCTGGTCAGAGGCGCCTTGGCCTGTGTTTTGCCATTCTCACTGCACCCTTTCTGCAGGGCAGGACAGGGACATGATCTTCTGCCTGAGCTTAGTTTTAGCCAGGGCTGTGTCTCACATCAAGGCCTTGTTTCAGGCATTGCAGCTGACATTCAATCTGTGACACAACCTCAGCTAAAAAGAAGCACCAGAGAGTGAATATTTTCTAATAGGTAGAATAATGAAGCAGTTCTAGAGCATCTTCCAGTGCCAAGAGCAGACAGCTGTAATTGCAAACACCAACAGTCAGCCACCTGTAGCAAATGCACACCTATACATCATTTTATAATGGATATTTGTAAGAGCTTTTAGCTAAGTCTGACACTTCCACACAGTGGCAACAACCGGACACTTCAGGACCTCACTTTTGCACTGAGAAAAAGTCTATTTTACTATAAGTGAAACCACTTTCTTCCTGCAAAGTACAGGTACATGGTTTAACCCCAAATGCTGTTTCTATCACAGGATCACAGCGCTGTTTAATTTGGAAAGCACCATTAGGTCCAACTGTTGCCCCGCACTGCCAAGCCCACCACAGCCCACGTCCCGTGTTTCTTTCCGTGCTCGTGAGATTCCTGTCACACCTGTGGCACAGTGACAAACACCCCAGAGAGCGCAAACAGAGGAGCTGTGACCACAAGGAAAAGGCTGATTTGCACAGATATTTTGATTACTAAGCAGCTTTAAAAATCTGCTTCAACTTTGGATTCTTTGAGTCCCAACTGGTTGTTTGCACTGCTGTCCCCTGTCTGCATTCTCTGACCTTCTGACACACAGTTGCTGCAGCCTGTTGCATGTGTCCCCAAGCAGAAAGCAGATTGGACAGAGATTAGATAACATCGTGGGCTATGGGGTGGGTACTTCTTTTTTTTCTTACCAGTTTCCTGTTGATAGAATCACACTGATAAGGAGTTTAGTTGGTAGTTGAAGTATGAAACTGCAAAAAACTGCCTTTTAAAAGACATGTTCCAACTGGGATGTAGATGCTGCCAAAGGATAGTTTGGGGTGTGTGTAGCTGTGCTCTGGTCTTGGGCCCACCAATGTGAATTTTACCCAGGAGCGAGGAGGAGTTGAGGGATCAGTGTGGGTGCACAGCTCAGGGTTAAGTGTTTTCAAACCTGTTTACAAACATGGTCAGAGAAGCACTGCAGAAACAGAGGAAGCTGTTCGAGCTATTTCTTCACACTGGCTTAATCTTTCCACTGCGTTTCTAAAAGTTATTGCTCCACAGTGCTTGAAGGGAAGATGAGTTAGCACAACAGCATGCGTTTGCCTCATCTGCTTCGGTACAAAGTCATCCAGGTTGCCTCCGACTACCTCAAACTTAAAGCGAGGCTTTGCACAAAGCTGAGGCGCAGCGAGGCCACAGAGCCCTGCCAGCTGTGTTCCAGATGCAGGAGCTCTGGCAGCGCTGTGGGAACCAGCAGCTGCTGGGCAGGGGAGTTTCACATTTCCACAGTGTGACCTGCTGGCATCACACAGATCCACGGCCCCGAGTGCTGCCGTGAGACCCCAGCGACAGCTGGCTTGGAACAAACCCTGGAACAAACCAGCTGGCACCCACACTTCAGTGGGGAGGCTTTTTATTTCAAATCTCTGCACCTTCTGGGCCGAAGAGCTCCTGGCTGCACAGGCCCTGCAGGTCCGTGTCTCCTGCCTGGCAGAAGAGCCGTTGGTGGTTTCTGTTTAACCAGGGAGGCTGTGGTTTCACCCCCAGTGGTTGGGGCAGCCCCCACCCTCCACACTCCCGTGCTGCTGGCACAGCTGGTTGTGCAGCTGCACACTCGACCAGAACAGCTGAAAAATTCCTTTCGGCTGACAGCTCCGTTTACCCCATAACCATGGAAAGAGGTGTGCTGATCCAGAAAGGAGCAGGGCGAGAACTGGGACACCTGGCTGCAGGGAGAGGAGTGTCACTGCAAAATCCGTCATGAATCCACAGCCTGAGAAACTGAGGCTGTCCTGGGAGATCTTGGTAGGAAAGCTCAGCACAGAAAGAGTCAGTCTACACATGCAGCTCCCTCTAAGGCAAAAGGGAGTCACAGATATGAATTGGAGCTGTGCAAGCAGCAGTACAACGTAAAGCAGATTTTCTTTGATTAGCCATGGCCTCTAATCTCTCCTATGCCCCCCTGCAGCGAATTCCAGAGTTCAACAGCCCCCACTGGACTTTCCTGTTAAGACTCAAATCATTAAAAGTATTTGTTTAGTAAAGGGTAAAGCACTCAGGTCCCAGTGCCCAAGAGCTCTGCAAGGTTAAATGTTGTGAACCTTTTGAACACAAGCCATGTTCCACAGGGACCCTGTGATTCTCCAGGGGAGCTGTACAGGCATTTTATCTCCAGGCTTCACCCTCCAGCTCCTGGCAGCAGCTCAGGAAACTGCTTGGACCAAATGAGCTCCTGTGGTCCCGGACAGGAGGGAGTGTGGCACAGCCTCTGCCGGGGCTCCCACAGATCTCTGTGCTGGCCGTGGCTGGGAAAGGGTTAATTTCCTTCCCAGTAGCTGCTGTGGGGCTGTGCTTTGGAGTGTGCTGGAAACAGTGCTGAAAACACGGGGATGTTTTCCTCGCTGCCGAGCAGCCCCTGCACACGGCCAAGGCCTCTTCTGCTCCTCACAGGCCCCACCAGCGAGGGGAGGGGGAGCACAGGGAGCTGGGGGACACAGCTGACCCCACTGACCCCAGGGACATCCCCGACCCCAGGACACCGTGCCCAGCACGTGGAGCCCGGCTGGGAGGGCACGTTCGGAGTGGTGCTGTGTGCGCTCTGTGAGGGAGCCCGGCTGTCCAGGCCGCGGCCGAGCACCTGCCCGGGCATGGGGACACGGAATTCCTGCTTTTGCCTTGCTTTCACACACAGCTTTACCTCACCTGCTAAACTGCCTTTAGCTCAACCCACACATTTTCTCAGTTTTACCTTTCTTATTTCTGCCCCCATGGTACTGACAGGAGTGAGTGAGCCGTGTGGGGCTGAGCCGCAGCACCTTCTTCTGCCACCCACGAAGGGACCTTCAGCTGAAAGCTGCTGAGCACCATGGCAGTTCTGTTGGCCCAGACAGGTGTAAATGTGACACAACCCCCCCAAGCCTTCAGTCAGATAACTTTCTCAAATTTAAAATTTCCTGTCTGAAACCAAGTGTTTACAGCGCCCAGGTTTCTTTATCTTCACACGTTTTAATGATGGTGATGTATTCCACGTGAACCAGCAAAAGGTTTGAGTATTGTGATCCTGACCCATGTCAGCTTTGACTAAATACTGATGCTTAGGGCAGAAGGTGTTCAAGGATGGGAAGATTCAGTTCCCAGAGAGATTCAGGATGCAATTAATCTCTAGCTTCCAAAAGATTCATATTTCTCACAGAACACTCCTAGATACACCCTAAAGAATGTTCCTCAACTGGCGTCATTTCAATTTTGAAAGTTACTTCAGTGAAATTGCAGCGAATTTGTGGCCAAATTCACATTCCTGAGAAAAATGGATAGTTGGATTGCCGCTGAAGAGGACATGGGGCAGCTGGAGAGTCTGCATACCTGCCCTGCAGGGGAAGAGGTGCTGGGCCTGGAGGAGCTGAGCTGGGAGCAGCCCCGGAGCAGCCGGGCTGGGCAGGGTCAGCTGGAGCTGCCCAGAGCCCCAGAGCCCCCAGCAGCTCACGGCACACCAGAGCCTGGAAGCACAGCTGAGACAGTCCCGAGAGGGGCTCAGAGCGGGGCAGCTGCCCCTGTGAGAGCCGCAGAAGAGGACAGGTGACAGCCCAGAGCCTCGGCTGGGTCCCTGGCTCGCAGCTCCCTCTGCCAGGATCCCTGGGAGCTGGGCGGGTGAGCTGGAAGGAAATCAAGCAGGTTTTCAAACCTGCCTGGCAGGCAGTGAAAATCCTGCCCGTCAGTTTCTGTCAGTTTTGCAGAAAATGCCATACTCCCTCAAGCATCCGAGCTGAGATCAACAGGAAACGCTTTTCCTTTCCTGGGAATATTTTTGAGATTTCAGAAGCTTTTCTGGTACCTCCTTTGAAATTTAAAAAAGAAATTCGGGATGGACTAAAAATCAGTGGGATAGGTCAATAAAAGGTTTTGTTTCAAAAACATATCTTGCTCTTTTCCAATACAAGCCATCCACTGGCACCATTTCTTCACCTCTCAATACTTCAATTTTAAAAAGCTGACATATTCAGAAGAATGTCCAACAACAATTGTACTCTTATTTTGAATGTGTCTCTGTATCATTTAGATATTACCGAGTATGCAAGAAGTTGTAAAAAGTGGGGGGTTGGTTCTTAAGCCTTTTTTTACCAGTATTTGTGTACAATGTCTATGGCATTTCCAAGCAAACAACCCTGAAAGCCCAGACCTCACACAAGTATCAGACCCCGCAGAAAATGTCACTGGCACTTCCACTCGCTTGTCCACATCAAGCAATCCCTTACAAAAAATGTCACACTGGCTATTGCCTCGAAAACAAGCTAAGAATGATCCAGTGCAGGTCTCTTTCAGCCCAGAGAAGTGGGAAGGATTTTAGTAATGAGAATTTCTTGCTTCTGTCACTCTGCCAGGTGCCTGAGAGAGGCTGCTCCAGTGAAATCCCCGGTGCAAAGCAGAGTCACCTCCCAGGCTCTGCACGCCAAATCCTCCTGCCTGGCCCACTCACAGCCCAGATAAGGCAGGGGTCTAGTGCTGGAAAGTGCTTACTAGGAAACATGCCTCACTGGAGGTTACAGCAATCTGGCATGCCTGGAAAATCGTATCAGAACTGGATGTTTTTATTAGATTTAAACCCATATGCTGGGGGTTACATTTAGGCAGGCAGACTGGGGCATTATGGGAGGTAATGTGACCTCAGGGAGACACAACCAACTTCCACTTCAGATACAGATTTAATGAGAGAAATCATGAAAGAAATATCATGCTTTTGACCAAGACTTACTTTTTCACTTTCCTTCCAGCTCAGCCCAAGTTAAGAGCTGAGTACAACTTTTACCTCCAAAAAATCGTTACGTCTCTGACCTTTACAAACAAAACAAGAAAACAAACCACAGAGTCACAGCCCACTCTTAAACAATGCTTGGGCTTGGTCCAGTCACTGCTTTCTGCTTGGAAAGGGAGAGTAATCTCTGCAAATGCACAGGCCAGGCTGGTGTGTAAGTACAGGGGAGCACGCAGGGCGCTGCCCCCAAAACCAGCCCAGCCCAGGGGCTGCTGTTTGTGAGCACAGAGCAAAGAAACAGATAATTGTCCTTCTAAAGGACAAAAATAAGGTGACAACGTGACACCCTAAGAGGTGTAATTCCTTCTTCCTGGCCTCATCCATTCTGCTGGTTTCTCCCTGGTGCAATTTGGCAGGACAGTGCCTGGGAGCTGTTTCCTTTGGGACCTGTTTCCTTTGGAGCTGAGTGCTGATGGTTTGATCCTGTGTGCACTGATCCAGACCCTTCTAGCACTGAGGGAAAGAGTCAAGGAATTATCTTCCAGAGGGCAGTTCAGAAGAAGTTTATCTCTCTCCACATGGGGAGCCTTACCTTCGGTTCCCAAACAGGGCACATAAATTTGGGCAGTTTCATACAACCACCTCTCCCCTAGTCATTTGCTGTTGATTTTTGTACAGTTTCTATTTATAGTTCCCTGGATGTGACTGAGACCTTGTTTGTCCTTCTGCATGACAGGAGACCGTGGAACTGCACCCGGTTTTCACTGGAATAAGCACAACATGGTGGCTGCTGCGTAACAAAAACAAACATGTTTAGAAACGCACAGCCAGGTGCCTGAGAAGGAATGGGCTGTACAGAAGCAAGAAATGCCCACAGGTGGTGTTTGAGAGGATCAGGGCAGACACAGCTTAGAGAGCCATTGCGCAGTCCTGTCCCACTCCCACGGCAGGTCCCGGCCGGAGGTGGACACTGGAGCGTGGTCACAGCAATCCTACCACGGGCTGCTGTGGGGAAGCACAGAGAGGTTCTCTCCATCAGCAGGAATATGCAGAGAGCACTGGGAGAGGCTCTCTGAACCCACTGTGCAGACCAGGATAACTCTGTGCAAACAAAACCCGAGGAACCCTTCCAGAACACGTGGGGCCTCAGGCACACAGCACACCTGGTGCTGGCGTACCATGAGAGCGCTTAGATAAACAGTTCTGGAAGTGCTCTGGAACCAGGGAGAGCATTCCCAGAATCTCATGTGACTTTTAAAGGGTGATCTTGTGTCTAGGGAGATGAAAGTCCCAGTTGCAGAGGGGGTGACAGGCACACCCTCCCAGGGAGCAGAGCAGGCTGCCAACCCAGCTCTGCTCTCTACCTGAACTGGAAGGAGGGCTTGGCTGGAAGTCAGCAGAGCAGGAGAAATGTTAAATATTGAAGGATAATAATTTTAAGGCAAACCTCCCCAAAAATATCCAAACCCCAAAACAAATCCCACCAAGCCAAACTAATTTGTATGCTATTTTGTGGTGCTTTTAGGATTACCTACATTTATACACTACATTTATAGCGTAGTCTTAGTATAGTGATGGCAGACAGATTGAAAACACCAGGCAAAGCAGCTCCTGTGCAAATAGAGATCCGGTCAGGACATCTTTGGAGTCACATTCACTGGGCCAGACACAGAATCATGGAATATCCTGGGCTGGAAGGGACCCACAAGGAGCAGCAAAGTTCAATTCCTGGCCTGGCACAGCCCCAAGAATCCCTCCATATGCCTGAGTGCACATACATGAATTACTGTCCCCCAACCCCCAAACTGCTCAAAATTGCCTGCTGAAGCTTTCTTTCCAAAAGCAAGTTAATGTCGGAGGCTCTGCAGGACGTGTGGTGCAATCAGCTGCTGGAGAGTGGCTGGCTGTGAGGCGGCCAGCTCCTCACAGGGGACAAAGTGCTCATCCCTCAGCAAACAAAACCAACAAGGCAAAAGCTGAAAGGCCGTTTTGGGGCCACGGCGGTGACCCGCGGGCTCACGGGGCCGATTCCAGGCCAGCGGGGCTTTGGCAGCAGCAGCGCCCAGAGCGCGGAGCCGGGACCGGCGGGCGCTGCGGGCGCATCCCGGCTCCGCCTGGCCCGGCCGCGAATCGCGGCACCCAAAGGCACCTCGGAAAGCAGCCTGGACAAACCACGGCACTGAGAGGCCACAGCAGCTGATTGCCTCAAGTGCAAGGGATTGGCTCAGGCGAATAAGACCAGATCTGTGGAATTCGAAAGAAAAGGGAAATGGAGGAAAAGACAGAACTGTGTTCCAGTTAATGCTCTTGCTGTGTTTAAACAAAATGTTACATACTGCAGAGAGCTGAGGGGAGAGCCAAGAACTTCCTTGCCCAAATTAGAGAGCTTATCTGTCCCTGAGATCCCAAAATTCAGTAATATTCTAGAAAGGAATTAATTTCCTTAATAATAAGTATTATCTAATGATTCTCACATGAGCCTGAATGGTGTTTTTTATTCCCAGCAGCAAGTGATCTTGGACAAATAACTGAGCTGCACTGTGCCTCAGTTTCTCTTTCCACAAAATAGGGGAATATCACCTTTCCTAAAGCACCTACAGCTGTTTGGACTAAGTGCAAGTGTGTAAATTTAAACCACAGTCACTGATATTAAATCATTCATTAGCTGGCCTGGCTGTCACTATTTCCCCCCAATCCCAAGCTCATAGAGGAACATCCTGACAAAACACCCCCTTGATCAATCAATTAACAAGTTACCCATGAAGTCTGCATTTCATAAAAGATCACTCAGTTTACTGCTCATGGGGGGTGGAGAGCAGACTTGGCAGGGAAGAACATGGGGGATACATTTCTTCTCCCCTGTGTAAAGTTCAGGTTTCCCTGAATTTTGGAGCTGAGCAAGAGGCCTGTAATGAACCACATCCCTTTGGGGCTGTTCAGGAGATTCCCATCCAAACCTCCATGTTCTACTAGCCCAGGGACCCGTCCTTGGGGACGAATTCAGAAACCACAGAACACATTCATTGAAACGAAGATGAACAGCAAAGCCATGGGGTTTTGCATTGTCCTTGTCCTCCAGCAGTGACCCCTGTGACAAGGCTGTGGAACTTGTCTTCACTAGGAGAACCAAATTCTGGTTCTGCTGTTGGGGTCTGTCCTGGTCCACTTGATCTGAGCCAGAAAACCCTTCCACCAAAAGTGACCCTGGATAAAGAGCTCTTCCTTTATCCGCTCAAAAGGAAAGCTAGAAAACCAGGGACATTTTTGGAATGAACCATCACCAGGACATTTTCCAGAGGCCTAATGTGCACAGATGTTGCACATCTGCACGACCAGCCCTTCCAGCAATATCTGCTTGTTAACAGAACACTACAATTACAAAACCAGCTTCAATGATGGAGTTTGCTGTCCGTGATCAGGCTTCCTGCTCTGTTCTATCTGGCTGTTCTGCAGCCTTCCACACACATGTACATTTCTGTGGGATTATCTTCTACCTCACTGCAAGGTTCTAACTGAGAGGAGACCTTCTGTCCTTTCTGCTGGGCCTGATTCCCTGAGCAGGCAGCGCCCTCAGTGACCCAACACCCACCCCTGCTTCCTCCGGGGGGAGACCAAAGAACGAGTGGCTGGACACTGAAAGGTCCCTGCAAGCAGAACTGGAACTTGCATTAGCCTGGACATCAGAACCCAGTGATTCTTGCCTCCTTGCTCTAATTTAGGCCCCTCTGTCTCAGAGGAGCTCAGAATTCCCATTCTGCCACTCCTGCCATCGTGCAGGAGTGTGCTGCACACCCACACACCCAGCAAGCCCTCGGTGACAGGGCACTAAGGCATGGGAGCCGGGATGGAGCTTGGCAAGGCCAATCCCGGCACTTTGCCACAGCTGGGCTTGCCTTCATTCCTCCCAGAAGGGCACATGCTAATTACAGAGTGAAATGTTGTGCTTAAAAGGCTGCTGTGATTCTCATTAAGGGCACACATGGTGTTCCACATGAAGGGATTTTTCAGCTTTTACAGGTTGATAATAACTGGGAAAGGTAAGATCTTATGTCAGTTACGAGATCCATTTGTTACCCCCAGCTCTGATAACCCTGGCCCACCCTGGGCTGTGCAGCCACAGCAGAGTCTTGGAGCTCACCGAGCTCTTGCACTGGGACATCCAAACTCAACTACTGATGGAAAAAGGGTAACACTTTTGTGCCCAGCTTTGGAAACCGTATTTTGTACACATGTAGGAGTTTCTAGAGGACTTCTCTAGGACAGAAAACATTCAGCACTTTGGGAATTTCTGCTCTGTTTTTCTCTAGCCCGCAAAAACAAGGCATATAATTTTTTTCAGTTCAGAGGCCGTGGTTGAGACCTGATGAACTTTGTGAATGACAGTCTGAAAAATGACAGTGTTCAAAGGGTAGGAACTACTTGAAAAACAAGTTAAAAACGGCACTATCAAGAGTTTCATCCATGGCAGAGCAGAGTTATGTGTTGGCAGGTGGCCCTTACGGGCCTTGGGCTGGATTTCTGATAAGGCAGGAGGGAAGAGAATGGGGGAGACTCGTTCTGGTGCTCCAGAGAAGATCGACTGCAAAGGAGCTGCACTGAGAAATCAGACCAGCAACCCCTCACTCTGCATCTTAATGCCTGAAGCCAAGGCTGCCTGAAGGGGGGAAAGGATGGTCCTGCTCAAGAGCAGAGAAAGAAGAGAAAAGGCCTCAGGTGGGGTCAGGCCTCGTGAACATGACAAGGATATATTCTGGAGTTAAACAGAAAAAGAACTGAAAGAAGAAAGAACACAGAAGAGTCAGTCCACCCACTCAGGCATCCTTTTATACTAACAGTGTAGGGATGAGGGCAAAACATATTTATTTTTAGTGCTGCTGTTTGCTTCCTAACTGCAGCTCCCCAAAATATGAGGTCACAAAGGTGGGAGAGGGGTTACATTTTTTTCAGCAAAGGCCCGTCCATGTGAAACTTTCTTCCCTTCTGAGTCCGGACATGAGCACAAATGTCAGCCATTTAGAAAGACTGACTAAACCAATCTCCTTTCTCCAAGGGATTTAACCTCAGAGTCCAGTGGATTCTGACAGAAATAGAAGCAGAAGTGAGCAGAACTGAAGTTCTGGATTTACTGGGCCCTTCAACACAAAATGGATGGTAGAGGTCTATGGGGAGAACAGAGGGATTAAACCCAGATGGACAATGATAGGGACAAAGAATGAAAAATCACCCCTAAGTATCTTTTGTTGTTCAGGCCAAAGTCTAGAGAGGGCCTCACTGTGGATGTGAGATGACTGAGATGAGATGAGATGAGATGAGATGAGATGAGATGAGATGAGATGAGATGAGATGAGATGAGATATGAGATGAGATAAGATCTTCAGTCCCAAGCACATCAGCATCCCTGGGGGAGGAGGGGGCTCCTTGCATGGTGCCACAGAAAAGGCTTTGCCTGAGTCCCAGGAGAAAATCATGCCATGGGGGATCTGAAAGAAACCAGCTGAACTGTAGCAGGTCTCAGACATGAGTTAGGAGCAGATGACGCTCACCAGTGGTGCCACACTTAGACCATGAGCAAATGGGAAAGAGGAAAAGGGAGGGAGGCCATGGCTCTGCTGCAGCCAGCGCTGAGCAAAGGAGCGGATGTGAACACCAGGAAAGAATTATTCACCAGACCCTTCCAAACAGGAGAGCGTGGACAAACAGCAGGGAGCCACCTCACTCTGAACTTCCCCACCTGCTGAAATGCACCAGCCAAGACACCCGGCTGCTCTGTGGCAGCGTTCACCGAGTCACAGCCTGGGTGCAGGGGCTCCTCCTTCTCCTTTTCTTTCCCTGCAGGGCCCTGCCTTGGCTGAGCAGTCTTTTCCTTCCCTGATTTTTTTGGGCTGCTGACCTAACGGTTTCCTTTTTTTTTCAGTGAAAATATAGCAAAGAGGAGTAGCCCAAGCCTGACCACAGGGACGAGGGGTGGGTACTTTACCAGAACCCTCGAGACAGTTTCCCCATGACCATGATTCTACCATGTGATCATTTCCAGAGAAGGCCAGGCAAAAAGGAGGGAGGGTTAATGATTAAAACTGGGTTATCTGGTTTTGTGAAACTTCGGTGTCTGTTTTTGTTTGGATCTCAAACCCAAGAGAAGAGAGAGGGAAGGACAAGGAAGATGCAGTGAAGGCTGATGCCATCTGCCAAGGAGAGAGGCTCTCTATGGATCAGACAGACCTAATTCATAGGGAGAATGAGGAAATGCCCGCCATAGATCAAACAGACTTAATTCAAAAGGCAAGGAAAGAGCAGAACGGGGAAATGCCAACCAAGACACTCGGTCTGAAAGAGTTGAAAAACACATCCACCTCTATTTCTAATTTTAGTCACTTTCTGAGGCCATCAAACACAAGATTCTATTCTGCTCACCAAACCACAAATTTAGGAAGTGGCTAAATCCTGAGAAGAGTGTGATACTGCTCTCATCTGTGCATACGGCAATCACATGCCCACAGGGCCATCAGCTGGGCGGTGGCTTCTGAGAAGGAACAGCACTGGTCTGTGTTACTCACCAGGGTCTCGCCCCTTCTCTTCCCTACTGCTGAAGCTTTGGAGTAGGCCATGAGTGGCAGAGAACTCCTCTTGTTTGTTTACCTTCCCTTTTGTCATCCCTCAGAACAGTGGGAGGGAGGCCACCAAGTCTGTCACCCCTGCCAATGACTGGCTCTGGAGTGCTCATGACCCTGGGGTGCAGATGATCTGGATCAGACTGGAATGAGCCAACTGGGAGAGCTTACATGGCATCATCCGTCATCTTCAGCCTGGGTTTGTCCTGAGCCAAAGTTGTGCAAACAGCTCATGATCTGAGGCCAGTGGCAGATCATCACTCAGGCTGATCTCCCCCAGCACTGCAGTCTGAGCTCCTCATCCATCACCTCTCTGACAGCTCTTTTTGGACAAATGGAGACGCACGCTGCCACAGGACACTGCTGTAGTCAGAATTTGACAGCACTCATGCATTAGATGTGTGAGAATTAAAAATATTCTTGAGTCATTGAGGAGAAATAAAAATATTACTGTTTTGCTGCGGTGCTTACCAAGATATTTCAAGTTAGACACTTCCTCTTTCATCCTGGGGGAGCTTCTCATTTAGCACAGGGTAAAAGCAAGAACACGAGGCAAACCACAGCACAGATGCTGTGCAGCAAGAACACACCTCACCTTACCTTACCCCACAGCAACAATCTACATCTCCATACCCGGAGAAAGAATTCTTTTTAATGTCCCTTGGGAACTTTTAATAATACATTATGCTGTCTAGGAGAAGCTTAAAATCAGGTGATTGATCTCAGTGGTTTAATATGAAGAAAGCCTTTATGCTCAGAGTGTTCTGACTTTCTGAAAGCAATCACTGAGGCAAGTGACCTGTTTCAAATATCTCAGTCCCATCTTGCTGTGGTGCCCTGGGACACCCCTAGAAATGTGGGTTTCAAGACCTTTTTATTTTATTTTTTTTTCAGAGGCAAAAGTGCCTCCTAATTAATTCCCTGTGTGGATGCAAATTTGGAATCCACGTTAGAAGTAAGAAAAATTAATTTGCATTGCAATGCTTACATGCTGCAAGAGTATCCGTGCCACAGCAATCCGTTTAAGATTCACACATAGATTTAATATAAATTAATGTCTGTATGAACAAATCATTTCTGAGGCACAGGGACACAATCGCCATGGTGCCCGCGGGTACCCCCGGCCCTGGCAGCTGCCAGCTCGGTGCGGCGGGGTCGGGCTCGGGCAGCGCCGGGGATTTCCCGCAGCCCCCGCGGCTTCGGGGAAGCGGCAGCAGCCGGTTCCTGTCACTGCGGTCACCGAGCGGTCACCGGGCACCGCACGGGCTCCTCCCGGCCTCGCCGGGGCACCCGCGACCATCGCAGGCTGGCCGGTGCGATCCCCGAGGGATCCCGGGGGGATCCCGGGTGGATGCCGGGGGGATCCCGAAGGATGCCGGGGGATGCTGGAGTGGTGCTGGAGGGATGCTGAAGGGATGCTGGAGTGACGCTGGGCGATGCCGGGGGATGTGTGCTCACACCGACCCTCGCTGTTCGCCCCTCCTGGGGGCTGCACTCCCACATCCACGCCCGCACTTGGATGCTGCCACTTCCCATCCAGGCAGGGCGGCAGCGCTTGTCAGTCAGTGGGAAACACGAGTCACACACGAGTTCTGGGGCTTTTTGCACTTGCAGCCCGACATCCCCTCCCTCTGCAGACGTGGGAATCTCGTGGTGCATCTGCTTTCACTTTTGCATTCAACTGACCTACATTGTCAGCAGTGCCTTGGAATCGCGCTGCCTTCCCGGCTGCTTTGGAGCTCCGGCTTTGGGACACGGGCAGCGTGTCCGTAATTCCCGTGCCGCCCTGCTTGCCGCACACGCCACCACTCGGGCGAGCCTGCCGTGCTCCTCTCCTGCCCCCGGACACCCGCTCTGGCTCGGAGCTGGGCATGAGATAAAAAACCCGTGAGTGTGCATCGGGAATCCGCCTCGGCAGGAGGGGAGCGGCGCGGGGAGCAGCCAAACCCCGAACACGCTGAGCCCCAGCCCGGCCGGATCGGGGCATTTCCAGCGCCGCACGCAGCCGGTGCTGGGTGCCCAGGCGGGCACAGCTGTGCCAGGGGCTGCTCTCTGGAAGCAGCTCCCCCGTAACGAGCAAGGCAGCGATAAACTGCACCGGGAGCTGCTCGGGGGCAGCCTGTGCCTGCCGTGCTCCCGGGGCAGCTCCAGCGCAGCCTGGCAAGAGGGAAAAGGAAACGCATCTATTCACCTGTGCATTGTGTGCTGCTCAGATGTGGTGGTGCTTAGCAGGAAATGGGAAGAAGAGTCTTAATTTTCTAGTATTGTTTCCCAAACCATTTGAAAATGTGGGAGCCTTGGAGCGCGGGCACATTTCCCTAGGGACTGTGCAGGGTGGCACTTCAAAGGCAGGAGGTGAGTAAGCCTCACATTTGCATGTGCAAGCAGCACTCACACATCCCCAGATCGGCCCCGGGTTCTGAGCGCGCTGTTATGCAGTCAGCACGCACTGAAATTACTGTAATTGTACTTCCAGAATAAAGTATGCACCAACCCTTTTAATTTGTATAGAGATCGCTGTTTAATTACCTGCAGTGCGCTGTAATCTAACTTGAAGGAAAAAAAGTCCTATAACAGTATATACAGGCCTATAACCACCTGTGTGTGCTGTGTGCAGAGAGAGCTGAGCTGATGTGTTTGATGGGGCCAAAGACAGTGAAGAAGTCTGGGATCTGCACAGCACTGCACGCAAAAATTAAAATAAATTAGTGCCCCAATGGAACTTTGAATAAAATATTTAATGTAGGGAGAGTTATGTGCACTCTGTCACTCAACATTTCTACCTTTTTCTTTTCTTTGGAATGTGAAATTAGAGCTGAATTTACACCATTTTCTTGGCTGGGAGCACATCTAGAGATCTGCATGATAATTTTTAACTTCAATCACAGATGCACATATTGAGAGGAACACTACTGAGATTTGTATAGAAAGTAAAAGCAATTTTTGTACTTTCTAGCAGCTTCACAATCACAGAGAAATACAGATCACTTGTTTCTGATGATGCTGATCCATCTAAACCACACAGAGGAAAGAATCCCACATTTTAAGCCTTGCAATTGATGCATCTAAATATTAAACAACCCTTTTCTTTATGGCTTTTGTCCCTTGTGAAGTGCTCACAAGCTCTACAGGCTCTCACAGCAGCGTGGCACAGTCCCACGGGCAATATTGCCCATTGTCAGCACTGAGACAAGGGAATGAACTGCAGCCCCTGCAGCACGGCTGCCCTGAGCTCCTCTCCTGTGCTCCTTGCTGGCCATTCAGGAGCTGGAGGGCAGGGCTGTCCAGAGCCCCTTACACAGATCCAGTTCTGGAGTCTGAGAAGAAACGACCTTTCCCTTCTGGCCACCAATGAACCCCATTGCGTCCCACAGCCGGCCCTGCTGCCGTCCCCTCCTCAGGCACCTCTGCTCTTGTGCAACACCACAGATGGGGAAAAGAATTCTTTCTTAACTCTTGCAGCTGAACCCTCTGCACTCTGCAGCATGACACTGGATCACACTGTTCATTACCTTATCTTCCCCAGCTACATTACTAATGGTCTAAAAATCAGCCAGGCCTTCTGTAAAAATCCACCCACTCAGTTGGGGCCTTTGACTCAGCTGAATGGCAGTGTTGGGGCTGACACATTTCAAACCCCCAAATTCTCCCCGGTGCAAAACAAGGCCCACGCTCACAGAACCTGTTGGTCAGGGCCGGCTTTGGCACTCGTGTCTGTGCTGCTGAGTTCTGGTGAGCACTGGGACTCCTCAACGCCTTTAGAATCCATACAAATGATCCACGTGTGCCCAGCTGGGTCAGGGGCACTCTCCAGTCTCAGGTTCACACGGAATGATTTAAGGCAGCAAGGTGCTGAGCACTCCCCGTATGGAGCTGAGCCCTCCAGGCTTTGCTGGGAGATAAAACCGGCTGGTGTTCCAGCAGCCTGCAATTCTGATCTCTTCTTTTAGAAACCTAAGCTGCAAACAAGTTCAGTTCAAGCCACAGCTCTTCAGCTGCAGCAGACAGAGCAGGGAGCTCAAGCACAACACACCATACTCGGTAGAAACCAGGCTGTTCTTCAGACCCAGAAACTAGAACATCAGCTCTGCCACTGACAATTAAATACAGCAAGAGTTTCAAAGCATTACTATAGCCAACATAATTAAATAATGAAAATATCTAAGAGGACACTGAGAATACAAGGTTTGACATCTTCTGTCTTGACAGTGGTTCTCCAGGTGTGTTTCCAGGTCCATTTTAAACTTTGTGATGACAGATGCAACAGGAAAAAATAGATTGTTTCCTTTGGACCTGATAGGCGTGGCACTTGGAAAGCTCAGACACTTGGCAAAAACACAACAGTGTGTAAAAATCACATAACTTCAGGCAAAAAAATTCAATCTGGTTAGCCATTCAAAAGTATGGTTGTAGCAGTTACCACAAATCAACTGTGGACAGATTGAACCTTTAGAGGAGGGAAGGGTTTTCATCTGGCTCCGAGGTGATTCACACCCACGGGATCCTGGGGTCCAGCACAACGTGAGGGAACTCAGCTCAAGAGTTTCCTTGTGCAGGACAGAGATCCCTGCGGCCAGGGACAAGGGCTCCTGGCCCTGCTGCCCTCAGCCTCCCTGGCCAAGCAGCACTGGCTTCTGTCCCACAGCCCGGTGCACAGGGGGCTCTGCCCCTCGGTTTGAAGTTCCTGCCCTATTAGACTCTGCTTAGCAAAAATAACAGTGTGAACAGGCTGAAAAACTGGTCTCTGGAATTGACCCTGGGGCTCTGGGCAAGTCACACAGAAGGAATGGGTCTTAGATTGCTTCACTTGGGACAGAGATCCCGTCATTATCAACGCCCAGAGCTGCTCTGGGACTGATGGGGACTGCAGGAGGTGGGGGAGGGCAAGGCAGGGCCTGCGCTGTCTGGACAGGGCGTTGGTTGGTCCACGCTGGGTTCCTGTAACCCCCAGGGCCCCACTTCTCCTTTCCTCCTCAAGGCTCTTGTCTAACAGGAAAAGTGCCCCGTGCCCTGTTGGGACACCGATGGCTGGCACAGGCCAGTTGCACAAGCTGGCAGAGTACCTCTGGTACCTTCCTCTGCCCCCTCCCTCCCTAGATGTGTGCTCATTGCCTCCTTTCCTTCCTCTTCTTCATTTCCTTGCTGTTGCAGGAGAACAAACACCGAGGGAGTGAAGAAAGTGTCCAGAAAGGAACTTCAGGCAGGGCAGCATCCGTGGTGCCCTGCTCTGGGCGGCGTTTACGGAACCTGCTGTCCCTCAGAGATGCAGTTTCTCAGTGCACTATCATACATCCCCCCTTGCTGCCTATTACTTAATCCTTGCTTCCTCAAAGAGCACCCAGAGTTGGGTAACAGGTTTCCTGAAGGTGACAGAAGCAAGGAAAAGATAGCACTTCAATGATAAAAATGAAAAGTTTGTCATAAGGGACTCGGACCCACATCCGCTACTGAAAGAGGAAAGAAGCGATCGAGTGTGCATGAGGGGCACACCTAGTAGGAACATGAGGAAAATTCCATTCTTGATCTGAAAACACATGGGAAAGGTGCCACACTGAGCACTGGGATGGCCTGAAGGAGAAGCTGGCTCCTCTGTGCCTGCACACAAACAGAACTGAGGCGTTGAGGGGCACTTCCATCCCTGCACACCGAGGAACTGACTGTCAGCACATCCAGCAGCAGAGTGCTGATCCTCGCCTGCAGAGCCCTGGCTAAGGGACAGCCCGGGCCAATTCATGTGCACACACCAACGCTTCTCTGTCTTGAACTCTTCTTCCCCAGCTGCCAGGTGTGGCAAGGAAACAGCACATTCAATGTGAAATGAAGGGGGAATTCCAAACAGATGGGACAGAAAGCACTGCAACAGTGCTCTTTCTTCAGTCCAACATCCTCAATGCCCACTGAAGATATTGCTGAAGATAATGAACAAGGGCCTGTGGGTTTTTAAATTAATTTATAGATTTAGAATAGAACTTCACAGTATTCAGCCCTCCTGGGAGACAGCCATTTGCAATATAACTTAGAATCCCATAAAGCTAATTGTTCAAATATCTGTCTCACTGACAGATTTAGTTTGGATCAGTATTGCTTTTTAGATATAAGAACAAGAGACCATAGTGTATAAACTCATTATTTTCTATATGAACAGGTAGCTTTTCTAGCTCAGCTTCAGCACAAAGGCTTCTTAGGTTCAAACACACAGTGTGCA
This sequence comes from Bombycilla garrulus, assembly GCA_013400315.1. Lineage (NCBI taxonomy): Eukaryota > Metazoa > Chordata > Aves > Passeriformes > Bombycillidae > Bombycilla > Bombycilla garrulus. The sequence goes on from VXBU01000314.1 coordinate 631,039, forward strand.
GATTTGTTTGTTGAATTCCTGTTGGCCAAAGAGGAAGCTGTCAGATTATTTGCATTTTAGTTACTCTTTTAGCAAACACTGAGATCTTGCTTAGATAGAAGTCAGGGCTGACTTTCAGCTACTGAGACTCACGATGCCAGCAGTAGAAAAATAAAGATCTGTATTTGAGGACAGACACAAGATCTAATATCTTTTGGCCTACAAAACACACTGGAAGGAGCAGTAAAAGGCCATCCTGCTTATGCCAGCAGCTCTGCTTGCTACTGAGAATGTCTGCTCAGGAGCTGAGTGAGGTCTGCTGCAATCACTCTGGCAGCATCTTGGCAGCATTTCCAAAGCTATTAATTAGCAGATTACGCATCAGTGGAGCTAGGGCATCCTGTAAACCGATGCCCCATTGACCCTGCTGAATTATTTTCCCATAAATAAAATGCAAACCTCACAGGTTGGTCTCTACAGGACAGATTATTTCCCTCCTTTTTCACAGTCAAAGCAACCACTCAGAAGGGTGTAAAAACACCTGCTCAGCACTGAGCAGCAGACCAGCCTGAGAGGGATTCCTTCCCTGCAGCCCTGCACACCTCACGTGCCACTGGAACGCAGCAGATTGAACACACAGCCAAAGGTGCCAGAGCATCTGCAGGCTGCTGCAGTTTGCTTGCAGCCTTGAGCATCAGAATGGAGTGCGTTTAGAGGGGAAATGCTGGTGAGGATGCTGGGATTTACCCCCTGCTCACTGAAAAATTAAAAGAGAATTTTTAAGTTCTAGCTGAAGGGCAGAGGGGCTGATCTTGCCCTGGCAGAGCACCGGTGGGCAGCACTCACAGCTGGGCAGCACAGCCCTCCCACCACACTGAGAGCACAGCCGGGATCCAGAGCCGAGCAAAATCTCACTTATACAACTGCTGGTGAATTCTGTGCCAACAGTAATTAGCTCCTGTAAAGAGTTTATAACAAGAAACCACAGAACAGTTTTACTCTGATGAAACTGATGGGGAAAAGCCGTGTGCATCTGTCCACGGGCGAGAGCTCCAAGGCTTGGCAGCAGAATTGAGGCTCAGCCTTTCGGGCCAAAGGCAAACAACGCTTCCCTGAGCTCCCAGCAGCTTCCTTGCTAGCACTGCATCTCTACCCACAGCAGGGAGCTGGGCTGCTGCTGCCACCAGGGAAACAGCAAAACGGGCAGGACCTCATCCAGCACACACAGGCTGGGCTCTGCTTTGGCCAGCACTGACACCTGGGCTAAATCCTGGGTATATTTATGCCAAGGAGATTGCTGTCAAAAGCACAGCATAGGAGTTTTAGCCAATTATTACTAAAGACGTGGTTCTAAATAATGATATTGATCTTAAAAGAGCAAAGAGTGTACATTTAATTCTGCAGCTGGGATGAGTTGCATTATTCATTTCAATGGGATTACATCCATTTATAAAAGTAAAGCAAGTGTTCCTAGTTTTTTCACTGATTCTTGGATTAACATCTGTGTTCATATCAAAAGCATGCTGAAATAAGGATTGTGTTCCATTCTCATTGGAATGAGCTCTGGCACTGTACAAAAGAAAAGCCTGGACTAGAACTTGTAATAACTTTGCTGTAACTTCTGGGTACAGGCACCTTTCTGAATACAAAAAGGAACTGGGCAGAGTGGTAAAGTTAATGCAGGACTGACTACTCGAGAGCTGTGGGGTCAATACTTGGGTTTTCCTGACCATGCTCTATCACCAGCTCTTTTGTTTCTTTTTCTCACTGTTTCTGTTTTATTCATTCATGCTGTAGTTTCTCTTGACCCGTTCTGAACAGCACATGGCAACAGGGTCCCAAACTCAGCCAAGATTTTGGGCATGGTTGTGGTAGAAATAAAAAGTAATTCAAATTTGATGTTCTTGTTCCTTGGAGTACATGCGCTCCCTGCCCATCTAAAAGAGCAAGAAGAAGGCTTTTGTTTTCCTAAAGTCTCCCGTGTCTCCTGAGAGGAGCAAGGGTTTGGCTCTCTGGGTTCTGTAACGGTGCTCAGGGCTGACATCGGGGTTCAGGGCTCTGCTGCCCTTGCTCACCCCTGTGCTGCTGCCTGTCCCCAGAACCAGCACTGCACCATCTTCCAGAACTTTTCAACATTGCAAATGTACTCAGGTGTACAAATTTTCTGTCCAACATCCCCAATGGCCCCGTAATCTAAGCAAGAAAGTGACTTCAGGTGACAGCAGTGGAGCAGAGCAGGGCTGGTCCTGGACCATTAACCATTGGCTTGTTGCTGTCAGATTTTACTAACAAGAGGTGGCACTGGTACCTTGTTCTGAAACTACCAGAAAGTCATTAGCTGTGATGTCCAAGCCAAAATCCTCTGCATTTCCTTTTGCCATCAGCCAAGAGATCATGATTAAATGAGATGAATAATTAGAAACTATTTGACAGGAAACTGAAGAGAACTGAAGAATCATTGTACTGAACTTTATTCCAAAGACAAAATAAACCAGGAGGGCTTGACTCTTCACGTGTTCCAAGCCGTGTAGCATTAAATCTGGTTCCAGCATTAAATCTGGTTCCAGTGAGCGTAATAAGCAAGCAGAGAAGAAGAAGGTAAGAAGCTGCAGATGGCCGAGTCCCCAAAGGTTTGTGGTGCTGCTGGCATCCCAGCCTGCTGGCTGAGCCGAGGCCAGGGCTACCAGCCCCTCCTCTGTAGCCAGCTCTGTGCAACACGTGTCCAGGACCTGACTGCTGCATTTGCATTTTCCTCTTGCTAAGATGTATCCCTGTGCAGGAAGAGGCTTTTGGGAGAGATGGGGGATGTTGCTGAAAATAATTTGAAAGGCAAAGAGGGCTAAAATATACTGTCATGATGTTTCTGAGTAAATAAAGATAAGGGCGATGGAAGCTCTTCTGACAGGGACATTAGCAGAGCCTCAGCAAATTAGTTTAGCACTAGAAAATTGACATGGAACGGAAACAAGACATTCAAAGCAAGGATGTGCTTTCACTAGGCACAGAGCCGAAGTTATTTGAGAAGAAGGAGTGGAGCTGGTTCCAGAGTAGCTAATTCATTTCTCCTTATCTCCCCTTGGCAGAGGCTTGCTGCCTAAAGAGCGCTTGATGTATGCCTGCTGCTTCCTCCCCTCTCCCTCACGGCTTTGCCTTGCACAAAACAAGAATCAGTTCTGTTGCAAATGACTCCAGTTCCCCGTGGGCTGCAGAGAAACAAATCCCAGCTCACTGGGCACCCGTGTGACTCTTTGGCACTCCGAACCACGTGGCAGCACCTGCGCTTGCTATCAGTTCAGCTCTCTGCTAAAATATTTTCTGGAATACAAATGCCAGCTATCAATACTTTTTTTTCTGTAACATTTGAATGTTGGTAAAGGCCCAGAGCCATTCATTGTCATAAAACACTTCTCAAGTGTGGCTTTATTTGCTTAATGAATCTCAACTGCCCACCGATCTTACTGCCTGAAGACATTGTTGTGCTGTAAACCCGTTACAAATTTCAGGGAGGTATTAAAACAACAGGTTTGATATCTGCAAGATATAACACATCTTGTTCTCTAGTAGTCAAACTCATTTTCTCAGCAGTTCATTTAGCAGAGCCAGGACTGTATGGACAGAGATATTAGAACATCCTGCTGGACCATTTTTGTTGTAAAATGATTCTCTATGTTTGCATTTAAAACCAAGTGGTCCCTGTTTGTGACACTTTATAGCTTAAGTTTCAAACATGTCAGGGTTAAGCACAGGCTTTGGCCCAGCTGGGAATCAGGCTGGGTTAACCTTGCAGCTCAAGGCTCAGCAGCTCTTCCAGGTCCGAGCTGAGCAGACATCAAAGCTTTGCAGTGTGTAACGCTGGTGAATAATAAACATTCTGTGATAACTTTAAGCTGCTGCTGGTATCGTCCTCCTTTGGCTGCTGTGTCTGAGGAGACCCCGTCTCCCTGCGTGCCTCTCTCTCCAGCCATCCTGTCTCTCCAGGTGAACCTTTGCAGCTCTCCTGCTGCAGCTCTGCTCCGTGTGCGGGGCACGTCCTGCTCACACCGGTGCAGCGGGGTTTCCCCAGAGCCCAGGACTCAGAGGTGAGCCCTCCTGCCACAACACCTCCTCTTTGCTTCCCGGCTATGCAGCCTGGCACATGCCAGCTCAGTCTGATGCTTCTGCTGGATGTTTGCTGGAGTTTTGGAAGAGGTAGAAAAAAGTGAACTCAGCCTATCCCTCCTAGTTGGTGCTGAACTGACTGTATATCAGCAAAGATGATGGGAACTCGGCCTCTGATTTTATAGTCTGGTGGTTTCCAATGAATTTTCAGTAACCTCTAAGAAAATTCTACTTTGTAAGCTTTTTTTTTTCTCTTATCACCCTTTATTTTGTAACCTCCCAACGAGGACTGATTCTGCTACATTCGTCTGGTAGCAAACAGAATACATTTTGAGGATTAAATAAAACTAGGTTTTTATAATCACCTGGGACACAATCTTCAGCAGTTAAAGAAGAGCAAAGTGGTGGTTACAGGTGAGTTATGAGCTGGAGAGCTGTCAGATTCTGCTACAACAGCAGCATCCATGAATGACTCCTCAGTGGAAAATCTGGGTTGTCAGCTTATTGCGAGCATCTGTTATGCCACTGGCAGTGACATTTCGAAGCACAAAGCCCAGTTGGTAAGTTACTATTTTAGAGCAGAAGCATAAATTCAGCACACTTTTATCAAAACCAGAGTGTGCGTGTAGCAAACTGGAACTCGAGGTCAGCAGGAAAACATTTGTAACATGAACACAAACACGAGAGGGGTCAGTGTCAATCTTTTGGTAAACCAGGAGAAGTGGGGGGCAAGAAAATGTTTCCTACTAAGCTTTCTTGCCTGAAGTGACAACTTCTGCCCTAGGGAAAGGCCCACGTGTACAAATCAAAACCCGAGTGGCCTTGCCTTGCGGATTTAGGCAGCATCTTCCACGGTGAAAGAACTGAGCAGCTCGTGAAGGACGTGTTTGTTCAGCCCTACCAGCCTTGAAATGCACAGCGTGGTGAAGGCAGGGGAGGCTGAAATCAGAGCAGCTCAGTGTTACCCTGTGGCTGCGGCTCCAGTGCCAGGAACAGCCCGGAGAACATTCCTGCCCAGCCAAGGACAGGCGGCCGCAGCAGGCAAACAGTTAAATGTTTGAGTCATGTCTTTTCAAGAACTGAAGGACTAGCTGTGAAAAGCTGAGCTGACTTCCAGGGAAGCGGGCTGTAAACAACTCGGCAGGCGGAGGACGGGCAGGGCAGGAGATGTGACGGGTACAAACGCGGCACGGGCGAGGTGCCTGTCGCGCAGGCACGAGCAGCTGTTCCCTGCTCTGCCTGTTCACTCTGCTCCGGGATTTACCATCTGTGCGGCACAGCAATGCGCGCTCCCGAAAGCAGCGCCTGTCAGATGCAGCCTGGTCTCGTGGCTGAAGCACAGGACAAGCAGTCAGGAGATTTAGATTCTATTTATTGCTCTCCTAGTGACTTCCAGAGCAAATCACTTCGCTGCTTTGTGTCTTGTTTTCCTCCAAGATATTACCTTACCTTATTAGTGGAATGAACACTCCTTGTGTTTATAAAGTGCCTTTTGTTCTTTGGATGCAATGCTAAAGCAGAACTAAACAAGATGTATTTACACCGAATTTCTAAAGCTTCAGAAGCAGCAGGTCAGCGCTGCTGCTGCAGCAAAGGTAAAGGTCTGTAAACTCTATCACAAATAACTCCAGCCCAGTCCGAAAGTCCCTCTGCTCCTCTCCCCATCACACTTCAGACACTGAAGAAGGGATACTTTAGAGATCAATGAGAACACTGGAAGATGTGAAAAGAGGCAGAGAAATAAAACTTGTTCAGAGGCGAGCCAGTACAAATGACCCCACTCCTTGGGAATTTTAATATTCTACCGTGAGGTTTTCAGCTTCTTATTGGCATTGATAGTTGAATAGCACTGAAAAGTCAAGGTACCCCTTTGTATGATACATTTTTTCCTTCAGAACAAATCTTTGAGGGTTTTTGCTACATCAAAGCCCTGGAGCCATGCAGGACTCTTTCCATGTGAGATTTCTGTGAACAGCCCCAGGATGCCCAGTTCCAAACACTCCACACAGGAACGTCACCAATTGTCCCAGCAGAGTCATATGAAACTGAGCTCATTTGCTTGAATATTCCAAGGGTTCCTGGGCTTGTACTTACTCTGGGATTAGCCCTGAGCCTTCATCAGAATTATGAGGGAGATCATGGATAGATCTTCACTGATAACACTTTTCTAAAGCCTGGCAACATTGCTTAACAGAAGTAACTGATGGAGCAAGACTGTGGGATAAACCCTGCTGTCAGTTCCATGGGGTGCCTTGCCAGGAAGTGTGGAGAAGAATGTTCCTCTGTGGCACTTCAGAAAAAGCTTTGTCCCACTCAAATCAACACTGCTGAGGTCCTGTAGCATCACAACTGATATTTTCCTGTATTCTCTGCCTTCCATGGAATAACTGTGATGGGTTCTGCTCCTCTCCTATCTCCACATGGTTGATTGTATATGCAAGGAAAGCAGTCCAGACAAATTTGTATTTCCTTTTAATTCTCTTGTTGTTATTGGGACCTAAATGATCTTGTTTTTGTTTTTACTGCTCTGTAATGAGTCACTGGCTTACTTAATTTAATTTTATTGTAATTGTTATCTTTTCATTCTTGTTTTTTTCCAGTCAGTTACTCATAAGACCACAAGATATAAACAGGACACTGTTGCTTGGACAACTTCTGAGGATATGTTTTTTTCACTGTCACCCAAATGCAAAGCCATTCACTGACTGGTCCTCACTTCCTAAGAACTTTCACCTCAGTCCATGTATATTTTTTCCACATGTCATGTTTCTGTTGATCCTTTTGTTTTCCAGCTAAAAGAGATCAGTCTGTCTAGTTTCGTTGTTGCTTGGAAGGTTTCTTGGGCCTTCTAACTGGGCCAGATCTAAAACTTTCTGTGGAAATTTTAGTGATAGAAAATCAAGTTTCATTTTTATATGATTTTTTTTTAAACAAATAAATCCTGTCAATTTTGATTGAAAATTTGGTAGAAATAGTTATCCAGTGAAATGTTAAGTTTTCATTTGCCATCTCCTCCATTTTCATGCCAACCTCATCTTTGGCAGAGACTGGTGACTCTTTCTTGCCAGATTTCTTATCTTTAACTTTCTTGTCCAAGGAAATGGGATTTATGTCGCTGTGCTATGTTTGCATATGTTATATATACGTGTCTCTTTATCCATCAGTACAATTTCAAAGCAACTGGCAGCTTTCCACCAGACCTAATATAAAGACACAGGTTTAAATTATGTGAACATTTTGTGCTTCACTGTAGTTGTCAGACAGAAATTTTATTAATGCATTTGTGAAGGGAAAAGCTTCAGGAGCAGTGGCCTTGCTCTCACTAGCACAGAAAGCGGAGAGAGAACAGAAAATGCCCTGCTCTGGGAAATCCACTGGAGGTCAGCCCCTTCAGGACAGACACCAAGGGCGTGAGGGCTCAGAGCAGCAGGACTCTCAGTTCTGCTGCCTTTGGTGCCTTGGCTCCCGCGAGGCTGGAAACCCTCTCACCCTGTGAGCTGTGAACGTGCCCCAGCTGCACTGGAGATGGTTCATGTTTTGGGGCAAAGCAAAGCGCTTTTGTTTAAGAGGATCTGCAGCTCTGCCCTTCCTGGTAAGCAGAGAACCAGGGACTCAGATCCTCAGGGAGCTGAAGGCTCTGCCTGTGTGCTCCTGGGACCTCTGCCTCCTCAGAGAAGGCCAGAGCTCCCTGGATATGCCACAGTTACCCCTCCCACTCACAGCTTTAGGCATTCCCTAAGATGCCCATTGTCTGGCTTAAAATGCGTCTTTTGCATATCCGTGTGCAACTTCTACATGAAATGAAGTTTCTGTAGCGCCCAGAGCTCCAGCAGCCTCGCAGATAACATTCATCAGAGCAGGAATGATCAGTGTGGGTGGCACAGCACTGCTGCAGAGACTGGCCGCGGTCCAGCAGCACCAGCAGGCTGGATGTGCCATGGACAGAAAGCTTTTCTAATGAGGAGCCTTGGAACGGCCACGCCGAGCGATGGCTCATTTCAGGTGAAGGCTTTGAGAAACTCCAAGTGCTGCGGAAGCAGCTCCAGAGATGAGCAGCAGGGTTTTCTCTGAGTCAGCAGGGAGCCAGCCCACCTCCCCATGGCAGGAGGTACAAGGATGCTTGGAATGCCATCCCTAGGACAAGAGGTCAGGCTGCACTTCTGACCAGTGCGATCATAGAAAAATTTGAGGCTGCTTTTGCAAGAGTTAACGCCAGCTAACTGAAGTCAGATCCCAGCTTGGGTAATTCCATTCTACCTCCCTAAAATTCCCCATTTATTTCAAACAGATGTAGTGTTTTTCACTTCCTCCATGTAAGACTGCCGAGTAGCTTTGTGTGTGGTGCCGAGCACTTGCTGTGTTTTACCCCAAAGGTGGCTACAGCACCCAGGGAATGACCCAGGCAGAGCTTTGGTACACTCAGTTCTGTTCGGGGGCAATGCTGGTCTGTCTGTCCAGTGTGAAAACTGCTAAACATTCTCCCAACAAAAGCCAGCCCTGAGGATTTTGTCCTGTGGACAGACCAGTAGAGTATGAGGCACACACAGCCTGTGGTTATAGCTCTTCTATTGATTTCAAGTAGCAACTTGGTCAATTTCTAGTAAGGCCAAAAAGCACCTTAATTTTACATCAGAATAAGTTGGCTTGGACCCTTAACTTCTGTGCCTCGATACTCATTAGTAACAGCAAAAGAGCAATGCTCATTAATGCTCATTAATATTTACTAGAAGGGATGCTTTATGATCACTTTGAAAGGTAGATCAATTCCTGTTTCCCATTTCTTCTGACACAGACAAGCTGATGAATGAACAAATTGAGCTGTTGATACCATACACCGTGCTAGACAACTCCCAGTGCTTGATGGCAGCACAAGCAAACCCACAAGTGCAGCCAGGAACGTTAATTGAAAGCATGTTCAGGGAGACAGAGCTGCAGCTTGGTCTTAACGAGTGTGTGGTAGAGATAATGTAAAAGCAATTACTTTAGCAAAGGCAATTCACTGAAAAAGTATTTTTTTACAGAGCACCAACTCACCCAGCTGGTGGGATTGCTGCCAGGAGATGGAGCCAATTGGTGCCACTTACGCTGGGGACACGGAGAGGTGGCCGTGTGCCTGCTGAGCCGGCCCTGTGTCCTGTGCCCAGCCACACTCCACCTTCCCTTTCCAGAGCTCCTCAGCAATGTGTGCTCACATGGAATCTGCCATCCTGATCCACCCCTGTCCCCGCTGAGGTGATGCACTCACCTGGGTTTCTCTCTGCTCTACCAGCATGGGCGACCTGCCCACACGAGGTGCCACAGCCACCTGAGACATTGGTGCAGTCTAGGATCACTCTGCTCATCTCTGAATTTCCAAGAACATGACCCTTGAAATTCAGATAACCCTACGGTTTATCAACAAGCTGGAAAGGCAACTGGAAAATGTAAATGGAGGGTGCACTCAGGTTTCCTTATAGAGGACAACTGTGAACCAGCAGCGACACAAAAATCAGCAGAAAGAAAAGATAACCTTGTGTGCTTCTGCTGCCATTCACAGGATTTCTAAATTCAAGTAACACTCACAAAGGTTTTTATAAAAAAACTCAATGTGTAGTCTTTTGGTTGCAATTCAAGTTCTAATAAAACTGTTTATTGAACTCCTTGACCCCTTCCTGGAATCTGCTCGAGTTTCCCAGAACTTTGTGTCATGTGGTTCTCGGTCATTAATAACGAAGGATGACACAGCAGTTTAGACTCACAGCAGCCTCCTCTCCGTGCGAGCAGGCGCCAGGACGGGCTCGGAGCGCACAAACAGCTCAGCCCAGGGCTGCAGGATCCCGTCCCAGAGCAGCGGTGCCGTGATGCAGCAGCAGCAGAAAGGGCAGGGGCAGGAAGTGATTCATCCCAGTACAGTACAGCGTGCGGGACGCGATCAAAAGGATCCCAGCCTCCAGCCAGAGGAGCGCAGCGCCGGGCGAACGGCTCCGGGCTCCAGCCTGGATGTCAGATCCGTGTCCCAGTGTGTTTACACAGAAATCCTCCTCCACCAGCCAGCTGTGCATTAAAAGCAGCATCTGGCGCTAAAGAGGGTCAGTGAATCGCGGGACCTCTGGATACATGGCTGATCTGTTCTGTCCACCCACTCATTTACGTTTATAAAGCCCTTCTGGCTTCTGCCTGGAAATCTTTGGCCTCCAAACCAGAGATCTCTCCAGCAGTTTTCCTCCAGCTCTTGGCCTGCTTCACTTGAATCTGTTTAGCCATTTCCCTGCCTGTTCCCAACCCTCAGCCCCTCATCCTGCCCCAGCTCATGGCTAATTAATCATCTCTCCTTATGACAGCTGGACTGCAGCTAAGAAATTCTGAGTGTCACTTTCCAAAGAGCAGAGCTGTTGTGTCTGCTGCAGCAAGATACCTTCCAGGTATGTTCTGCCTCACCAATTATATTCTTAAAAAAAAAAAGGGGCAGGGATATTGCTGTATGGAGCTAATCACATTCTAGGGTGAGATGCTGTGTTCAGCTACAGTGGAATGAATGAGACTCATTGTGAATTGATTCAAAAGTCTTATCTTTGCCAAATTTGGATTTAGTTACACACGTGCATTTCTTACAAATGAAAGAAAAAACCTGTGTGGACTTATTGGGGAAATGAGTTTAATTTTGATCAAGTTCCTTGAGCTGACAATCACTGTAATTTCACTGGAGAATGCTCAGACTTGCTGTAGGAAGTTGGATGGGGAGGAAGATGGAAGAGAGAAAACTGAAATCTCAGTTTTGTTACATTAAATCAAATTATAATTTTTTTCCTTCCTATTTGTATCCTAAGCTGCTTCTGCTTACTTGCCCCTGTGCCCCTCCACAGTATTTACAACACAGATTTGCAAACACTGCTCATTTCAATTAAAGTTCATTTGTCAAGGAATCAGAGATGGCCCTCCATCCCTGGAATAGACTCTCAAGCTCCTGAGGTCCTGCTCCAAGCATCAGATGTGCTTTGACACACCTTCTCAAATCAAGCCCCGTGCAGGAATGTCATTTTCAACAAAAAATGGGGCTGCAGAAAGGAAAACACTTGTTTACCAATGCAGTTCTCCCTCTGGGGAGAGCCCAAGGGTGAGCTGGACACGCCAGGCTGATCCGTGCCGCTCTGTGCAAGGCTGGCAGGTGCTCAGCAGGGATGGTGATGGGACTGGAATCAACCCTACTCTAGACATGACCAACACTCATTTCAGAGGAAAAAACAGCTCATCTAGAAAAGATGATAATATTGAGTTCAATATTTTAGTGTATCTAAGTCCATTTAACTCCAAGGCTCAGTGTCTTATCTGCTCTACTGTTAGCTGGTGCTGGCAAAGAATCCCCCAGCATGGTCTAGACAAAGCCTAGAAGCAAGGGAAACAAACAAATGACACAGAGAGTGAGGAATAAATGAAGGGAGACACAGTGAGAAAAGAGTAGACAGAGAGGAAGACAATGGAATGGAAAAAAACAACATTATCTTTATACTGAACATGACAGCTGGGCTTTCGAGGGGTGCTCTTTTCCCTAATCCATAGCACATGCTGCTTCTTAACTCCAGTGATGTGTTTGTTTATTTGTTGTGTGTATTTTGTAAAATGAATCACCCTTACGAAAAACCCATGGATTTAAATGACCGAGGGCAAAATCTCGCTGTACGTCAGCTACTCTGGCACAGCCCCTGGGTAGCTCCAGAGGAAAAGCTACTTGGGAACTTTCTGGTGAAGGTTTCTCTGTAGGTTTTCTTAAAGGAAAATTACACTACACTGGACCCAAAATGTGTAACCGGAATATGGCATTGGAACCGTCCTGTTTGGTACAGATATTAAATAGGCATTGAACTTGGTGTCCCACAGGAGTACTCTGGCCATTTGTGGCTCCAAATGATCTCTTTATTTTGGTCCAGTGATCTGCGGGATTTTTGATCAAAATAGAAATCACAGCAGGAGAGCCCTAAAGCAGCCACTGCTCTGGTGAGAAATTCCCTCGCATTTAGACTTGGGGCATAAGTTCTTCTCCTGGGTTTGACTCCAGAAATGTCTCATATCCCCATTAATTGTCCTCTCACTGGGCTGTTAATTATTTTGGGGTGATGACAGTTCCAGTGGATATTTATCACTTGTACAGTGATTATAGTGAATTACCTCTACCTAAACATCCCTCATATCTCCAGACTTCTATTATAAACACATCTGGAGAAAATCTTCACACTTTATTTTGCCTCTTAAATGTCACTTGTAAAAACAAGCACAAACACATCATTCCACCCGGTGTCCTTGCCCAGCACTAAAGCAACAAGTGTGAGGCACAAGCACTATTTCTGTGTGCTGAAACCCTACTGAAGAGAAGAGCTGCTCTGCCACCTCTGCTCAGCAGAGCTCTGGCCAAATGCTCCAGCCCCTCTCCGCCCAGAAGCAACAGTCTCCCTAAGAATATGCGGAAGGAATTGTAAAGAAAATTTGATCAAACAAGCGCTCACTGGTCGACAACAATGGCAATAGTAATGCTGAAACTGAAAGAATTAGAAATGTTTTTCCCCACATTCTTGGGGGAAATGGGACATCTGCACTTTGGTCACATGGCCAGGATTTCATAGGGAAAAGGTGGAGAGCGGGCTGGAGACGCTGGAGTCAGGCACTGGGCTTGTGATGTTCGCCCTGGGCACGTGTCCCCTCGGGAGGAGTGGCAGCAGGAAGCAGGCAGGAGGGCACAGGAAGTTTTTGGGAAATTTCACTTAACAGTTAAAACCTCTACGTGAATGAAGCCTTGAGTCTGTTTTGCTTCAAACAATGTTCCATTGAAAGTATGACTCAACTTTTGGGGCCTCATCCAAAGCTCACTAAAGACAATGAGAGTTTTTCCATTGACTTGAGCAGCCTTTGGATGAGGGCCTTGATCCTGATCCTGAAAGCCTGGTTCGCATGAGAAAGGCTGCACAGAAAAGACCAGGCCTAGAAATCCTTGTTGGGATTGTACCCAATCTTTTCCTAGGTGAGTATTCCGAGCCAAAGCAATGACACCAACTCAGTCTGATGGCCCGCCCACTGTCCTGAACTTCCCCCAACATTTGATGGTCACGGGGATTTACAAGGATAAATCCTTGGTCCCACACCTCCACAGATGTGTTCATGTTTTCGTAGATGACAAAGAGTTTTTCTTCCCTCTTGACTTTGTTTTTGTCTCATGGTGTTATCAGAATGTAACTCAGGAACCACTGAGTGCAGACTTCAAGAGATGCCACACAAGAGCCTATGGTCCAGTTAAGTCACATTTGCTTGTATGGTGCATCCGAAAGAGATTACTTCATTTCTGAGACCTAAGGTGTAGAAATTACAATGAAGGTTGAATTAATCAGACTTACTTTTAGTAGCTAATGCTTTCACATGCTGGTTTTCAGGGCAGGATTTTTTAGTAGAAAAGGCATAATCTTTCTCAGCCACTTTGGAAGATAAAACTCATTATGTTTGAATAAGATGTCTTAAAACACCATTATTCAATCATAAAAGACCAAACAATGCAACATTTGGGCCTTGCAGGTTCCTCCCTATTGGCAGTCCTTTCAAAGCAAGTGTCATCTGAAATGATTTTATATGTTCTTATAGCTTTCCCAAAGTCTGTCCTCTCTACACAAACATCCTGTGCAGGGCAGGGCTGCTCTCTGCTGTGACACCTTGGTCACAAACACATCTGGAGTGTGCACCAAACCTCCTGGACCCTCTCAGCAGAGCTGGGCTGTGCCTGACAAAGCTTTTCATACAAAACCTCTTCACCCTTCCCTTCAGTGCTCACCATACGGTGCATAAATAATATTTGGTTGTCCCAGTGGAATTAAAACAAAAAAAAAAAGTGTTTTCACCCATCTGGTTTGTATTAACTTTACAAGGGAAATGCAGTATACAGGGGAATTTTTTTTTTTTTTTTGCTTGTATAACCATGTCTACACCCTGGCTGCTGCCAGGACCCTCCTGGGTCACCCAGGGAAAGCTCAGCCTGTCACAGACGGGGCCCAGTGTGACAGGGCACGAGGGACAGGGCCAGCAGTGCTGCTGAGGGGAGACACGAGAGCTGCCTCACCTCCACTCCCAACCTTGCAGAAAATCCACTCGGCTGATTTCTGTCAAAGCTTCTCCTTGCAAAACTGTGCTGCCACATTTTTAAGCCCAGCCAAAACCTCAGATTGCCTCACAGAACTGAGTGGTCCAGGACCCATAAACGTCATTTCCCAGGATAATCCTTGACTTTTGTTTCAGTCTGTTATTTCCCACTTAATACCCACAGCTTTTTAATTGGTTATTATTATTTCTTATTATATTTGAAAATTTTAAGAGTCTCCTAAGAAGCAAAAAGGGGACATAATTAAAGAAAAATGCGGAGAATAATCAAAATGTAGTGTGACTTTACAGATGTGACAGACATTGACTCTTGTTGGGAGGGAGACAGGAAACTGTGGTGGGCCAGAGCCCTCAGCCCTCATCTGACTGCAAAATATCCCCTCAGGACCAACTCTGTGGGCTCCAGGACACAAGAACCACCAGCAGCTCCTGCATCCAGCTCCCCAGTGCAGCCCAGCCTGCTGCCAGACAATATTTTCCATTATTTTGATGTTGTAATATAACAATTATTCACCTGATTTAAAAGCAGCCATTGACCTGCCACACGATTTCAGACACATTACTTCAATGTGCTGCTTTTTATCTTTTAATGGCCTTTCTGACCTTTCGTTCCTCTTCTAATCATAAATAAAATACAGACAATGACGACAAGAAAAGGGAAAGATGCAATTTGAATACTGATCATGGAGAATGAAGAAGGTGGCAAAACATGTTCAATTTTTAATGGCGTCAGACCCAGACTCGATCTAAAATCAAGCTCCTTTTATATGTAAGGCTTCTTTTGCACCTCATTTTGAATGTTTAGCTCTTTCGATTGGTTTGCTATGTCAGTTCTTACAAGAACAAACCTCAGCTTTAAGTTACATTACATTCAAATAAACAGAGATCAACACAGCACTCCTGCCATTGGCTTGAGTGGGTACTGAGTTCATCTAAAGATGTCATTAAGATGCCATTATTACTACATTTTGTACAGATTGGTACAAAACTTCCTATGCTGTACTACAAACTCAGCTATAGTCTGTCATCATTACACTTCAGGATATGCAGAGACAGGACCCTGACTGCCAGATCTCCCACTCCGGGGGCTGTGCACAACAGCATCCGAAAGAGACTGATTAAAACTCAATCTGCCTTTCAAAATACAGCTTTGAGACTGAAATGCTGCTTATCATGAAGAGAGGCTCTGTAAAACCAGAAAATTTTAGATAAGGAAGATAAGGTTTTTAGATGAGGGAGGATGAGGAGGACGAGACTGGCAAGCACAGAGTCCCGCAGTGACTCCCAGTGCTGGGATGACCCAGCTCGGACCGTCCAGGATGGGTGATTGGTTATGAAAAAGGGTGGTAAACAAGGAAAGATCAGCATGGAAAAAATAAACATCAAGGGCTCGGCCGGGGCTGTGCAGAAATGCCAAGCAGCAGCTGCTGCCAGCAGCGCTGTGACACATTCACACCAGGGCAGCCAGGGCGGGGTGCGTTTGATCGCCGCCTGATTGACGCTAATGACATTCCCCCAATGGCTGTGGCTTTCCTCACACCACTCCCAGGAGGGTCCGAGGCACATTCCTCCTCAGTTCTAATGTGAAAAAACATATTTTGAGTCATGTTAAATGATGCCAGGTGTTTGCTCTGGTTGCCTGGACTGGAGGCACCGTCGGAGCTCAGCGAGCGCCTCCAGCGCGGGAGGCTCGGCTCCTCAGAACGCAGCAGGTGCCCGCTGGTGACTCCAGCCCAGCTCCAGTCCAGCTCCTGAGGGAGGGGATCCATCCCGCCATGATGTGAGACAGCAGCATCTGTGAGTGTGGGCGCCACCCCGCAGAGCACGGGGAGCTGCTGTGTTTGTTTGCGTTGCCTGGAAGCCCCGTGTCGGGATCAGGTGTGTGTGTGACAGACACGAGCCGAGAGCGCTGCGCTCTCCTGGAGGGGATATTCACCTCTCCTTTTGTGCTGCCTGGCAGGGAAAGCCCTACTTCTGCCAGTGACAGAAGTGCGCCACAGATGGAAAGAGGAGCAGGTCCACTGCCTCAAATCCCACAGCACGAGACCCGGAGCATCACCCGGTCCAGACCATCAAAGCATTCTGAAAAGCTGAAACCTGGTACCAAGCTAAACTCTGAACTTCTGAGCCCAATCCTCAGGCCAGTGAGCAAACACTTCCTGTGAAAGAAGAGGTGCCTGCAAATGCACATAAATGCCCTGCTCATTTTGAGAGTGGAAGGTGAAGTTTTCAGATGCTCTGTACCTAGAGAGGTCACTGCAATAAACATTTGGCAGTCCCAGGAAAGCTACTGGCAACTGCTAAAGCTCAGAATTCCTGAAAATCTGAATTTTTCTGTATTAGGACCCTACTTCAGGAGTTGCAGTTTATAAAGAAGTGATTGACGGCGCATCTAAATTTAAGAATGCCAAGGAATTTAGCAAAATCCATGTGCTGAGGACTTCCAGAGGCAGTTTCGTAAGAGCTGTGGAGGCTGGCTGTGAAACCCGTGTGCCATGGACTCACACTGGCTGTGTTCCTCAGCCTGGAAGGGCTGGTGCCTGCATGTTCCGTCCTGTTCTCCTTTCCACCCTTCCAATCTCTCACCAGGATCAGTAACAACCCTCTGGAAGCAAAACACAGACTAGCTGGATTGTTCCAATGCCTCCAAACGTGTGCTGCAGCAGTGGGACGTAGGGCTGGAGGAGAGGAGGAGGAGAAGAGAAGGAGGAGAGGAGGAGGAAGAGGGAGGAGGAGGATGAAGGCTGCCTCTCTCCTCTCCCTCACGCACACAGAGGAGATGGCCCGGCCTGCACAGCCCGTCACAGGTCAGGCACCTCAGCACCTGAGCAGCATCTCAGGCTGGCTGAGCCCCTGCTCCTCACACCTGGAAAAGGAAAGGGATGGGCATTCTCAACTGGAGACCTGGGAATTCCCAAATTCCATCCTGCAGACCCTGCCCAGAGCACAGCCCATTCGGGCCTGGAGTCTAATGACAGGTTCACCATTGCTTACACCCAACCAGAAATCTTTCAATAGTGACATTCCTTCAGGGTCTGAAAACCTGGCTGAGGGTCTGAATGCACATTTATTTATAGCAAGAAAAATATTTGTGTAAACACATAGAGGAAAAGTAGAAAATCTTGAAATTATTTAGAGCACACTCTGAGAAAGGGAAATTAAATAATGAAAAACTTCCACATAGATATTCTAGATTAATTTTCTAGGTAAGATTTTCTAGAACAGAGATCAAGATCAGTCTTTTAACAGTCTATATCTTTCCAAATTTTCCAAGAGCAGTTCTTTGATTTTCTTCCATTTCCCTGGTGACCCAGTCACACATATGGGTTTTCTCAGGATTACCACAGCGATTCTTTTGTGATGATTGCTCTATTCTGCACTTTAAAATAAGGCTGAACATTGAGGATTAGAATGTTAATCATGAGAAGAAGAATCACAGGATTATCAGTGGTTGCTTGCAGAGCAGTGAAGTTGCAAATCAGCTGCTGAGGATAAATATCAGACAGAACCAGGCTTCAGAAGCAGTCCCGAAACACTTAAACACAATGTATTTCCCTTAACACAGCCCTCTGAGGTCACAATCTTTTCTAAAACAAAGAGTCTTCGATGCAGAGCGCACTCGACACCTGTGTCAGGCCTCTCCAGAGGAAGATGAGGATAGGACACGGCTTCCCCTGGCCAGAGGGGCTCTTGCTGTGGGCAGCCGGCCTCAGCAGGTGACACACAGCTTCTGTGCACCTCACCCCAACAGGCAGCTCCCTGCATTTTCAGCTCCTTCACAGCAGCGGTCACGTTTGATCAACTAAACCCAGCTCAGAAAGCAGCAGTGTGATTCTGTGTCCAGCTCCAGAACTCATCCTGGGCCCCAGGAGCGTTTCCTCTCTGGGCTCTGTTTCAGGCTGGCAGCAGGAAGGATTCCCATCCACCCAAAATGTGCTCCTCACGGCTGGGGTGCAGCCGCCTCCCATCCACATCGAGGGCAGGAGGTTCGGGGGGTTTGTGACCTGCCTCCTCTCATCGCTCTGCAAATCTGAGTCAGCCACAGAAATAAGAGGGAGACAGGAAAAAATAGAAAGGGAGAAGTGGTTAAGGCATTCCTGTGTGACGCAAATGCAGTGATGTCAGAATTGGAGACCACAGACACCTCTGCCAAAATGAATGGGATTCCAGCAGGCTCCAGCTGGTCTCATGGTTTGTGCGTTCTGCGTTGTTTCCTGGATACCAGCAATTCCCAGCTGTAAACTGAGCCACCATTAACCCTTCCCTGCTGCGGGTTTCCAGGCAGTCACTCATGGGGAAGTTTTTCCCTCTGCTGAAAGATTCCCATATTTCATAACCAGGCATCTTGTATGAATCAATGGCCAACTTCAAAATAACCCCTTGACCCTGAGTGTCTGGGAGAGCCACTGGAACATGGAAAGGAGAGCCTTTTGTACAAAGCAACATTTATTATCTGATCTTCCAGCTGCATCCCTGTGCCCTTGAGCTTCATTCCCCAATCCCCCATGTGACTGACCACCTTTATCACTTTTTCTTTCCTACTTCTTTTCTTCTTCTTTCCCCCCACTCCCATCCTTTCAAGCTAATTTTTAATTTTTTCCTTCCTATCTCTGCAATGAGAAGATGAGGCATAGCTTTAGTGCTGAACCTACTCTGGGAATAGATCTGAAATCCTGGATCTGACATACAACTCCCAGAAATTTTTGTGAGGGAAAGCATCCAAATTCTTAATCTAGTGGCTGATTCCTTCCTGGCACAAACTGAAAACCTAATTTTGGATCTCAAATGCCTGAACTTCCCGAAAGTAAAAATCTAGGCATGGATTTTTTTGGCTGAACTGGCCCTCCCACAGCTGGGACGGAACAAGAGCTTGAATTCAGGCCAGACCAAAATAATCAAATATCTGATTTATCAATCACTACTAATGAAATTGTATCTAAGCTGCACAGGCAGGTCCCCCCGCTCTTCTCTCCAGGTACTGACAATGAAAAGCTGAACACAGACACATCAGAGCAAACCTCACGGGCTGAGGTGACAGCAGAAAGTGCGAGTGGTATTGAAAATTGGTAGTGAAAAGACAAATACACCCCAAATCAGAGCCAGTTAGAATGCAGTGTTTTCAACAGTATAGACTTGTCCAAAACACGAAACCATGAGTAACTCCACCGAGGGCTGAGCTGCATTTCCAGCCTGCTCAGCACAAAGAGCTGCTGCTGCCACAGAGGATGCTCTGAGGAATTTATCTGACAAGAAAAGTGGGGCAGCGCTTCCCAGCCAAGGATCATCAGGGCTGGAGCTCTTCCCCTCGCTCGTGGGACATCCCAAAGGCTCTCCTGTCCCCTGCCTGACCTCCCTGCACGGCTCCGGCTGCCTCCACCAGCTGCGCCTCTCACCGGGCAAAGCCTGGGCTCGTCTCAGTTCCTTTCTAAGTTCTGAGCTTTTATGGCTCATCCATTCACATCTTTCTCAACTAACACGAAAATTGATATTTCTCATCTGGCAGGAAAACTGAACTTCAAGAAAAATCATAAAATGACAACATCTAGAAATGCTGATGCTGCAGCCACCTTTTCCTCGGCTCGTGGTCAGTGCCCCACTCACAAAATGGGCTCAGCCCCCAGCAGTGATCACAGGACAACTCCCGTGGAAGCTGAGCACAAAGAGAGCCATTCTGGCCCCATTCCTCATCTTCCACAAACCTACTGGCCTCCAGCTCAGGGCACAGCTGCAGCACAGCCAGAGAGACTCTCAGCTTTCCATCCCAGCCTGCAAATCCCTGTCTGCTAAGATCAGGCCTCATTCCGCAGAGTATTTTATTTCTCCCCACATTATAACATGGATGTATTATTTACCACTAGCTCAAGCAGCATAAAGGGAAGTGTAATTCTGGTCCCTCAAGTCTTCAGAAATAGTAAAGATGAATTTTCTTTGAGCAAGGAGTGATACAGGAAGGAAGGTCAATAAACTTAGCAAAATGAAGCGTGAAAAATAATACGATTTTAGGCTGGAAAAGAGCTCAGGAGGCCATCTAGTGTGACTGCTTGGCTCACAGAGGGCCAGCTCAAATCACCCTGAGTAGGAAGGGTCTCTGACAAGGCAGGTGTGCCATAACAGGCCTTTCCCATTCTCCATTGACAAGGAATGTTCAGTGCTGCATGCCCTCAGCAACTCCTCAGCCAAAGCCCTTGGAATGTTCACTGTGATGTTCATGCAGATCTCTGGCTTTCCCAGCTTGGTAAAAATTAGTTTCATTTGAACTTGCTCATAGAATCACTGGTGTTCCTGTGATAATTATCAGTGGAACCCTCTCTGTCGGGAGATCATGGCAGGGTGCATGGCTGGGGCTGGGAGGCACCTCTGAGGATTTCCCGGTGCTGCCCAGGGCCAGTCGGGTCCGTGCTGTCAGGGTGTCACAGAGCAGCCAGCCCAGCACACCAGGATTAGTCACAGCAGAGATGAGACAAACCTGCCCGGCCTCCTTCCCCTCGCTCTGGCCTGATGTTCACAGATAAACCCATGCGGGAGAAGCTGGAAAGAACTGAATGTCCTGTGGGAGCTCTTATCAAGACCAGGAGTGAGCAGCCAATAACCACTCAGCAAGTCACCTTCTAAGTTTAAAAAGCAGCCTGTTGTTTCAAAGTATGTTAGTCATCAGCAAATTGGCTGGGGCGCTCTTCACTCCCTCAGTTTCCCCTCTCCAGTCTCCCTCTGCTGGGATGAGCCAGCTGTTTGTCCTTATGATATTTTATAGACAGGAGCAAAAATCTTGCACCATTTTTGGGATCTAAATTGTGCCACCTTGTTTGGAAGGCTGACGTGTTTATTCTACCATTGTTTGCTCTTCCTGCTTTGAACTGTAACCTCTGGGGACAGGGACTTTTTGTCATGCAGTATTTGCCCAGCACCAGCACAGCCCAGCTCCTCTGAGCCTCCCTCACACCCACAGCAACTCCAAACCACCCAGGATTTGCTTCTGTGACAGCTCACCATTGGAAACACTCAGCTCCTGGCAGCCAGAGCCTGCCTGGAAAGCCCACCACGATGGGGATGCAGGGTGTCTCAGGAAATGTCACTCCGTGGGACCAGGCTCTGACTGTCCCTTCCCTCTCCTTTTCCCCTCATGCACAAAAGTACAAAGATACATTTCCCAACACAACTCAGTCACTTTTTTCTTTCCACATTTCATAATTTACAAAGAATAGGGCACAAGATCCACACAGGGGGGTTTGGTTGAGGCATCTCTTAAAACGTGTGTTCGAAATGACAAACCTCATTTTCTGGCATCCAGCCAAGCTGGCCACAGCCAGCCGGCCAGACCCTGCCCCGCTGCCCTGCCCTTGCTCCAGTGTCAGCTCTGCTGCTCCCAGGACAGCCCATCTTGTTAGCAAGCGCTGTTATTAATCGTCTGCAATTCCAGAAGTACAGAGAGCTTGCTAACAAGTACAAAACACGGAATTGGCTGGGACAGCAGGAGGTAGATACTTAGCAAACATCTCTTCCCACAGTTCTTATCATGGTTAATTCTTTGGAGTAGCCTCTCATCAAGGCTGCACTCGCTGATTAGGTTTCCAACTCGCCAGTTCTGGCGTTTGACTACAACGTGATCGCAGGATAGCTCCTCCCGGGGAAAATGCCACCACTGCCCTCTCCTGTCCTTTCCTCGTCTCCTGTTTCCTTTCCTTCTTTTCCCGGTTTTCCTTAACTCCGGACCTACGATCTTCTCATGCCAGTGACACAGAGGAATGCCCAGGAGATTTTTTGGTGCCCTCTTTGTCCTGTCTCGAAGCCCTGGAGACAAGAACCGTCTCGTCGCCGTGCTCGCTGTGTGGCACAGAGCACAAAGGTCTTGCAGGGGCTGTGGCTGCCAAGGCAGCGGCAGCACGGCTGGGCTGCAGCACAGCCTGCCCAGCCCTCGGCTCTGCGAGGCAACGATGCACAGCCAGCAGCACTAGGCTGTTGCTTTTTCGGGCATTTCATACCAATATCTACATGTGAAAACCTCTTTAACAGCTCACGGAAGAACTTTGGGCAAGCCCTGTGCTTTGTGGGGCGAGAAGAGAATTCTGGGAGTGACGAGGTTTGGGTAGCATCCCCTCTGCCACTAATCCTTGAAGATTTGGGTCTGTGCTGAACACTGAGTTTGGCTGAGAAATTAACAAGTTACCAAATCTGTGATAAATACCGATAGCACAAAAATCTGAAAAACCACAGGCTGAATATGCCATGGAAGCAGAGGTCAGTGAGCATGAGAGAACAGAGGAAGGGATCATAAACACGGTTAAGCACAAATACGACTCATTCCGATTCCTGTCATGGGCACGATGCCTTAGCTGCACAAATCTGGGAATCACATCTAAATCTGTGCCACAGGTACCAGTCCACGAGTTGTGCCTGCCTGGGAGCTGCTCTGGGCAAGGAAAGCCCTCAAAGTACACGAGTCTCAGACTCCAAACTCCATTGGAGAGATGTTACACAAACTACTGAATACTTTGGAAAATATCAGCCATAATAAAGCCAGGGTTTCATTTTGTCCTACATAAAAAGGAGACACAGCGTTTCAGTCTAGCTTTCTCCAAAATAGTTGAGAAACAGCAGATTCCACATTCCACCTCTGTGACGCTGATGACAAAACAAGATAGAGCTGTGCAGAAGGTGTGTAAAGATTTGTCCCTTCAGCCTGTGGGAGGTCTGGACATACCCTGGACATCACCCGCTCTAGGGAGTCATTTCACCTGGAAGGAGAAATGCAATGAAGAAGAAGCCGTTTCTGGTTATTCCCAATTCCATAAGCAGGAGTTACTAAAGAGAGAAGAATGTCAAAAGATCATTTCTGACCACATGAACACCAAAGCTCAGCAGACAGGCAGCTGTGAAAGGCAGCGAAATTCCCAGTTACGATTCTGGGAAAGCAGAGCCCTGTGACACAATCCTGAAAAGGTTGCCTGCTCTAAGCACATCAAAAGCAAAGTGAAGGGGACAGGACGGTGACGTCCTGAAGCTCCCAGCCCTCCCAGCCCTTCAGCCTCCAGCCCAACAGAAGTTTCTGTGAGGCAGATTTATAGAGCCAAATGCTGAAAGACGTGAAAGGGAATATTATGGTCCTTTAATTTGTCCTGAATACAGAGGCTGTAATTCTTTTTAGGGCTAAACTAACACACATGTTCTTGAAATTGATCTAATTCCATTGTGATCTTTCAAAACCTGGTGAAGGCACTGCTGTTCCTGATAAACAACTGCAATATTTAATTACCTTCACTGCTGGGAAGTTGTATATTATTTATTTTATAGAGACCTTTTTTTTATTTCTGCTTCTAGCATGAAACCTTACTCTGTCTTTGTCTGCAAAACGAAGTGCTCCAACTATCACATGACTCTGATTGCAAAGTTCTACTCAGGGTGGTCAAGTAATTTCTAAAATCCTTCCTTTGAGATGAATTTAGCTTCCAAAATTTGTTTACCAGCTACTGGATTGTTTTTGTCTTTTCAATCCCCTTTGGAATTATTGCATCCTGGTTTGAGTAAGTGGACATCAGAACAAGACATTGTATTTAATGAAGAGCATTCCTAACATGGAATCATTTTCATTTTTCTGGCGGTCTAATGGCTTTGTAGCCCATGAACAACTGTGGAACTTCAAGGGCCAGCCTGGCTCTTCAGCCACTCCTGTTTCCTGATCCTGGGTGTTGAAATTATGTTGTTTTGGGGGGTTTCTTTGTTGGTTTTTTCCTTTCTTCTCTTCTCAGATTTTTTTTTTTTTTTTTTTTTTGCGAGCTATGAAAAGAAGCTCTTCATGAAAAGTTAGAGGAGAACAATCTCCCCTGGCTGTCCTCCAGTTCCTGGAGGTAAAACCATGACAAGCAGCTTTTTTCCATAAAACTGACAAATAATCTTTGCCAGATTTTTCCCAATTAGGATCTCTCAATCTTTACAATGAAACCCTTTATTTGCCATAAAGAAAGTCCACTTTTAGCTCCCCAGGAAAAGGAGGAGCAGGTGCTTCCAGAGCAGAGTATGAGCACTGCTGAGGTGCAAGGCTCTGGGTTTGACTGCCTGGACTCTCAGCTGCGCTGCAAGGACGATGACTCGGCTCTGGGTAACAGCACCGAGGAACTGGGGAACATTGATGAGCCACCCCCCAGAGCCAGAGAGCACCCAAACATTCAAGTCAGGGATTCTCCAAGAGGTTCTGGCACCCTTTACAGTCAGTAAATGCCCATGCAAAGCACAGCTGGAAGCACCAGAGGGGCAGCTACAAAGCTCTGCTGCTCCAGGCACCACCAAGCTCCCTGCACGCTTTTGACTCCCTGCTGCCTTCAGGGAGGGGGAGCCCTCAGGGATGGACTCTCCACCCTCACAGTGGAACGCAGCAGTCCTGGATGCCACGGGAAAACCGGGAAAATGTGCTTCAGAAAGTGGCCAGGCTCACGGCTTGTCCTGAAAAGCACCTCCTTTCTGTGCTATCAAAAACACGCCACTGGACTGGCCCAGGAGGGAATTTCCTATGCTTGAACATTATATTCTGAGGTCATTAATTAAACACAGAGTATCCAGAGAGCTTTGCATCATAGCTGTCATTTTTATGTCCAACAGTTTTGCTGTGAAATTATTTTTTATTAAGACACAGAGTCACAAAACTTTTAGGGACTCTGTTCTGTCACGGAATGTGATTCACCACTTATCCATACAGGCCGTGATTCATTTGGGCTGGTTTTTATTATTATGAGTCTTATTTTAGCAGCTTGGCTGTCCTTAATCCATTTGGATTTGATTTGCTTGCAGAACCCATGCATGGGATAACCATAACCTGTCACATAAAGCACCCGTTCACCCTCGTCTAGGGGGGCTTGGTTTTTATTTCAGCTTATTGAAGAACTACTGTGTGCTTTTTCTCATTTTGTATTTTCTATTTGACACATTATAGAGGTAAACATTATGCTGTGTGTGCTTTTAAAATAAAATTCTTTTTCTCATTGATATTCAGAAAGAAAGTCACTTCACTGGGAGTGGAAGGTGGTCAGTGTTTCTGAGGTGCAAGGCCACAGGCTGGCATCACCCACACCGACATTTCCTGAGTCCCTCTGGCCCTGCGGATTTGCGTGCTAGCCCTCTGCAGCTGGAACCACACATCTGGGAGCCAGAATTAGAACCAGAAGTTAAGCAAGTTGCAGCTTCCCAGCTATGCAGCCAGAATTTCCAAAGTGACAGGATGTTGTGGTATCTCCCTGAAAGCTGTCCTCACCTTGCTGATGAATTACAGTTCCTGTAATTTTTGGCCACTTGGCATCACAGGATCCCATGATGTCAAATATTTTCACCAGGAGAATCACAGTGGGATAACTCATCTTGGCTTGTGGGGACTACAAAAAGGCTGATCACTGGTTTACAGCGTGCATGTCAAAACATCGACTGCAGCTGGGACTTGTGTGACTGGGCTTCTCCTTTACAAGAACCTAAATATAGAGTTAAATGCACTGGGTAATGTACTGGGCCAAAGTAAAAGTGTCCTGGATCAAAAGTGGCGATGGAATTGGAAACATACAATTGTTCTCACTGATCCAGTTGGATTTCTGTTCCTACTGGGCCAGTGAAAGGAATAGTGAAAGAGAAGTGGTGAGATGCAGGCTGCTCATATATGGCTAACAGCCTCACGGCAGGAGTTTGCACACATTATAAAGAATACAGGAGTTGGCATTCCTTTTGTTCTTTGGTGGAGTTTTTTTGGGGTTTTTTTTTGTTTGCTTTTGTTTGTTTGTTTGTCTTTTAGTGATAATAACTAGAAGAGGAAAGGGAAATGATAAAGCGTATATTTAATTATTTGCTTCTTTCAGCACGGGTCTCACAGCCTGGCGTACCTGGTTCAGAACCTGCCTGCTCAAGGCAGTTTGTTATAAAAGCTGGGCTCTAGAGCTGCTGCTCTAACCAGCACACTGCTGTAACCAGCTGGGGATGGGGCTGCTCTCTGTGCCACCTCCTCAGGGCTCTGGGCACCGTAAAAGAACTGCAGCAGCCCGGATTGCCTCTGTCCATCCACCGCAGGAAGGGATGCCTGAATCAGAACAGGAATGAGCACCTCAACAGTTCTGTAGTTTTGACAGTCTGCTTAGGAGCTGGAGCACTTTTCCACCGGGCTTTGAAATCTGGGCCAGATGTCTGTTAAATTAACTGCAGTATCCCAGCTCTTCGATTTCACATTTTCCCTCTCAGGAGAGCTGGTGCTCACCTGCAGGTGGGAGCTGGCGCAGGGCAGGCCGTGCCTCCTGCCAGCCTGGGCACACCTGCACAGGTCTCTGGCCTCTCCAGCGCTGCCTCCTTGCCCAGATTTTGGGGTCAAGCAGATGACTGTGCTCAGTGTAGAGCAGAGACGAACCCCCGAGGACAGGTCCTGCCCAGGTCAGGGGCAGGGGCTCTGCTGGGGCTCGCTGGCATCAGAGCACAGCAAGTTCCAGGCTCGCAGCTCTGCTGCTCTTTGCTGCTGGCAGCCCAGCAGAGGCAGCTGCTCTCCCCACAGGCGGGGAACAAGCCCGGGGAGTTTATCCCAAACAAACCAGGGTTTGCAGTCCAGCACTCGTAAGCTTCCCTTTCCTTTCCCTGACAAACCAAGCTCAGACTTCATGAGGTTTCCTCCTCTGGCCAAAGCAAGGTGTTCATACCATGGGTGTTCTCATTTTGTATAGAACAATGGCCAGACCATCGGGGCTGAAGTGCTGGGTGTCCCTTCTCGACAGGACGTGGACATTGCAGAGTGTCACAGAACAGCTTGTGAAAATTCCAACAGACTTCCCAATGAAAACAGAATTTACAAAGGATCTTCTCGCTCTCAAGCACTCCAGGCAAGAGTATGGCATTATTCAGAGAGGAAACATACCCACAACCCAGACAAAGGATACAGGCTTTAATCTTGTTCATGCTATAAACACCCAGTAGGACTTCAGAGAGATCATTTAAATCTAATTTTTATTCAGTTTGCTATGGGTTTCTGTGACAGCCAGTATCTGTTTGATTTGTCGCTAGTTTGTGTGTTGTTCGCCTTTAAAAAACAAGTGACTGGGTTTGAAGAAATCCTGTGGAGGGAGTGAGAAATTGCTTCTCCCCTTGAGGAGCAATTGAGGCTGCTCGGGACAGAAGCTCCCAGGGCAGAAGAAAGAACACGCCAGACAAACGGGGAGGCAGGCACAGCAAGGAGCTGCGAGCCCACGGCTCCAGCAGTGGAGCCCTGAGAGGGACGATTGAGCAAGCACAGGCTCAGAGGTGATGGGAAGACAGCAGAGGAGCTGTTGCCCAGCCTTGGGCAGGGGAACTTGTCCTTAAGTTCTTTTATTTCTACTCTGTCTTGGCTAATTTGGAGTTTTCTTCATTGAAAAGGTTAAGCATTTTAATTTCTATTCTAACACGACTTGGCTTTTTTGCATTTGTTTTGTTCTGGCTAGTCTGGGTCACTTGGTAACAAGTTCAAAAGAGTTACCACATTTCAGACGATAACTGGGAGGATTCATTGGTGCTTCACTGATGTCTGAGCTCTGCCCATGGAAGACCCTGACTTTTCTGGCTCTTGCTGGCAGGAGCACAAACTCAGAATGCTGCTCCTTCTAAGAAGTATTCATTTGTATAATGATAAGAGTCTTCACTTTTAATTTCTTTTCTCTGAAACTGTTGGCTTTTGGTGCTGGTTTCAATTACTGAGATGACATGAAAAAGCTGCAATGAATTTCTGACAGAGCTGAGTGGAAGTGAGGACGAGGGTCTGGGCTTTGCAAAGCTTTCCCTCGCTGCTCTGCTCTCCCTTGCTCTCAGAGCCGACAGAGGCTCACACTGAAATGGCCTGGAGCTCCCAGCCATGGCTGTCTTTTTTCCCTCAGTGACAGAGGGCAGTATGTTGAAAGACTCACCATAATTTTACAATCCTGACCAAAAAATGAAACGTTTGAAGAGCAGATCTCCAGCTGATGTTAACAAGTGACTGCAGACACTGAGGAGAAGCAGCTCCTGTTCAGGGGGGTGGAACTAAATCCTGGCAGATGATTCAGCTCTCCTCTTGCAACTGCTGTGTCACATCACACACTCAGGCTCCCTGGTGGCCCTATGGCTCATTCCTTATACAATTTCTGGAACACTTTTCCTTGGTTCTACATCACTGTATAGAGATTTACCACAGCCTTCTAGCAGGACACAGCCAGACACAGCCTAGTTTATGCCACAGTCAAATAATGAATGTAACTCCAAGTTGACATTGCACTTACAAGAAAAGCCGTTGTGTTCCTCACTCATCTGATATACAAGTCCTGTTACAAGGTTTTCCAGGTGCCTTTGAAAGATTGACCACTGTGAACCAGGATGCAATGAAGCACCATGAAATACCAGCAGGTAGGAGACTGCACAGAGAGCTGCTTCACCAGCTGCCACAGTTGCTTGAAAATTGCTTACTTTTCAAAAAACAAAGTCTCATTTTTTCTGCAAAACACAGTACAGTCATTTCCTCCTCTGGCTTTCCATGGAATTCCTGTAAACTCTTAGCTTTATAAAGTTCTTTTTCCAGCTTAAGCAAGCATTAGGGTGAATTTACTAGAACAACAAGGGCTTGTCTTGCCAATTAGTATGAAGACAGCATCAAAAATTCTAGCTCTTCAAATCTGCAAATATATTTACAACATCAGAAGCAAAATCAGAGTGGAACTTCCAAAGAAATGCCCCGAGGAGAATTCAGCTGTAACCTTCCCTATCTTCACAAAAATCTTATCATGGCATTCACTACATTCCAGGTTTTTACACCACAATGACCTGGGCTGATATTTAGAATATTTGACTCTATTCAGCAGCAGCCCTATTAAATGTAGCAGTGTCAACAAATATGGCACCTGTGCAGAACAGTAAGAAGGCCACTGTAATTTCAAATGCACAGACAAAGCAGCTGTTCATGGTCAATACCAATCTCTCCACAGAACACACTTCACCCCTTGCTTTCTGATTAAAGATGTCTTGGATCCCTTATTCTTTTATTCAAGACAGAAGCAAAAATCAAATCCACCTTGAAAAATTGAAAAATGAGCATTGGATAAAATCAGAACAACTTCTGGTTTTTTGGTTTTTTTTTTCTCAAACACCTTTAAATGTGGGCTTGATCCCCTTGCACAAAAGGAAATGTTAAGACTGCGTGACAGGTGCTTTTGCTGCTCCTCCTTGCTGCCTGTCTGTGTTCCCTGGGAGCCACCCACACACCCCCCCTGCCAGCAGGTGCTTTAGGAAGGTGTGTCTGAGTCCCTGCCCCTGCTGAGTTCAGTACGAGCTCTGGAGATGGAAATCCCACCCGAGCAGTGAGCAGCCCTTGCTGTCGGCACAGCAATTAGGCTGTCAGCATTCTGATGTCTAACGCTTGTACACCAGTGTTAACTCTTTTGGTTCCTCCATGCATAAAATCTAAATGTTACTGTGAATGTAAAACACCATAGGAAAGTGTACGAGTCCAAATACAATAATTTTAATTTCAGGTGGCATTGCTTTTCCCTGACTACAGGCTGTTGTTACTTGGTTCACCTTGCACTTCTAATTCCATATTCCATTTCCCCTGCAGTTTAACAGGCAGAGAGTCTTTAGGCTCCTCCACAGTAAACCTTTCAGAAAAACTGTTTTGTGGTTTAGATGAGGAGAAAACAAACAGACCTGTATAAGGGGACAGCATACATTTGATATAGGTTTAACCTGCCACATCGTAAATGGAGGTTACAGGCCAGTCTTGGATCATGAGACATTTTATTAGGTACAAACGGGAAAAAAATTTTCCGTTTCAAAAAAGTTCCTGACATGAAGCACGACATCCAGCATCTGGTCTCTGTGTGGCCCACATGGACAATTCACCTTTGGGTGGGAATTTCTGTGGCAGCAACTCCTCCTGGCCCCGTGATTTCCAGGGCTGCCCGGGCTCAGCTGCAGGTGTGTGTGTGTGTTCTCTGCAGGCACAGTGCAGTGCAGGGCTCTCTGGACACCTGCACACCAGCTGGGCACGTCAGATATCACCTCCCGACCACAGGGACTGTCACAGGATGGAAAAGCCGTGGCACAGAGCCTGGCCCTGCCACCAGAATGAGGACACAAGCCCTTACACAGAACCCCCTGAGCTTTAGTTCCCTGAGCTGAGGAAGGGCTCTGGCTCACAGCACGGTGCCATCTGAGGGAACACTGACCACAGAGGGGGCAGTGAGGAGAAGGAGCCACCCTCTGTTCTGCTAGGAGCTCTGAACAGAAAACATTCATTTTTGCCTTACATAAATACACCCTTAAATCCCAGAGTCTGGCTTTTTTTTGTTTTCTTCCCCTAAGCATCTGGACCAAAATGTCCATTCAGAGGTGAAATCTCAGTTCTGCAATTCAGGTGTTGCATACACAGCCAGCCCTGGGAGGAGGAGGCTGTGTGAGAGGAGCAGGAGCAGCCTGCGTGGCTGCACAGCCCTCAGGGAGTGGAAGGGACCAGCAGGGACCCTTCCTGGGGAAGGGACACGGGACAGGTTCCATCCAAAGCCAGGTCTGCTGCAGCTCCCAGGCACGGCGAGCAGCAGGAACTTGTCCTTGTGCTTCATCCATCCCAGCTGAGAAGTGGAATGAACGGATTGTACAGCCCAGGGAAGACAAACACCGAGAGCAAACATTCCCCCCTCAACTCTCTCCCTCTGTCAACTAACAGGTTCCATGAAGTGCTTCAGTCAGCATGTCACCAAAATAAACAGGCATTTAAGCCAGAGCCTGATCCAACAGGATTTATAGCAGTAAGTATTCATTACTACCCTTCTGTAACAGAGCAGGACAATACCTTTCAATCTGGAAATATTTTAGATCAAAAAGTTGAAGTGCCAAAGTTGATCCTCAGCCAGAATGAGAAAACATAGCTGCAGTAAAGTCAATTGAGCTAAACCACTGGACTGGTGGAAAATGTGGCCACAGCAAAGCTACAGCTGAATAAGATTGTTTTTCTATACAAGCCATGAGAAGACTGAGATCACTATCTTTTCCTAATAGAAAGAAACAATAGTTAAGGATACACTTGTAGAATGAAATGCACAAACTGATGAGCTATTCTGTGGAGGTGGAACAGACCTTCATGTCTGATCTCCGACCTTCGCTTTCACTGCCTTCACATCATGGAGTGCTGCTTCTTCCTTAAAATATATCTATATTTATCTAACAGTTTATGTGTGTAAGGCAGTCATAGGGACACACTGCTCCTTCAGCAGGCTGGGGAACAGACCTGGGTCCTGCCAACCGCCTTTTGGTTCCTTTGAGCTCTCTCCCAGTGCTCCTGACTTGTGAGAATGTGATTCCTTATGTCTGCTCTACTTTCATCACTAATCTCTGGATATATTTACTGTTGACTCAGCCTTATATTTATCTTATTAAACATGGAGACCTATTTCTAAATTTAGACTTTCCCTCAAGCTGTTTTTCTCCCTCAGAAACTCCTTTCTTCTTTTCAAATCCTGGCAAGACCTCTCCATAACTCTTCTTTCTAACATCACGCTGAGAATTTTCTACTGTTGCATTGCAACCAAATTTGCTGTTTGCACGATGGCAACAGATGTGCACGTCAACAACCAAAACTCCAAGTGATGAGTCCTCATTTCCACAGGTTCCTTGTGGACACCAAGTGTCTGTGCTCTGCCCTGAGCTGGGCTGTGACCCAGCAGTGAGTCCATTCCCCCAGGCTGGGCAGGGTTTCTGTGCCACTGGGGCTCCCCTGCAGCTCCACCCGAGCTCAGCTCAAAGCTGCTGGCCACTGAGTACACGGCACAGCTGCAAACGGAGCAGCTGGACCCCTGGCACCTTCTTTGGGATTGCCTGCTCGCCGGCAAGGCTCGAATTTGGTGTAATTATTTCAGAGATAAGTGTTTCTCCGTGGGAAGCTCTGGGGTTCTTGGTCCTTGGGCCTGATGTTGCTGTGGTATTGGGATATAATATGAAATAGTATGATTTTCCACACATTTTGCTGGTGGGACAAATAATATTTGCATTTTCTAGGCTATTTCTTACAGCACACACACCAGACCACCACAGGTGCTCTAGGAGGAAGCCTGTGCCTCAGAAGGAGTGGAGCATACAGGACACCAAAGTGCCAGCACGGCACCAAATCCTGACTGCAGGAACTTTCCCGGAGACCAGGAAATTGGAATAGCTGTACCTCGGGAACTGGCTGCAATTGTGCTCTGAGAAAAACATTCCAGGAGTCTGGAGCTGAACATTTGGAAACCTGGGGGACAGAGAAGCTGCAATGTGTGTGCAGAGCTGAATTAATGTCACTCCTGAGGGAGCTGCAGAAGGCTGGAAATTGGACAGGGCTGCCCACTCCATAACTGCCCCCTGGTTCCTGGTTTGTTCTTTGTCTTAGTTGGAAGGCAAGAGCTTCCACCTCTGTGCCAGGCCTGAAGCAGTGGATGCCATCCTGAAATGAAGGAACCCTCTGTTCCCACTGTCTCCAATGAGAAAGGAACCAACAACCCTAACCAGTAACATTGAAAAACTGTGATCACAATTACATTTAAATGTGATGTTTTACAGCACAATCTCAAGCATCAATTCATCCCTGTTTAAACCAACTGTAATTAAACAATTGGAGCATTTGGTGGGGAGCTGCAAGGAGGAGAAAAAACAAAACTAAAAGCCAAAACTGAAGAGGTTGGGGTTTTTTTAACAGCAATTTATAAGCACAAATTCTAATTAATAAGA
Source organism: Bombycilla garrulus (assembly GCA_013400315.1). Classification (NCBI taxonomy): domain Eukaryota; kingdom Metazoa; phylum Chordata; class Aves; order Passeriformes; family Bombycillidae; genus Bombycilla; species Bombycilla garrulus. Next base: position 663,931 of record VXBU01000314.1, read on the forward strand.
ACCACTTAGAAAGCCTGAAGGAAAGGGCAAGGCAAATTCAACTGCTCCCAGTAGAATCAGAAAAAAAATCCATAGAATGCAGAGTGTCAGGTCTGGCTTTTGATTACATTTGCTGTTCTTGTTGTTTGCATCAGCTTATTTTTAATTGCTGGTTGCTGCGTTACTGCGGCTTCAATGTGATTTCCCACAAACCAGGATTTCACCTAAAAGGCTTTTTAGCCAGGTGAAGGAGAAGGAATTCTATTACAGGAGACAGGAAGGGAACTATACCATTTTAAAGAAATATGCTTTCAGTAATTAAAGACAAATTAAGTATAATTTGTGTGTATGTAAACGAGATGTTAAACAATATAAAGCTAAACTGCCTGAACCCATGTGTATAATAGAAAGGCAGAGATCAGGGCTTTAGAGTATTGGGAACTGTAGATTTACGTGATACAGATACACATGGGTGTTATATGCCAAATGTATTTAAGCACATACATGATGACACTTCAGAAACCTCTGCTAACTTTGATTCTTTTATATTGCCTTCAATGCAGCTTCAAGTTGTAACAGTGCACAGAGTGGATCATATTGAAATATAGATAAATGGGAACAGAATATTGAGAATATTGCTTTGAATCCCTGTTGCTTGTGGTGGCTTTTAATATCTGCCTAAAGACAGTAAAACACAAAAATTCTCCATTGCATCAGAATGTCTGCTTATATTCTCCATTATTACAGCTGAATTTTCAGGAGTCTCGGGAATTACAGCAGCAATTGTCAAAAAGCTAAAAACAATACTCAGATTCCAGGCAGTCACAAGAATGATGCAAATGCAGGAAACCGCTTTTGTTCAGCTTCTAGTTTTGATCTATCCACTTTTGATTTTTAAAATCCACCCCCTCACCCTTCCATGTTTTGCATCCCATTCCCTATTGTCAGCCCCCCAGGAGATTTTTCCATCCCATTTCCTATTGCTGGCCCCCCAGGAAATGCAGAGGGAGGGCAATATTATTCTGCAGGTTCTTATTCACACCTCTGTCTGCTTCTGAATCTCCAAATCCATCCCAGCTCTGCATTTTCCCAGCACATTTCCCAGTTCTGCTGGGTCCCAGCACACGCTCCCCTTCCCACAGCTTTCTGTCCTTTGTTCCATTAATCCTCTCCACAGCAAGAGCTGCAGTGAGGACGGACACAGAAAGTGACCCCAGAGAATCTCAGGAATGGGGAAGGGGAGAAGTGACCTTGCCCTGGATTCAGTTTTCCTTTTCTCTTTTTGTGAGAAAGTTCCCTGCTGGGATGTTCCTGAAGGAATGCCTGCCTCTCATTAGGCTGAGAGTTTACCCCCAGGTTGGTCTGATCTGTTCCAGAGGGCAAAAGCTTCTAACATGGCAAGTCCTGACTAGGCCACTCACAAAACAAGACAGTAAATCATCAGCATTTACAGCAGGGCTGTCATTCCCTGGGCAAGGACGCCGTGGATCATAAACCACCCTGCTGGAATCGCAAACCACCGTTTATATCCCAGAGACTGAACAAACAGAGCAACCTCAGAAATGTCAGTATCACTGCTTCTATCAACATAAATAAGAAACGCTTACAAGAACAAAAGCTAAATAAGTGATGTTAAAAATAATTGAATTGACTGAAGAATGCAGCCAGATGAGGAATGAAGATGCAGCACACATGACTCAAAGCTGATGGAAACAAATTAGTCAAACGAATACTTGCCAGTGGTATTCACCCAGCTCTTGGCCAGATAGCTCAGGATTTTGTTCTGTTTGGCAATATTTTAGTGTTTCTCTAAACGTGATCCCTCAGAAGTGTCCAGCTGGTTCCTGGACACGAGCTGCTCTCGCAGCTCAGGCTCCATCCTGCACAAGATGTGTCCAACGTGGGATCAGCACAGCAGGGACACATTTGAACGTACAAGGTGATGCACGTTCTGCCCATCTGCAGCCTTCTCACGAACCACATCAATCCCCTTGGTCACACACACGGCCAGTAAAGGCTAGATTGGCCTCTCCCTCATGCTTCCTATCAGAAATCCAGTCTTCATGAAGAAAAGGCAATACTTGGAGTCACTTTTTAAACTCCGGTCACCGAAGGTGAAGAACAAAACCCCATAATTGCCATCACTGAAATATCTTAAGGCTTTGAACCCAACCAAAATATGATGAACCAGGCCCTTCCAATCGGAATGGGAGCTGGCTCCCCATATTTCATCCCTGCCTTGGCTACAGCACCGTGGGGCCAGAGCAAGTCTTGACACACGTCTCATTCCCGCGGCTGTTTTGCTCTCCCTGCTGCCAGCAGGCCCAGGCATGGGCTGTTTCTTTGTGTACACAGGGTGGTATTGATGGAAACAAACAGTCGAGGCTTGTGGGACAAGTTCTTCAGGTGGCTTATGGGAAGGTGCTTGGGATTTTCCCTGTTCCTCTTCCTCCTCATTGTTAGAAGTGACTCCCAGTCTCCTCAGCAGAATTTACCTGAGAGTCACTCCATCCCAGAAACACTGATACTGTGCCTGCTGGAGCTCAGGGGTGGCTTGTGACACTTACTGCTGTTTATCCACACATGGCTGATGCAGCAATTTAAACCAGGTGCCCACTAAACAGGGTTTTCTTTCTCATCTTGTCAGGACTTCTCTCATTCTAATTCTTCTGTCTGGAACTTCCACAGATTTCATTTCTCCTCCCCCAAATGAAACCATTTTCATAATACATGATTTGTACCTTTAAATTGTTTTCTGTAAATTCCAGTCTCTAGTTTTATTAGTTTACACTGACATGACTCAAAGACAGAAAGGGCTATCCCTGTGCTGGTCTGACCCCTTGTAAACCATCTTAATGAGTCCAGTAACGTTGTTTGGCCACAACATGCTCTTCAGAAGGGTTCCAGCACTCCTCAGAGGACAAGCCATGTGTTTGACAGTTCCAAAGGTTTCAGCACTGATAAAACCACATTTCTGTCTTAGACCTGGGTGACTGATTAAATCTTGTATTCAGTTCTTGTTTTAGTTTACTTCACATCACAAATATCCTACTCCTGGCCCTTTTCCCCTTCAAATTCCCCTTGTACCCTGTTTGGAAAACAGGGGAGGAACATCCTCCAAGGCACCAGAGGCAGGTGAGCACCAGCCTGGACTGTCAGCCTCCTGCTGGGCATCTCCAGCAGCAGCGGCAGAGCCCTCAGGGCACCACATCTGCTCAGCTGCTCTCAGTGCAGGTCCCTGGCTGCCCCCGTGAGCCTGCCCCGGCTCCCAGAGCACCTGGGGAGGCAGAGGGAGCAGAGATCCCACTGGTGGGAGCAAGGAGAAGCCTGGATGTGCCTCAGGGCTGTGCAGGGGTGTCAAGGGACACCCAGGGACCGCCTGTCGGGCTCCACAAGTTGGATGGTGTCTGATATGCCAACAGAGCATTTTTTTAAATAGAGCCCTTAGAGAATACACAGACTGAAACATTTCAAATGTCTTTTCGAATGCTCCTACAAGGTCTTCCATATCTCTGGCATTGCAGTGATTTTCAGTTATTAAATGGTTGTTAATCATACACGCACAGTTCTTCGGTGATGATGTTTATTCACTGGGAGTTACTTTGGAGTTCTAGTATGACATCATATATTCCAGCTGTAAGAGACAATAGACCATGCCTTTTTCCTTTCTCTTTTTTAATGTGGACATGAGATGTCTAAGGTCAGGTCCTCTAAGGAGAATTTGGTCTTTAATGTTTTTGTTTCAGACTCTGATTCCAATTATAGTTGTAGTTCCACCCAACTTGAGTATTTTTGTGTTTAAAAAAACTTATGGGCTAAATTAATTTCTGGTTTAAATCAGTGTACATTGGGATAAATCTGGTGCAGTGAAATAATGATGGCAAAGCAACTGAACCACATGATTTACTATCCAAATACAAAGACTGGATCCAACTGTTTCTCCCTATTCTTCTTTCTAGACATGTGAAAGTAAGGAAATAAACAAAAGACCTGCCTGGCAGGAGAAACAGAGCTCTATCAGAGATGGCACATGCTGACTGCCAGGTGATTTTCATGGTCTTCATATCTGTTTTTTCTGTTTGAAATACACGTAGAGTATGGCTGTCTCTGCCTTGATCCCCAGCAGATTATGTTAAATTATCCATATTTCTAATAAGCAATATAAATAATTAGGCAACAGTACATGACAAGAAAATTACATTTTGAGCTACTGCTGACATGCCTTCGGTGGTGTTGGCAGAAGCCTGTTCTTGTGAAATGGAGATGGAGTTGAGAAGCCCCGGCGAGGAGCACGGGAGGAGCACAGCACGATCAGTGCCAGGCGCTGGTGCTGCCGCTCTGCCCTTCCTGGGAGCCACCCCGGAGCCCCTGCTCCCCCCAGCAGGAGCAGAGCCCAGCAGAGCTGCCCCCGGCACCAGCCCTGCCCAGGGAGCAGGACCTCACTCTTCTGTGACTGCCATGGGCACTGGCACGAGCTGGGATGAAAATCCTGCAGGTTGCACGGGACAGCGGCTATGGGACAGAAGACAGAGGTGTTTTCCTCTGAGCAGATCCTCATGCTTCACCAGAGCGCTCAGCTGCGCTCTGCCCCGTGCCAGCTGGGCACCCTGGCTGCTCTGGGGCTGCTGCGGTGGGCATCAACACAGACAGTGCCTGCCCCAGAGAGATCAGCACTCGGGAGGGTGCATGGAGTCTGGGAGACAAATGTAGAGCATTTCTTTCAGAAAGTTCTGTTCTGTTTTAAGCCGCAAGGCCGCATTGTAAATAAATAATGAGGACGAGCCAAGGCCATCATTACATGAGTAAAAGTGTATAGAACTGGGTTTTTCTGCTCATGACCTTACATAACACCACCACCACCCCCCAAAAAAAACCCTAATTAACCAAACAAACGAGAAGAAAAAAATCAAAAACTAGAAGAAAAGCTGTAACAAATACAAGATTAAGCACTGCAGCTGCCAGTCAGCAGAGCAGTGGACAATTACCCAGTGCATGGCAGTCCTGCTTTCAATCACCAGCAGTCCAGTGAATGCTGGCTGCAGCGTTCTTCCACGCCCCAAACTGTCACGGATGTTGATCCTCCCCGTGTGGTCAGCAAACGGCCCAAGCCTTTCCTGCCCCCAGGAGCAGAAGGGGTGGCAGCACAGAGGGTGTCTGCCAGACGAGATGGCATTTTGGGCTTTCCTCTGCCAGGAAACCATCTCTCTGGGGCTTTCCAAAGAGCAGGAAAGGCTTCATTCATCTTTGCTCTGCTCTGGTGTGAAACACAGGCCAGAGAGAGCAGCCAGGGCCTGGCCAGAGGGGCAGGATGCTCCCCCAGGGAGGGCAAGCAGCCTCAGGGCTGCCCCAAACCGTGCTGGGCAGCAGCAGCACCACTGGCCAGCACAGGGACAGGGCTCGTGTCCTTGCTGCTGTCACAGGGCACATTACATGGCTCAGACAGTATCTCACCATGCTGACAAACTCTTTCAGTGGTTTCTGGGGAAAAACAAAAGCAAACCCTCCTTTGGGGAGTGTGGGGGAAACTAGCTGACACTTAAGGTCTCTTCCAACCCAAACGATTCTGTTTCTATGGAATTTCCTCATGTTAAGTAAAAGAACAGATCAGGAGCTGCAGTCCTGCCTGCAGATGAGTAATTCACAAGCAAGCCCCTCTGACAGACACCTTCAGGCATCCAGAACTTGCCAGCTTGGTACTTTCATCTGCTCCAAATAATCTCTTCCACTGAATGTGCAAAAATTGATTCATCCCACAGGGATTAAGTAAGGCAGCAAAGACTTCAGGAGAAGATATTTGTTCCCTTTTCATCATTATCAGTTTCAAGACAGACCAAATAGACCAAGAATAAGATTAGTACAGAGGAGAGGAGTTCATAACACCCATCGTGAGCCCCTGGCTGCGCTGGAAACAAACATTGCAATGTTGTTGTTTTGGAAAGGCAGAGGCAGTGACTGCCTCAGCAAACCACAGGGGTAACTCAGCCACTGATGGGCAGTTCTGGCTCCTGAGGCACTGGGAGCAAGGCTTGGAAGACAGCTCAAAAAGTCACCCAGCAAAGTGTTAAGGTGGGACTGCTTTCCCATTTACCATCACACTGAGAGAGGGTGCAGAGCCAGGCTCATCCCAGGCGCTTGCTGGTCATTTATCATTTCTGTACCACAGTATTCTCTGGCAGATGTTTTACTTTGCTTTGCCCCCACCTCTTCCCACCTCCAACAAACTTCCTCTTTTCCACAGGGAACAGACTATCACGGGTTTCCAAGAATTAATGATTTATGTTAAACAATCAAGAGCATGCCACTGAAAATCTTATCAAAAGACCTGAAAAATGCCATGCACATGTCAGATTTTAGCAGAGATCTGCTTGAACGCGTTGGGCTTTTGGCATCAAGGGTGACCTCAGGCAGAAGTCACAGGGAGCTGTCAGACTGCAGCAGTGCTGTGTGGCACAGGCTTTGGGAACACGCTGCAAGCCCTGACATTTGGCACACTGCTCACCTGAGCAGCCCTTGCCCAGGTTAAGGAGTGGCTGAGGGAGTGCACTTCACTTTGTTACAGCCAGCTGATTACTAAATCTTATTTCCCAAACCAAATCAAAACAAATGTTTCATTTTCAGATCATTACCACAAGTGTCATGGCTTTCAAACAAATTTCTCTGAGCTTTTACTCCAGCCATTGTGATTAACGCCACGGACCTTGGCGACTGGCCTGAAGCTGAGAGTAAGGAAAATCTAATCTAAGCCTAGGATCAAGATCCTCACAGGCTTCAGTGATGTTTCACTACACCCAGATGTATGTGAGGTTAAAATCTTCTGTCTTTACTAATGCTCTCTATGAACAACACACAGATTGAAACCATGTTCCTCAGTTCCTACTTTCATTCCACTTTTGGAAGGCAAGACATTTGTCAAACACCTTCATAAAGTTACTGTCAGTTTGAGGGTTTGTTTTTTGTTTAATCTGAGTCTGTGGTGAGGTTCAGGCAGAACACGTCTAATGAATCCACGGCTTCCTCTGGTACTATCGACCGCTTGTCAGCACACAGCCCTCACAAATGTCATTTATTTACCTAGGAGGTGGCCCCAGAGGGTTACATCAACACATGTTGTGCACACACGTAGCTAGATTATGGTGAACCTACGTCTCTGTGGTTATCTCTGGTGGAAGCCGACTCTTGCTATCACAGGCTGACACTGCCCCTCTCTAGTACAAGGTTCTTGTGTTGATACTGATGATTTCAGATTTTATCCCACATAAATGTTTAGATTCTGAACAGATGTGGCCTCGAGATTTACAATTTACATCAAAACAACACAAATTTGAAAGGTTTCTCCTTTGGTTTTCCATAGCTTCACTCTTTTGTTTTATTCTTTTCAGGTTTTCATAATGAATCCTTCAGAGCAGTGTAGGAAAACACAGCCGCATACACAGCTGGAAGTCAGTATTAGCTGTCACAAATTAAGTAAACAGAAATATTTGTAAACACATGTGAGCAGTCTTGAAAATCCAGCTCAGATCATCTGCTTATCTTATGTATCAGTCTCTCTTGGAAAACAAAATCAACACTTTACAAAGCCAGTTCGCAAACCTACCGAGGACCTACCAAACAAAACCCCATGAGGGTGAAAGGCAGTTAAAGGTTTTCATGTGACAGGAATAACAATCCATTTAAGTTGCTTGTCTTTGCTGGTGGAGCCAGTTTCACCTTGTTTTGAGATTTTGGGTTCCATCCCTACGGTGTTTCTAGGCTGTTTTCCTCAAAAACTTGTTTTGTGCCTAACATATTATTGTTAATCAGCACTGGGAGTTTCTAGTCATTCCTGAAGTACCTGCAAGTGAGCTTTTGCCATCGAGTCTCCAAACCCAAAGGTACCCATCTCAGAACCTTACTGGATCCATTTCTGTTTTATTAATTTGTGACATCTGGAGCATTTGTGTTTCCCAGACTGGGCAGTTTGGCCGTGTTCTCGTGCTGCCCGTGGCTGATGGGGTGAATGCACGCAGCATTCCCTGCAGCTGGCCACTTCCTGAACACAGTCCACATTCACCAGCCCGCGGCTGATGGCCTCACTTTTACCACCAACAGGATGGAGAATAACCTGGCAAACAGACTGATCACTGGGAGCCTCCTTTGCCGTGATCTCTTATCCCGGAGCTGTAAACGTGCATGCACTGCAGAACCGCAGTGCTGCTCTCAGAATGAGCAGCTGAGTGTCACTGGGTCCTGGAAGGTGCAGAAATCAGCCACCAACCCAGGGGAGCTGCCAGCTGAGGGAGTGACCCAGGCTTGACTCACTGCACCGATAGGGATTAGCACACAAACTGCAGAGCAGAGTCCGACTGCCCTGCCAGCTGCAGCGGCCCCCATTTCCAGCCCTGCTGCAGCGCTGCAGAAAGGTGTGTGGGCACCTCCTGCCCGCTGAGTACAGCACAGGGGTGACACATCACCCCCAGTGACACACAGCGAGAGGAACCTCTGCTAGATGTTTCTAGGATATTCACAGGTCAGAGGGACACGCTGCGTAACCTGCCCTGCTATAGACAATCAGTTACTGATTTCTTTGAGTTCATCCAATGTGCCTATTTTAGAAAATATTTAGGAAAATATTTCTAGAACTGTGTAAGCAAAAAAATCTGATAAAATGCCTGGCAATTTTTTTAAAAAAGCTAAATATGTTTTCCATTGCTCACTGCATGTCTGACTTCAGATCCCAATATTGATTCATGTTGTGTATCATATACAACAGTGAGGGGTCCTAAATCAGATCTGGTCTGGTTTGGGGTATACAGTAAAAATAAACACATCACTATGAATTTATCCTTTCAAATACTTCAGTCCTCTTCTTAGTTCTTCTTGAATTCTCTGATTTTTTTCAATCTAGAGCTAGACTTAGAAGGCTGATTTGATAATACAGGCACCTTTAGCCTCTAGAAAGAGAAATTAATCCAATTGTCTCATTCTGGCCCTAAAAGAGCTGTTCAACTGATAATTAAATTAAGAATTTAGGCAACAACCGCCTGTTGGATTAAAACTGGAAAGCTACATAAAAAAATGCTGCCCAATCCTTTATCAGGAGTACTGAGCCAGTTGTTCACCAGCAGAAATTCTATGCTTACTCTGTGAAAATCTTTGTCTTATTAAAACTTTCATTGGAAAATACTTATTTGTGAACTGAAACAAATAAAATTGGAATAGACAAGGTTCCAAGCTGACCATAAATTTGTCTTTAATTAAGAAATTGGTTGAACCCCAAATCCAGGGCATGTTCTTTGCATCTGAGACAAGCAAGAGAAACAGTTTTAAAGCCACGTGCCTCTTGCAACAGATAAGCATTTCATAGAAAGAGCAAAGTGCTTCCTTCCTTTGTTCTAATTTCAAACCAGAGCAACACTGAAAAAACTACCTGATCTGTAGCTCCTACACTGAGGTCATGATGAGAGCCTGTACCCAGTTTCTGACCTGAAAAGATGTCACACATGTACTCTCCAGTGAGCAGCAAACTGCGTGAGTGCTTCCTGTGGGTTTGAGCCTCAGATCACACTCTTGGCAGTGGAGCAAAGTTGCATTACAGTATTTGGGGTTTTTTCCAGTCAATGGCCTATTTTCTGTAACAGGGCAACTGAGCAGCCTTATAGAACTGAACTGCAGCCAGAGGCACCATTACACGTGCAGGGAGTGACAGCAGAGGCCTGAAATTCAATTCACCTGTCACTGGCGTGCCTGCCCTGAGTCCCTAGAGAGCTCAGCCAGCCTTTAGGAGCTGCTGCTGCCACCCCACCAACTGCTGCTGCCATCCCACCAACTGCTGCTGCCATCCCACCAACTGCTGCTGCCATCCCACCAACTGCTGCTGCCATCCCATCACTGCTGCTGCCATCCCATCACTGCTGCTGCCATCCCACCAACTGCTGCTGCCATCCCATCACTGCTGCTGCCATCCCACCAACTGCTGCTGCCACCTCACCAACTGCTGCTGCCATCCCATCACTGCTGCTGCCACCTCACCAACTGCTGCCATCCCACCACTGCTGCTGCCATCCCATCACTGCTGCTGCCATCCCATCACTGCTGCCGTTCCAGGGCAGCTCACCCAAGCCCGTGCACGTCGCACTCGTGCTCTGAGTTGCTGTAGACATACCCCCAGGGCTTGTTTGAGTTAGGATCCCAGCCATGATTACAGCTGAGTAAAGTCCAAGCACCTCGCACAGACGTGACCTAAAATCCTAAAATCCCGCCGTGCTGGCTGCGGGGGCTGCAGTTATCCTGACACCGCTCTACCTGCTGTGACACCTGGGGCCAGGGACACAGCACCCTGCACTGAGGGATTGCTGAAGCCAGCTGCAACGTGGCCCGAGCAGGGACTAAGGCTAAGCTGGCTGAACCACATGAGTGGTTACAGTGGGAGTTTATTCTGAATAACAACACCGTCCCACTGCTCACAAACTGGATGTTTTCACTGGAAACAACCACGTAATATCCTTGGCAAGGTCTGCTACTCTGCATTTTCTTATGTTCAGAATAAAACTTGAGAAGAACATCCCCATCCCATCCTTTGCCCATAATTCGGTGAAAGAACACTCACTCTCCTTCCATGTACAGCTCATTAACTCTGTCATTCACGTGCTCAGGGCTCCCGGCACACCTGGAGCAGCTCTCCCTCTGGAGGGGCAGCTCTGCTGGCCTGGGAACGCAGAGCACAGCTCCCCATGAAGGGCTGCACGCTGGTGGGAGCAGTGGACACCACTCACACCTTGCTCTGTAAGGACCAAACTCAGAGCACAGGACCTGCCTGGGTGGGAGTGGGAATTTTTGGCAGGTATCTGAGAATGAGCCAAACCAATTTACAACAGGAAAGTAAATACAGCCAGAAAAGCATTGGTTAGGTGCAGAGGAAGAAACTTCCTAACTTTTTGAGTCGCCTGCTAAAATTTTCATGGGGCTGAGAACTGCTCCTCTTTCTATCCTCAGAGCCCCTCATTTCTCTACACTAAGATCCCACTCACGTATTATCCTTGATTGCTACGTCCCTAAGCCCCACATTCCCACTGCCCCAATTCTGTACTCCTCGTGCCTGAAGACAATTCCTCCCTCACAGGGAAAGCAGGAATTCTCAGGCTGTGAATCACATCCTCTATCTATGGACAATAATGCCCATTTAGTCTGTGAGTCCCTGGCTGGAGGTGACCTCTCCCCTCCCTGCCAGGTGCCAGCTCAGCCCAGGTGAGGCCATGGCCCCTTGGCCCCGTGCTGGATCCCAAACACGGCCAGTGCCAGCTACGGGTTTAGGAGCAGAGCTGGAGGACTCTGCAGAAAATTCCTAGGACTCACATAACCCAAAAAGAATGTGATTTTACAATCTTTTTTACCAGTGGGGGAAGAATTTACTGGCATGGAGATTGGAACCCAGATGTTTTAATCAGGCGCAATTTTGTTTTTCTTTGCATTCAATCATGACACTGAGCACAGCCTTCAGTTGTGTTGGATTAATGCACTTACAAACAGGCAGCATTCCTTACACATTTTCATTTACTCTGCAATATGCATTTACTTAGTTCCAGCAACACAACAACTCGCTCTGGCACCAGTTCAGCTGAACAGTTCAAATAGACTCAAATTTAGCTGATGGTAGATTTACAGCTCAGTAATTTCTCCTGCCTTTCCCTTTATGTCAGCCCGCTGGTGACCACATACAGAGGCATACAGATGTGCCTGCACAGTCAAGGATTTCTAAACTGGTCCGGTATTTAAAACTCAGTAAAAATGAGTTCTTGTTCCAAAACCCAGCAGCTGGCCAGAGTTAAATATCTGATATACCAGAAAGAGAGGCAGTCGGGGGGATTGCCCATACAAAGTTAAACACAAACTCTCTCAGTCCTGATTGAGAGAATAAACTTCAAATTCAATTTCCAAATGCACCCAGACTAATAAATTTCCATAGAAAATCTTCTCAGGAACCCTTACTGAATAAGCAAAGGCATTTAATAACCAAACCAAGTTAATTCACAAGTGTCAGGGAAAATATATGCAAATACTTCATAGTTTTGCTTCAGCTAATAAAAAGTCAGGAAAAAAATAGAAAAAATTAAATATCTAAATATTTTTTCTTGTTTTTTTTCCTCACAGAACAGCAGGAAATTTTGTAGAATTCAACGTGCTTTTAAGAAACACAAATCCAATAAAGACAGCCAAGGGCAGGAAGCTGCTGCAGCTCCTGGAAAAAGCAAAGTTCACCCTCCCAAAGCTGTGTTTAAGCACAAGGTCACAGTGGATGTTGCTCTGCAGTGAGACCTTCTGTTGCAGCTTTCCTGTACTGTGTGAAACATTAAACAGGTCTCCAGAGAGGGATCAACAGAAAAATTATTTTTTATTGAAGAGCATGAAGATGAGTGGAGTTGGATACATCACCCACTGTGTCTGCATTGTGAGTCACGTGGTGCGATAGCAGCAAGTCAATTAGCCGGGTAATTAACAAAACCATTGGTGCAGGGAACAGGCACTCACCCTGCCAGTGTCAGGAGTGTCCTTGGAGGGGTGAGATGGACAAAAAAGTAAAAGCAATCTTCATTTTGGAAAGCTGGGAACTTGCACACCTTTAGCCTGAATTACCAAGCTGGACTTTGCACATGGTACGATCCCAAATTTAGATCGGTTGTGCAGGAGGTGATCCAGAGCAGGAACTGCTGCACCAGGATTCCCTGGAATTCTGTGGGAGATGTACCAGCTCTTGACGCAGCACTGACTGTGCAGTGCTGCCAATCCACCTTTGTTTCTCAAAGATCCTGAGGATGTATAAACTGTTCTGGTGGCTTCCTCAAACTAGTTGCAACTAGTCGTTCATGAGAGAAAAAAAAACAGGCCTTAATAAATCTAGTGTTTGTGCAGAAAATAACTTCCCTCTTATTCAAGTTGTACCCTGGCTGGCTCCAGAACTGGTCCGTGCTTGTGCTAAATGCACTGAGAGCTAATAAAAACTGCCTTGGATTAGAAATAGGACTCTTTATTCAGCATTCCAAATGGAAACACTGAGATGACTGAGTAGTTCATTTACCACTTTGATTTTATTCAGAAGCATTGTTTCCAATGCATGCATTTATGAACTGGCAAACCGCTCCATCCCAGGATCCTACAACAGTGTTTTCATTGCTGCCCCACCCATACCAGCAGAAATGATCTCTTCAATGCAAACACCCACAATAAATAGTGGAAATGGAAGTGTCACCATCCGGGCCGTGCTCAGCTGGATCACGGCCCGCTCCCACCATGCTGGGACACCTGATGCATTCCATGGGGTAGAGAGTCAAGGGAGTTTTCTTGAATTTAGTCTAGAACTAGACTTTTGTTTTGCATAAATGCAGGATTTTAGCACTATTCTTTTCATTTTCTTTTATGTTTATTGTAGCATCACCTCTGCCTGCAGACACTGAACGCCCCTGTTGACAAGCTCAACATTTCATGGTAAATTTTCCAATTTCTCCTCTCATTTATAGTGCTGTAAATGAGGGTGGCTTCAAAGTAGCAGCTGAAGCAATACATGTAGAAATGCAGCAGAAGTGACTGCAAAACAATCCCTCACCATTTATAGGAGGGATTTATATGACCTCTCAATTTATAGTTTAGAGCAGAAATCTTTGTCTCAGATGACAGCTCTCAAGTAACAGAAGCACTGCTTATACTTCCCCCGTGGCAAAAAGCAACACAGAAATGGTGCTTTACCCCCAGGGAATTTTATCAGTAAAAGGAGCTTTGTATTCATGCAAATTAAAGCTCTGCTCCCACCCAGGACTGTCAAATAGCTCTGATTCTCAGCTGTGCAGCAGCTCCTAACTCTGACTTACACAGCGCACTGACCCAGCTCACCCTGTTTCAAGCAAAAGTTTGAAGGAGTTCTCAGTAAAGGCTCCCTCCCTCAGTGCCTCTGTTAGTCTCCTAGATAAACACTACACTGACACCTCGAAGAAAACCCCAAATGTCCATGTCAATAGAAAGAAACATTCATGTGTCAGTGTGCCAACCCCAAATCAGGTGGGCAGTGGGCATGCAGCTGATTTCAGTAAAACCTGGAGAGTCTAAAACCACATACTCTGAACTACTGACACCTCCCATCTGTTCTGAGAGGCTGCTGCATTTTTCCCTCTCTCAAGGCTGTAAGTCCCATTACTTGCACTTTGCATAGGCAAAACCCCCTATTACTACAGCATTCCACAGTTACCATAATGATACATGTTGGTATTTGAACACCGCGAGTTCACTTTGCAGCAAACCTCAAAGCACCCAGCTGCTCCTCTCTGCACTGCAAACCCTTGCCATGTTTTTTAAAGTCACTTGGGGCTCAGTCAGATCTTCCCAGCACAGCACTCTGCGCACTATCATCCTCCTTCTTAAACATTCCCTCCCTCCCCGCCCTCCGCTATCTCCCCACACGGGACACACCTGTGTAACTCCTGAGCTAGGGAAGCAAGGTAAACAATCATCCCGCGGTGCCTGAGCTGCCCGGTACGGCATGTGCAGCACCGCCAGGGCTGACAGCTGACAGCGCTGCTTTGGGACACTTTTGCTGATAAGGATGAATGAGTTTGTGCATTTCCTCAAAAACTCTGTGTCCCATTAATCAGCGCCTGAGAGGAGAGACTGGTCTGGCAATAATCCTGACATCCATTCCTCTCCTCAGCTGCTCCAGGAACATATTCCAGAGAACTGTGCAGTTATCCCATCACGATCACAGGAATGCTCTGCTTGGTACCTTTGGTGCTGGTCTGGCTTAACACAGCTTCAGCTTTTCATTCTGAAGCAGCTTCTGCCACCAGCAGGGACTGATGGAGAGGTTGTAACACATTTCAGGCATGGGGTCTAATCTAGAAAGGTCTCATGTATAAAATTAGTTCACAATTTCAGCCACTACAGAGCTCCAAAATCAGAAGACTTTTTTTTTCCATTCATAATTAAAATAATCGGTGCAGTTCTTGATAAAGCAAATTCACCTAATAAACAAGTATTTACCTTTCAGTGTCCATTTTTCTCAGGAAAAACCTCAATATGCAGAGTTTACCTCTGAGTTCTACAGCAGCAGAAGGAGGTATAAGACAGGAATTGTTCCCTATCTCATTCATCTGACCATTATCAATGACATTTACATTTTTCAGTGGAGGCTGTTAAAGCAGGACACATTAAATGCTTTGGCCTTTTGCGGGACCTGCCCAGCTAATTTTTGCACAGTTTGTTTGAGCACATAGGTATGTGAGGTTCATGTGGTGATAAGAAATGAATGTTACACTGGATGATCAAGGAAGGAAAGAATTCTACTTTGGGTGAGAGGAGGTGAAGCCAGGACACAGTGACAGAACCCAGGGTGGAGAAACTAAATTGTTTCTGCTGGGTGTCCGTGGGCTCTGGCTGCGTCCCTGCAGGACACGGCACACTGGGATCGAGCTCCTCCGGCTGTTCTGCTGGAGAGCTCCATGCCCCATGGAGACTCTAGGAAATTACATCTAATCCTGATGTGAAGGTGTCTAAAGATTCTGACAGAAGGCACGAACAGAGTAATTTACCAGTTTACCAATCAGAGCAACCCAGGCCCTGTCTCCTCATGCTGAGGCCCCCGACATCATTTCATTTCTGCAGAACCTTCCCTTGGATTGTACAAACTGCTTGTTCCTCTTTACTCTGCAGGGAATTCTCCTGGACAGTGTTGTTATGGGTAACTCAGCCCTTTCTGAAATGAGTGGCAGGAGAGATTTTACTTCTGCCCCTGCAGGAGGCTTCTCAGGTGCTGATTGCCTGACCTGTGGCACTATCAGGACTTGACTTCCAAACCACAGAGCCTTCACCAAGCAGCCATCAGTGCAGACTGACATAAGACACTCATCCTGAACACGGCAGCCTCAGTTTCACAGAGATTTTGCTGAATTTGCAAGAGATGCATTTGAAAACCAGAAATAATAGTACATACATTTGTAAGACTCTGTCCCACTGAAAGTGAGCAGCAAAAGGATAAATAATACCATGAGTATCTTTTACAAATACAAATGATGAGACAATGTAGAGTTAATGAAATCTCAGTCAGCTATCTCTCTTAAAACATGTTGCAAACACTTGAATTTCTTCTTTTCCCAGCTCTGCATTCTCTGAAGAATATTATAATTTATTGTCTCAAGCCATATTTGGTATTTAGTGCCTCAAGAAGCTTGTGAAAAAAGATCTGTTTGTTACATGAAAATGAAAACATGTTGTGGTTTCACCTCAATTTCTTTCCTTCTCCCCTACTTCTAAAGAGAAGAGACAATTTTAAGAAGCAGGAAAAGTAAACAACTCAGATGTAAAAAATATACAAACACAGATACAAACAAAAACAACTCATAAGTTAGGAAAAAACTGGAACTTGTGCCTGGGGTAAAGCATTTTAAAAGTGGTGATTTATTCAAGGGCAGAACTTTGGCATTTTCTTTAGCTTCAAGTAAATAAATAAGACAAAGAAAAGCCTTTTCATCTGATTGTTTTACAGTGCCTGGGGCTATGTACGTTGGACACTGTTTGCAACTGTTTTCATTTAGGGATGAGTGAAGTGGTTCAATTAAAACATGAGCAGCTCTGAACCTTTGCTGTGAATAAATCAGAATATTTCTGGGAAGGTTCAAGGAAGTCCAGTTAATTGTCGTTATTTACCTCTTTGTAGTCATGTGTTGTGACACTGTTTGGATTCAGAAGTGCCCCCATCTAGTCCAGCCCTATTATCAGCTGATCCAAACAGTTTGAGTTGGTTGGGCCAGCAGCATGGAAACTGGAGGAACTAACCCAAATAAAATATGAACTTTTGAGGTCCGCCCATTACAAAATTCCCACATTGCCCTTCACTTTTGTGGGAAAAAGGAGCTGTTGCAAGCTCTGAGGAGAGGAGCCCCGGAGCGTTAGAGCCAAGGCAGGACCTGCAGCAGGGCCTCTGGAGGTGGGAGTGAAGAGGGGCACGAGAAGAGCGCGGGGGAGCAGGAGAGCCCTGGACCGTGGGAGCTGGTTCCTCTGGCAGGAGCTCTGCTGGGCACAGCTCCACCGGAGAGCTCCGGCTCCCGGGCTGCTCAGCTCCCCTCTGCAGGATGGGTCTCCTTGGGGACACGAGCAAGGGCCACCCCAGTGCCAGCACCTGTCCCACTGCGCCCCAGCCAGGGGAACGCTCCCTCCGCTCTGCCACCTGCTGTGCCTTTGATTAGAACCAGTAAAACATTTATTATAACGCACCGAGTGCATTGTTCAACGCTGCTCTGTCCCGTGTGTCACAGAGAGCTCTGAGTACGACTAGCCAGCCCTAAACCCATCAGTCCCTGGGTGTGCACATCAGAGGGGCCCAGCTGGCATGCTGTGCCACGTCACCCACACGTGTAGCTGCCATTTGTGGATTCCCTTATCCCTGATAAATTCACGGCCGTGCTCTGTTCCCCTGCCAAGCCTAAGCAGTAGCTGACTTCTGAGGATGCTCTAAACATTCCATTTACTCTTCCTGTGCAAGCAGCTGGTGAAGAGCTCCAGACAATGAAACTGAAGGCAAGCAGGTACAGTATTGTCATGGGAGGATTATCTCTTCCACGCAAGGCTGGGCATTAGAGAGGACATGGAAACCACTGCAGTAACTGAAACCTCATATAGACAATGATAGAGAATCCTGATTTGAATTTTGATAATTTCCATCCCTCAGATTTGCAAATGTACAGATAACAGAAGTGTATTGTCGTGCAGAGATAAGGATATTATTTTAAAAAGAAATGCATACTACGTTAGCTCACAGGAATGTTTACAATTTGGAGTGTGTGGTCTGTTTCAGTTTCTAAGCACTAGACAGTGACTATTCCAGGCTCAGGCTTCTTCCACTTGCTATATTTAGAATTCAGCAGCCCCTTCACACAGAATCACATCTTTCTTCCTTCATGCTTCTCCTGATTATCCCAGTTTTGAACCCAAAGTCTATCACAGGATTTTCCCTGAATTGCTGTCCCCACTGTGAGTCCCCACCGAAGCTCCTTGCAGCTCTGCTAAGGAGCACTGATAAATGTACATTACCCAGCTGACTGCACATTTCACGAGCATTCCTGCCTCCGAAAAAGGCAGCTACAATGTGAGCTGACAACTCCATTCATTCATTGACTCCTTCCCAGCAGCGTTCCTTGGCCTGGAGCCAGATGCCATCTGACGTCACGGCTCTAACCAGGAACATAATGTGCTGGCTCTGGGACAGAAGTTCTACTATGGAAAAAAACAGCAACGAGTA
The DNA here is from genome assembly GCA_013400315.1 of Bombycilla garrulus. NCBI lineage: Eukaryota > Metazoa > Chordata > Aves > Passeriformes > Bombycillidae > Bombycilla > Bombycilla garrulus. The sequence continues at coordinate 682,163 of VXBU01000314.1, forward strand.
GAAACTTATCACGGTGCCTGGGAAGAGGAGTTTAGAGAACGAGGCTGAGGGCAGATCAGCAGAAAATTCAATGAACTGTGTCAGGTCCAATATTTTGCTTTTCTGCACAGCACCTTCTTAGGTTACAACTCCAAAGCACCATGCTTATTAACACAGACAGCACACAGCAAAAAGATGTCCTAAAATACTTAATACTTTCCATTCTACTCTTTGCAGCTCTTGCTGAAGTGCTCCAAAGGATCCATTCTTTCTTGCTTTTTTACTTCAAATTATTTGAAACACAATAATCCAAAGATTTCTTTTTTGGTCTGCAATAGATTTGTATTTTGAAAATCTCTGTTCTGTTTATTTGAGTTAAATATTAAACAGGTCTTTAAGTAGAGACTTTGCGGTGTTAGTACACAAAACTCAGAAGGTGGTTTAAGGACAGAAAAACAATCCTGTAAATCTCTTCATAACCATAATTAAGGTGCTGGGTAAGAAAAAGAAAATACCAACAAGCTTCCAAATGAATTGCCAAGCAGAGAAATAAAATAATAATCAATATAAAAATATTAGGAAATATCTGAATATCTGAATATATGAATTGAGAATGCCAGATTGACAACCACCAGAGCTCCATCAGTGATACCCACAGCTGTAGAATTGCAGCCATTGACTTGTAGAAATTTATAGGAGAAATTTCCTGAACTGTCTATGAATCTTAGGATAGTCTATCGTAGAATTAATTTTGGAAACAAATGTATATGTCAGTAATTTAAAATTTAATTCTCAATAAAATCTTCTGAAGATGTTCATCACCTTCCTGTTTGTTGGAGCTTGGGCTCTTCACAGAAAATGCTGCGTTTCAATGCCTCTGGAATTTGAGGCTGCCCAGCAAATGCCACCAGACAGCTCTGTGAATTTCAGTGCCCCTTCAAGGACTATTCCTGCTCACTTCAGGCAGGAAGGACATCTTGGGAAATGAGCTATGCACTTCCTTCCACAGTGTGAGGCTAAACCAGAGTCATGAACATCTCATGCGCATTCCAGAGGCCGATTTCAGCAATTCCTTTTGGCCCACGTCATCAGACTCACAGCATCAGTAAGTGGGGTGTCCAAATCCCTTTCCAGCTCAATATACCCAGTCATCAGGGACATATGAAGTGGAAAAAGTTCACAAACATTGTGTTTCATTGAAATCTGGAACTACTTAAGCCGAAATGAGACAAATCTGGACAATAGCATCCCCACTCTTCACGGAAAAACGCCCTGCCCAAGCCCACATATCTGTTCCATGGAGAGTTTAACTGGGTGCCAGTGCCTAACAAACCTCTCAGACATCGCTTATCTCCTTATCCAAGAGCCTGCCAATCAGCAGGAGCAATATAGGCACAGTTAATTATGACAGCTGATAAAACTGAGACTGCTGAGATACCACGGGACAGTGTCTACAGCCAACTGCAAGCTTCACCTCCCCACATCTACACATGGATTCGTGAAAGTGAATTTTTGTCAAGTCACCTCGTCACTGAAAAATTATCCCAGCTTCAGAAATGTTAGTTTGAGTTAAAACCCGACATGGAAAGAATTTTACCAATGAACTTGACATTATTTCATAATGACTTAATTAGAAGCCATTTTAGTTTTCTAATCTCACAACATTTAAACCATAATTGTAACATTATTTCTTCCATCCCCTCCGTAAGTCGTTCTTATTGACTGCTCTTAGTTTGAGCAATAAAGAATATTTTCAAAGTAGCCACAGATTTATCTCTTAATTTGTAATGGATGCTCTGCCAGCTTCACATCTCACTGAGCCACTTCTCTTTAACCAAAGCTTCATTCCTGAGCATTTACCACTCTTTGGTCAACAGCAAGTGCCCTCAGGCTCATATATCCATCCTCCTCCCATGCCTGATTTGCATTGATAAAAGCTGCTTCATGAGAGGAAAAAAAAAAAAAAAAGAAATAGAATTGACAATTATTCAATTCCACATTTTCCATACTTCTAAGCCCTAATGTAAAATTTTCTTCTCACCTCAGCTGGATTTTGCCTGCCAACAGTTTGGATTTTCTCTAATCCCTAAAAAACTGCTGTATTGCAAAAACAATTGGTTGGATGCCTCTTGTGAAACCATTAATTTGACAAGTTCTATGATATTTTGAATAACTTATTTAAGAGACTTCCTCTTCTTCATTATTTGGTTGGGATCAATGTCTTATGTGCAGAATGTGCAAACCTAAACACAAACAAGCCCCGACTGTCTTATTGTCCCAAGACACAATTTTGGTTTTGGGTGTGCATAGCCCCACCTATTCCAAGCAGGGACGCGGTGCCAGGGCTCCAGGCCACGAGGTGGATCACGCATCCCACGGCTCTGCTCATCTGGGCAACACATGCAGGGCACAAACCCTTCCCCAGAGGAGGAGTGAAACCAAGAGGCACAGAGAGACTGCTCAAAGGCTGAGAGCCACCGCATGGGACCAGTGTTTGCACCACCTGAGGCTGGTCAGGAGTAAACACCTGAGAAAAACCATCAAAATCTGGCTGCGCTCCAAACTGGAGCAAACTAAAGATATTCCAGATCTTTTCCGAGAGGAGAGCACACAACCCTTGCAACAGACAATTCTTTGAGACACTTCTCTGCGACACAGGAGGCACAAGGTAAAGCTGGGATGGCCAGCACTGGCCCTGGACTGCCAGCACTGACCCTGGACTGCCAGCACTGGCCCTGGACTCTCCATCTTCCAGAATGGGAGGGTTTCTCACATTCTCCTCCTTTGGCTATAAATTCCATCTCAGACTCACGTTTTTTGCAAAAAGTACACATCCACAAGTGTTTCCTCGGTAAAAACCAGCATTTTTAGACAAAGCATGATTTGCTAAAACATTGCCAACCAGTGCTCAATCCCCGCTCTCCCAAGCTCAGCTACGTATTTCTATTTCAGATAAGGAAACTAAACCTTGAACCCCAAACTACTGCGATTCACTGAAGTATTGCACGGTGGAATGAATTTCAGAGATGGTGCTTCACTGAAAAACTGCAATTTGCTGTGAAGACACCGCCTTTTCCTGCACTTCAGACTGTGCTCTGGCAGCAGAGATTTTTCACTTTATAAAACAAGATGTTCTAAATGAAAGCATTAAAAATGCCTTGCTGTAGAAGAAATGAAGTCCCTTGTTCCGTCTTAAAAGTTCCTTGTAAGAAAACAACAACAACAACAAAGCTAAAATGACCCTGAAACCAACTGTAAAATAGCATAGAAATTATCCTGTTGGGAAGAGATCCTCTGTGGATAAAGGTGGTTTCTGTTTTTTTAAGCACCTTACTCCTTAAAATACATATTAGTTTTGGTTGCCATGCACACCTGCTCCCTGAGAGGTCACTGTGACCCATTCATATTGATCTACATGCAGATAGGAGAGAAATGTTGATATTTTGTAAGGGTTCCATGTTTTCACAGACAATATTTTTCATAGGAACCAGATAAATTGGTTTGGTTAAATATTCCCCTGTTTTATCTGCTACAAAAGAGAGATTCACTTCTGCTGGAATGGTTTTCTTTAGAAAGAAAAGCTTGTGATTCAATTCTTTATCATGTGCACTCAGAGAGGATTCGTATGTGGTGTGCCTGATGCCTCAGACAGAGACAGTAACTGATTTTTAAATACACTGAACAGGCACAATCATTCTTGGAGCTTCCCTTGGAACAGAGCAGCTCTGAAAGCCTGTGGTGAGAGGTCAGCAAAGAACACAAGCCCTTACATTCAATAAATGAATGAGGCTGGTGAAACACAACCATTTCCATCCAGTGTTAAGGTAGCTTGATGTCTGGGCTGAGAACACCTGACTCAGGTGGGAGGGTGGAGGCACAGAGCAGGTAACTCAATCCTCACAGCGCACACTGTGAAGGGGTTTGGTTTGGGGTTTCTAAAGTACTTTAAAATATTAACAAAGACCTGAAAGTTCTATTTCTGTTTTACACATTTCAGAAGCCATTTTCCAGGCTTTGCAGAATCAGGTAACCGCCATCGAATAATGCCACAGTTGTTCTCTAATTTATACTGACAGTTGTTTCACCTACCTGGCAGGTCAGAGAGAGCACCAGCAGCTCTCCACCACCACACTTATGGATTGTGCAATTTTGTTGTCATTTGAGAAAACAATGCAGAGATCCAAGAGTATCTCAGAAGAGCCAGTGTGGGTTAAACCATTCCCTCCCCACTCCCCCCGCCCTGCCCATGCTCCACCCCAATGCCTCCTCCTGCACACGCACAACTTCTCCCTTCTGTTTATTTTTCGTTTTAAACACTCTAAGCAGAAATTGACTTTGGCTGCTTTTCCTGAACTCTGAAGTGTTTGAGCAGATAAGACTCAGATAACCCATTAGAAGAAAGTTTCATAGGTCCCTCTTCTGGCAGGTGGTTACCAAGGCCAGCCATGAAATGAGGTTTCTTTGCCCTGGAAAAGGATTTTTCTGTCTCATTTACTTTCAAAATGGGACAGATTCGACATTTTTAATGTATCTCTCTTGGAAAAAAAATGTTTCAGCTGAAAGATACTTGTTTCTATGGAGTGCTGGGGAAATACAACGTGTAAATCTCCCTGCTGCCATCCCAAATGTGGCCGCAGTTTCCCAAGCAGTTTTATTGAGCCCCTCAGACTCAGCAGAAGGGAGCCGATCTGAGCTCCTCATCCTTTATGGGAAATAAATAAAGAGTGATAAAACTCTCACACTGTAAAAGCACTAAGATGTGCCTCAAGAAATAACTGCTCTTTAGAGGACAATATAAAAATAGTCACATTTGTTTCAAGGAAATATTGGTTAAAATGGATGACCTTTTCTTTTCCTATCACTATTTTTTCCACTTAAAGACTTACCTGAAATGAGAAGGCTTTTGTTCTCCTCCTACACAAAAAGGAATTCAGGCTGTTCTTTCCACACAAGATATTTGTTGTAACAACAGTCTTACTTACAGCTGACATGTATTTTGTCACAATTGCAATACTAATACAACTACTATTATTAATAAATTATTATTGTTACCACTGCTGCTGCTACTACTGCTACAAATAATAACATTTTAGAACAATGTCTGCTGTGGATCACTGAAATTGTAGAATTAGCTGGGATGTCTCAGCTGGGGAGTCCTGAGTGGTGATATTGGTTTATGGTACCGATATTAATCTTCTGTGCTCTTCCTGTCCTGTTGTCCTAGAAATGTTGTTTAATTGTTTATGTGCCACATGTTTCACTGTACTAGATACCTCATCTTGCTTAAAAGTAATCCAGAAGAAACCTTCCTTTTTTTGGTTTGTTTTCCTTTTT